>VWZX01003386.1:120689-133327 GCA_013399015.1 Galbula dea | reverse complement strand
GATATTAGGAAGAATTTCTTTACTGAAAGAGTGGTGAGATATTGGAATAGGCTGCCCAGGGAGGTGGTGGAGTCCCCGTCCCTGGAGGTTTTTAAGAAGAGGATAGATGTGTTTCTTCAGGGGATGATTTAGGGATAAGAGTAGTGTAGGGCTATTGGTTGGACTAGATGCTCTTGAGGGTCCTTTCCAACCGTAGTGATTCTGTGATTCTGTGATGATGGGTCCTGTCCTTGGAGGAGTAGCTCACTGTCTGCACTGACATTGAGGTGGACAAGCAGCGCTTCAGGCAGACAGATTGAATCACAATTTATTGTCTCAAAATAAAAAAAAAAAGAGCTGAAATATGATATCATTTTGTACAGCTGCCAACCAAGCGATTTTTCCTATCTGGATTTACTCACAAAGTTGAACAAAAAGTGCTCGTTGTACTCTGCTTTCAGTAGTGGCATCACAAGATTATAGCTTTGTTCCTTCTTCTGGAGCAGGTGTATTCATTCATTGTAGTGCTTCGTGCATTCTAAATGTGATCAATATGCTCCTCTCTAATTACTAGAAAATGTCATCATCCTTCTGTAATAGATGGGTTTAAGAAAAGATGAAGCATCCTGACTATACCACTGTTAGTGATAATATGCAGTTCCTCAACTTCTTACAGCAGTTTGCTTTACCAAGACTTTCACAAACAAGATTTTTAGATTCTAAAATTCTATTAGTGTGTTAATACCAGAGAATACTTAAATATATGCATACATTTCACAAATATTTCATAACTGCAACATAAAGGAATATTTGGAGAATGTTTTCATAGTATAGCACTTCTATAAAACAGTAGTATAGAACTTCTGTTTTAAAATCTATCTAGCCTTTCATTTGATTATTCAGCTTCTCCTGGAAAGCTTATATATTAGATTCCTTCAGGTTCAGTCTTTTGACCTTCAAAGTTATTTATCTGAGTGTGTGTTGCTTGTGGTTTGTTTGTTTTTTTTTCTGAGAGAGTGAGATCTTATTTTATTCAGATATTATTCTTACTACCCTCACCCCTATAATCTGTAGTTTTCTATAGTTCCGGTGAGGTAATGCTAATGGCCTTTCAGCCAAGCTCTGCGGAATCTCATAGTTCATTCTTAGCTCATTAAAAGCTTCTTCACAAAAAGAAAAATCTGAACTCTCCACTTATATTTTTCCTTTTTTTTGGTTCCATTACAGTGTGAAATTATGCTTAGAGGGTGGAATGATGTTTACAATCCACCCTGTGTTTGTGGACTGGGGAAAAGAGTCAGATACTTGTGAACCCTGTAACTGTTGAATCTTTCAGTGACTCAGTTTCACCACGTGACATCCAAAGAACGTATTGAAAGCCTTTCAGGTGACATCAAACTCTGATAACCTTCATTAAAACCTTGAGAGTAGCACACTGCAGAATCACATTTGTAGTAGTCACTTCACACTTGCAGTTTCTTCTACCTCTACAAGGCTGACATGCTTCTTGTTGTTGATGGGCATTTTGTTCCTTTGAATGTCCTTTGACCTAAATTATACAAGCAAATACAACAAAAATAACAGAAGTAATCTATTAAGTAGTTTTCTTACTTTTATTCTCCTAAATGAATTTCTGTTGCATGGTATTTGAAGATTCTGACCTGATGTGCTGGTGCTTTATCTATTGCATGAGTAACATAGGAACCAGTGGATATTCATCTGTGAGAATAAGAAAATTGGTTTCCTTGCCTGCAATGTTTTTTGTCACACTGTAGACTCTCACCGGTCTGGATCAATAGACCAAAAAATTCAGACTAGTCACAGTATTGTCTTAGCTGGAAGGGACCCTGTAGGATCATCGAGTCCAGCTCTTAAACCCACGTTGGACACCCCAATAATCAAACCATGTGCCTGAGAGCATGATCTAGATCGTCAATTTATAGTTGTCAAACCTCACACTAAATTAATACAGTAAATTGCAAAGGTTTCAATTTTCTTCTGCTGGTATATCTGCAGGTTTAGCTTTGACATCAGATTCAGAGGCAGGGAACTGCAGGAAGAGAAAGTGTGATATCGGGTGGAAGGAAATTTTAAAATAGGTTGTCTCTAATATGGGAGTAACAATATCTAGTGTTGAAGTGATGCCTTCTGTATTTTGAAAATCAAAAACTGCTAGGATGATGCTATTTTTCTGCTACCGTATTATAATTTGAACAGAGTATTTCCTATCTGAATTCTTCAGGATCTCCCAGTCTCCTGTAGTTTTAAAACAAATTTTAAAGTACAATATGGAGAAAATATCTGCATACAAACTAAATTCAGTCTAGATTTAGCCTGATCTGTTTATCCTCTTCCAAAAAAGAAATTATGGGTTTTGACTCAGAGATATTTACCATCATACATTATCTGTCATTTTCTAGAAATCATTAGCAGTTTGGACAATTTGGACATTGTTTTTTTATGCTAATAAATTCTGATATAAACAGTTTCAGCAACCCTTCCATGTTCTCTTAACTCCAGGATAAATTGTAGTTCAGAAGAGACCATCCAAAGTTTTGAGAAATGGAAAAATACAATGCCATCTCTGAGAAGTAACTTCAAACTACAGTTGTTTTAATAGCCTGAACTTTGAGGTTCTTGAATGGGAGTTTTATCTTTAATAGTAGCATTGACCTGACAACAATGATAACTAAGGGTGCTTCAACAATATTTTTTTGCATGATCTAGTTAAGAAGGTCTGGCTGGTGCTTAAGCTGGGATCGAGTGCCGAAACCTAAGTGTCTGCTTGTTTGGGTATCTGAGGTATCTGGGGCATCCACACCAGGCTGGTAGACCTGACAGAGGATTTGCAATTGCAGGTCAGGCAGGACACTTCAGGACATCCCAAATTACACTGGATGCTTGTTTCTAGAACTGAAACCCCACTCATTAGGTTTGCCTTTTATTTTCTTTTTCCTTTATTTTCTTTTTTTTTTCTTCTTTGTTTAAAGCAAGAGGTAAAGCAGGATTTAGTGAGTAGAAGGCATTAAAAGAAATACAAGATTGTTAATGTACCTCAAGACCATGATAACAGAAAACTGGAAAGATATCAGAATTCTATTAACAATTACAGTTGGATTTGCTCCAGTGTCTTAGAATAAACACAGGTGTTTCCATCTTTGCATCAAAATTTCTGTTAACACTGTTTTAATTTCTGCATGGTGATGACCCAGTATGTGTTCCAATGCAGCAATGACTAGCGTGTCAGTAAAGCTCAAGCTACAATATTCTGCTATAAACCAGCTCAGAAAAATTAAGAAATACCTCAGTTATGTTTACTACCACCAGAGACCATGCAGCAGAAGAGGAAGAATCGTCTTTGTGGAACAGATTGTCACAGTGAGTCAGATTTTATGCCTGCTTAAAGGCCACCAGAGCAAGGGACTGTATACCACCAAGAGGAAGCCAGGCATGCTGAGAAAGATCAGTTTAGCCTTTGGAAAAAAAAATTTTTTTTTCCTTTTAAGGATTCTGAGATTCCTTCCAAACACATGGTGTATCTACATGGACTATAGGTAAGCTTTAATAAATAGGTTTTCATATTAATTACATGGGTCTGGCTTGTTGATATTAATTATTCATATTACAGGCATTCTGGCTAAAACAAAAAGCAACTTGAGTTTGCTGAATCCATAAGAGGGTCCAGTGGCAACAAGGCAAGGGGGAAAAAATGTGTTTTCTATCCCACATAGACTCCTTCTCTGCCTACCCTTGGCTCACTCTTTCTCATTCCTTCTGGCCACCAGATGAAACTGCAGCTCCTGTGTGGCAAAAAGTCCCTCCAGCAGCTGTGGAGCTTTGGCCAGACTGTCCCCGAGATGTCTATTATATGCTGTTATGGTGTCTGACACTGTAGCTTGCAGCCATAAATAGAAAGTGACTTGCAGTTGCAAACATACCTCTTTGGCTTCTGCAGAAGTTCTTTTTTCTCCTTATGTATGAATCATCACTTTATGTTCAAGCACTTCTTGAACCTCTGCTCTTCGCCCTCCTTATTTTTATTGATATTCCACAGTTTTTGGAGCTTGGGTGCTACAGAATAATGTTAGTGCTAATCCAGTTCCTTTCCTCAGCAGCCAGACCTCTTTGTACCCCAAACTCACAACTATGTTATGCCAGCAGCCCACATGGGGTTTTTTGGTTCATCTTTTTGGTAGTGTGTTTATTTGAAAACAGTTTGTCATCTCTTGATCTCATCTAAAATGAGTATCTGCTTCCCTCTGCGCAGTTTTTCTTTCTTGCAGAAAGGTCTTTGGCTGTGATACAGCCTAGTAGGTACCATCTTGTTGATAGGTTATCATTAGACTGAAATAAACTTGTGTTTGTGTAGTGTGTTGCTCTGCAAGTAATGACTGTACATTGATGCTGCCTTTTGGTGTCTCCTGTGAAGACTTGGAAATCCAGAAAAAACCACCTTGTATGCAGATCACAAAAAGTAGATATAACAGTTGGGTATTAAGAGAAGCTGAAGGTTGTTTTACTGTTGAATGCATTTATAGCTAATAGAAATGAAGTGATGATAGTAGTCTTCTTTTGAAAAAGCCAGAAGGCAAATTTTTGAAGTTTAGAAAAGTGTATTACCAAATGTTAACTTTACAAATTTGAACGTATCACTCATGCTGTCAAAAAGATAACACACAAAATGATCAATAGCATCAAATAAAAATCTACAGAACTGTCATTGGCTTTTGTCAAATCTTTTACATTTTCCCTATAAATGACTTTTTATATTGATTCTTTGGCTATGGAGGGTAGTGAAGCAGATAAGAGGTAATTAAAAGCATAAATCTCAGGAAGTTATGAAGGTAATTTTCTGTTTTGTAGACAGAACTGACAAAATGATGAAAGTTGTTAGCACCAACGTGACAGAAATATTGCATGATTATAGGGTACAGGGTTATAACGTGCTGAAAGTTCTGTTCAAATAACAGCTATTTAACAGAGCTTTTAACTGAGTTCACTTAGATATTTAAAATCTGACTTCTTATGACATGGCTAATCTTCACAGCTTTTTGATTTTTCTATGTCCTTTCCAACAGCAATCTACCTTGCTATTTGGAGCAATTGGGTTTTAGAAACCTGTTGAGACCAGAAAAAATAATGCATAGGTTTGATATACAATGTTATAAGCCCTTCAGTTTTGCAGATTTCTTCAATTACATCTATTATTAATATCAAATGAGAGAAAATGAAAATTTTCAACACCATTTCCTAATTTATCACTTCATGTAAATTTTATTAGTTATTAAACTAGTCTGAATTCTTCTTCACTTGTAAATTCCTCTCGTAAATGTGCATACTCTTACAATATTGTTCTAACAGGCAAACTGTGTGATCAAACCTTTGGTAAACCTCTTACTATTTCAAGAAAGGGAGCTTTATAGTTCAGGACCTGCTGTAAAATAAAATGGCAATATGTTATGGATATAAAAAATAAATTTTTTTGTTTGTTTTGGTTTTTTTGTACTTGAGGCTATGAAGTTATGTTGGAATTCTGTACTTATCAGAAATTTTGAAGTCTCCACCTTGCTTAGATCGATACTTTGACAAGAATACTATCACTTATCTTCCAGTACTACTTTGGCCTTATTTCTATCTTTCAAACACATTCCATTGATTTCAAAATAAGCTTGAGTAATTCAAAGTATTGATAATTTAAGATAAAGATCCGAATATTATAGGATGTTTGAGATAAAAGTGCTGATGAAAAGACTTTCTATCCAGGGCAAAATTCATACTTTAAGAAGATACAGTAGGAAGATAGAATAAATAGGAGCTATGAGCCACCATGTTCAGTTGCATTTAGTTGTGGCACTTACCTGGTATGGCAGAGCTTAAGGCATGTTTGAAATTCTTTGAGTAGTTCTTTTACTGTATAGTGTAGAAACCTACTTTCAGAATTGATGCATGAATTAACAGTGTGATTCCTGGAGTGTCCTGCATAGGTTCAAGAGCTGGACTCAATGATCCTATTGGATCCCTTCCAGCTCAGTCAATACTATACTATGAACCTGGACTTCCCACGTGGGTTCTTCAAAGTCTTTATTTCTGCATTTCTTCTTCCTAATATCAGATTGCTCTACATATATTTAATTTTATATGTTAATTATCAGGCTGAATTATGTGGTAGCAGATTCAAGCATTCAGTTTAAGTGTTGATGGTCCAATGGTCTTTTTTCCATTAAGACCTTTTGAACTACTTCAGCTTGTCCTGAAGAAACCTTGAGAAAAATCTTAATCTCACAGACATAAACACAGAACCATTAGACTTAGTCAAACCTTACATCAGGCTGTCATTGGACAGATCTGGTAGGTTAATATTTCATCTCTTTATGGAGTAATAAATTCAGTTAATTAGTCATTCACACACCAAATAGATTCTAAACCCCAGTCACTTGTGAACTGTCAAAATGAATACTGCTGATTTCAAATATACTGTCAGTCATTACTCCCAACAGGGATAATTCTCTGTAATCTTTTGTACTGCAGTCTCACCTGAATTTCAAAGTTTTCTCAAAGGTATTACTATTATCAATGAATCTGGATGATCTGTATGTTTTCTGGGTATCTATATCTTTATATATATACATAACTATACATGTACTCAGATTTTAAGTTTGTGTAAAGTAAAGCTACTGAGGTTATTTTATGCACTCTGATATACTTATTTTGTGAAATGTTTCTTATAGAAAGCATGTTTACATGTAGAAGAGGAAGATTTTCATCATTGATGCTTTATTAGGTGCAATCTAGTATATAAGACAAATGTATTATATGTAGTCTCACAGTTTAACACCCTGATGCTTAGATTTCAAACAATAATTTGGACTTTAGATTTTAAATAAAATGTAGCATATAGATGATTCGTGTGTCTCAATGAACTATATTTGTAAGAGCAGAAAAATTTGTCCTTTCTTACAACTTCTTAATCCTTATAGCATAGGAGGTGTTCTGAAAAAAAATGTTTAATAGGTTGGGATTTTTTATTTACTACTTAAAAACTTTGAATGGAACTAAAAATCTAGATTGTTTAAAGAGAGGACAGGCATCCTGCCACTGTTATAAGGTGTAGAATTTTGAAAAACCGTGGGAGAAAATTTAATATTTATTTGTCAAAGATAATTATTTGCAGCTGAATTCAAAATACAGCTTTTCACTAAGCCATGATCTTTTAAAAGTTTAGTCATATGTTTTGTGTCTTAAAATATCCATCCTGTTGATCAAAAAGTAATGCTATCCATATGCATAAATACTTCCGTGGAATTTGGCTTGACAGTACAAAGGTATTTTTTGCATGCTGGTATGTAATGTCACATTTACTGCAGGTTAAAGCTTTTCCTGTTCATTAAATCTTACTAGTCAGTACTTGACACCCTTCTATACTTTCTAATAAGTAAGGGGATTCCATTTCAAAATGTTAGAACATGTCTGTGCCAAGCTAGTAGACCACAATCAGTTTTAGAACCAAGTGGAAAATAGATTTTTCTTTTAGATAGGGATTTCTTTAATACAAGATATTTTCTTATTCCACTTTTCAAAAAATGGCCTGCTTAGCCTACCAAGCATTAAATAGTAGAAATTCAGTGGCAATATTTAATTTTAATTGTATGAGCACTAAATTTAATTTATTTTTTGAAATGAAATGTACTAATTATATTGATTTGTGGCACAGATAAATTATTTTACTGTAGAATTCATTCATCCCTGCAGTAAATGCAACCCTAAACACTGGAATAAGTTGTTATGCAATGAAAAACATTACAGTACCTAAGTACAGAGAGATTTGTTAAGATTATATGTCTTTATTTTGGCTTTTCCTAACTTTTTATTTTCTCAGATATTGTTTTGATGTTACGGAATTTCCATGAATTAGTTCTATTTAGTTTAGTTAATGATGATCAAAAAGCACATTCAGTATCCATTTGAAATACTGTGTCCCTAAGATATTTACTCTTAATTTCATTTTATATTTTATTGGGGTTTTATATTAAAACTGGTAAATTATCTTTCTTTTATACATGTGTCTTTTAAACCTTGTGCTTACAGAATTCCCTTTGGAGCAAATGAAAATAAATGTTTGACTTCTTGTCTTAACTAAGAATGAATTTTTTATATGTAATGATTTATTTCAAAGATATGTTTAGTATTTCAATGTTATGTGTTACAAAGCTTGTAATCTCTACTGTATTCCTGTATTTGTGTAAGAAGCAAGTTTTAAATGGGATTTGGAGGAAATATGTTTGCCATTGATGTGGTACTTGTGCAAATATTTTCTAGAACTAGGGTTAGTAATGATCAAGACATTAATAATCAGAATCATTTGTACCAGTAATGATCAGAATTTATGTTCTAATTTCAGATGCATGTAGCCATCCTTTTTTTTCTTCTGCTTACTATGACTTCAGAAAACTCTAATGTTTTTTGTAACAAAGTTACACAGAACAGTTCTGTGTTGATAGTGCATTTCAGTTAGCAAAAGGCAACTGAATCAAATGATTTGTCCCACAGTGGATTATAAACCAGCTCTGAACATCAGGTGTATCTGAAAGGGTTAGAAAATAGTGCTTATGTGGCTAGGAAACATTACTTCAGTACCTCAAGGAATGCTTCTCTAACTTCATGTTTGATAAGTGTATCTGTGTTTCTACTCGGAGAACAGAGATGAGTTGAAAGAGCCTAAAAATCAAAGGTTTAACAAAATCCCACCACTGGAAGTTTAAACTAGACACATTCTGTTTAGAAATAAATGGTATGTACTTAACTGACAAAGTGAACTACTGAAACAATTTCCCAAAGGCAGCTTTTCAGTCCCTAGGTACTTCGAAATCGAGGCTGGACAATTATTTTTCCCCTCAAAGGAATATGGATTAGTTCAAACAGTTTTGGCAAAGGCTGATGTTTTCAGAACCCCTGCTTAGCTGGTCATAGCAATAACTTTTGACCTTCTAATTTACAACCATGAATAAAAAGATTATAATAATTATAAAACCTAAATAAAAAGTGAGTCCTTTCACCAAGTTTCCATGAGGCTTTGCTTATGCTTATGGAAATCCTAATTTTAATGCTACCTGGGCTTATTTGTTCTCAACAGGTCTCATGTACACTATGTGAGGATTGAATGAAGGGAATCAAAGACTGTAGTAGGTTATTACTGATATTGCAGGCATTATTATTGCAAATATCAGCAGAAAGGCTTATTATCAAGGAATTGACTTACTAAGTCTTTCTCTTGAGTGCACTTATGTCTCTTATGTTATAGGTTTGGCCTCAAGCAGCATATGATACATCAACAGCACACATATGCGCAGAGCATAGAGTTCAAATATTTAAAGGGACATCATCAACTTGAGAATGTTTGAGTGGAAAATCCTGTTCTTGCTATTATTTAAAGTGTTTGAATGGAAAGGGTATATATACACCTCAATTTTTACTTTCCTTTTTGTACACTGCAATGTGTGGATAGTTTATATAATTTTGTTGATGGAGAATGTTCCTCTTAGTGCAACATGTAGCAATGTCAAACCTTTTGAGCAATGTCAAACCCAGCAAGTGTGGAGAGAGACAGGGTGAAACTCCTGTGCCTGCGTAAGGTCCATCGACATAGCAGGGTGCAAACAGATTTTTGCATCTCTACCCACATTCAGAACTGAAGAGGTCCAACACAGAAGTTGACAAGTGTCCCTTTAAGTAGTGCATGTAGTAGCAGTGGTATAGCTGTTTAGTTGGTTTTTTATAACCTTTAAATTGTGTTTGTACTCGTGTTAATATTTCAAAGCTTTTAAAATCAATAGTTTAATAGCAGTTAATGAGTAGACTTTGCTGGTTTTATAATAAAGTTTTTTATAAAATCTCAATTTCAGAGGACTTCAAAGTAAAACTTATCTGGAAGTTTTGTTTACTGAATATTTGCTTACTGAAATCTCCTATGAGAAAAGATGCAGCCACAACATGTCACGTACACTGTCTTTTTGAGGTGGAAAGTGTTGTGTTTCACAGGGTGTATAATTACTTAAGCTTCAGTGTATACAAACTTCACTCCTCTGTTTTAGCAGCAACTCTTAATCAGTTTTAATGGTGCATGTACATTTTGTGAGACTCCAACACAATGTCTGTTCTCTTTTCTGTTTCACCTTTTTTGACTCTTCACTTACACTCTCCAATATGAAAACTTTCATTACATGTTGTTCCAAGGTGTCTATATTGCAATGCCTATTTCTGCTGATTTTAAAACTTATTTTCTTCATTATGGCAGCACTCTTTGTGGAATTCAAACATCTTAGATGTTATAGTTGCTTTTTATAAAAAGCATGCAACTTGTTTCATGGCTTGCTCCATTTGACACAGTGAACTAACTGAAATAGTCCTAATCAGCTGAAGAGAGAGAAAGTGTTTTTGCATGAGCATATTAAAAGGTTACTTGCACTGATGTTTTTATATGCCAGGTGCCAGGGTGTGGTCATCTGGTTACATGAAGCATGCTTTCTTTAAGTGTTTTGCTTTGAAATAAACTACAGTATTAACTTTTTTAGTTAATATGTAACCTTCAATAGAGGCACCAAGTAGTATGTCTGAAATAATTTTTTAAAATTTGCTTAAAAATACTCATAATGCAAAGTTATAGCTGAATAGCATAATTTTATGAAAATAGACTGTATTTTGCATAAAATTATCTCTTACCCTTGTTTGGTAATTTAATTTCTTTAAAAGTCAAGAAAAACATTTAAACTCATTAGCTAAAATTTCCAAGCTTTGGACTTTGTATTAAGCCTGTAATTACTTAGTTTTGCACCAAACAAAGCATCATGCTTTGTCAAGTCTGCTGGCATCATTATGTAGAGTCAGGAAAAATAATGGGGACTAAAAATCTCTGCAAAAATGGACATTTATTTATATGTTTAGCTTTAGCTGTGCAACTTCAAAACCACTGGCCTAGTTTCTGAAGATAGTTTTAAAACAACGGTGAAGTAAAAATTACCTCTCTGTATGTATTCTACTGTTCTGTTTGGACAGCCCAAGGAAAGTACATGGGGGGGGTAAAAAAGCTCCTATCCTTCAGGTTCCAATTTTCTTAGTCTTCGGAGAAAAATATTCAAGGCAATTTATAAAACATTCAGGACTGATGTAGTTTTCAGTGTTTTAGTTGAGTCTCCTGAAGTTTATAGGTATAGTAATTCTTAATTTTAACCCCTCTTGTTTGATCTAATAGTGAAGTTATAAAGTCATTAATGCCTGTTTCAATTGCTGTGAGGGTAATGATGAAAATACTTTATGACTTTTGCACTAGATCAAGCAGAAAGAAAAATGGGTTATTTAATCATGTTACAGCATGGTACATCTTTCTAACTACAAGCAATAAAGACTAAAGAACAGTACATGAAAACTGAGTAGCATCTGTGTCAGCTGGATGTGTTTACATTTGTATAGTGCTTTAAATCTTTAAGCACCATGGAAGCAAAGGCTTACATTAGAAATGACAGAGCTTTATGTAATCTCAAAGCCTCTTTTTCCATGTTACTGAAAACATGTACCATTCATTAAAATCCTGTCATTTGACTATATAAGAACTTGGATCTAGGAAAAGTGTTAGTATAAAGCTACTAAAATTTTATAGGTAGAATAATATGGTGCCTCCTATTGAAAGTGACAATTTTCTGCCTTGTCATCCTTTGTGTTATACAGAAGTACAGAAAAAAGTGAGCCTGATTTGTTCTCCTTTGTAGAGCCAGGCCGAGGCCCACTACAAAGGAAGTAAACATGCCAAGAAGGTCAAAGCTCTAGAGGCAACGAAAAATAAACCCAAAGTTGGTTCTTCCAAGGACAGCGCAAAGGCTAACACAAGCTGCTCCACCACGCCAGTCACAGCCAACATCTCTGACAAATCAGGTCAATGAACTTTTTGTTCTATACATTCCTTATTTTCTTCTTGTTTGTATGAGAGAATCTGGTTGCATGATAGTGATCCATGACTTGTGTTTTCTGAACTATTTGCTATGCTTTCTTGTACAAAATTGATCTGGTTTGATATTATCAGAGCACTTTCACATCTGTGAAACATCAGGTGTCCCTGGACACAGAAGTCTATTCTTTTTTAAACTTGTGAAATTTACTTTTATAAAATATGGATTTATCCATATGATAAACGACTGGGTGAGATGGCTACGTCATGTGCCCTTGTTCTTGGGGATTTCAATTTCCCTGATATCTGCTGGAATGACAACACAGCAGCAAGGGAACGGTCTGGTAGGTTTCTGGAGTGTGTTGAGGATAACTTCCTTATGCAGCTGGTGGGTGAACCAACCAGGGAGGGGGCTTTACTGGACCTGCTCCTTGTGAACAGGGAAGGGCTTGTAGGAGATGTCTCGGTTGGAGGTCGAGTTGGGCAGAGTGACCATGAATTGGTTAGGTTCTCTATTTTTAGAGAGGTTAGGAAGGGGAATAGCAAAACTCCTATCCTTGACTTCCATAGGGCAGACTTTAATTTGTTTAGTATCTTGGTTTCCAGTATTCCATGGGAGAGAGTATCGAGGGACATAGGAGTCCAGGAAGGCTGGACACTCTTTAAGGATGACATACTGACGGCTCAAGAGCAGGCTGTACCCATGTGCTGTAAGGCAAGCAGG
>VWZX01003386.1:46171-120163 GCA_013399015.1 Galbula dea | reverse complement strand
TACTGGAGAGGGTGCAGAGAAGGGCAACTAAGCTAATCAGGGGTCTGGAAAACAGGCCTTATGAGGAGAGGCTTAGGGAGCTGGGCTTGTTTAGCCTGGAGAAGAGGAGACTGAGGGGAGACCTTATCGCTCTCTTCAGCTACTTGAAAGGCCATTCTAGGGAGGCGGGTGTTGGCCTCTTCTCCCTTGTGACTAGTGACAGGACTAGAGGGAATGGGCTTCAGTTGTGCCAGGGTAGGTTTAGATTAGATATTAGGAAGAATTTCTTTACTGAAAGAGTGGTTAGATATTGGAATTGGCTGCCCAGGGAGGTGGTGGAGTCACTGTCCCTGGAGGTTTTTAAGAAGAGGATATATGTGTTTCTTCAGGGGATGATTTAGGGATAAGAGTAGTGTAGGGCTATCGGTTGGACTAGATGATCTTGAGGGTCCTTTCCAACCGTAATGATTCTGTGATTCTGTGAATAGGATAATATTGCTCAAACATGGAAACACACATACAGAAATGAAATGAAGCCTCATGGCATGGATATTTCCTGACTTCCACAGCTCATTAGTGCTTCAACATAATTTTTTTCTTTTTTTTTCTTTTTCTTTCTTTTTCTTTTTTTCATATTGGTAATCTGAGAAAGATCAGTAACACTAATTGCAGTGGAGTTGCTTCAGTCTCTTTCTGCTCTGTCGGTGTTGTGTTACTTGAATGAAACAGGAGAATTTCCTGAACTTGCTGAGAGTCTGAAATAAGGTACTTGTTATCCAGGAGAAAGCAACTGCTGTGGGTTACCCAATCGTTGGTCTAATAGGCTGCTTCTGACAAATTACTTCTGCCTTGGTATCTATTTATTATCCTCTTCATTGGAGCTGAGCTTGACTCAGATGCCATAAGGTGAATGACACAGTAAATTCTGTTATCAGTGGTTATTTCATAAAATCATAGAATTGTAAGAGTTGGAAGGGACCTCAAAGATCATATAGTTCCAACCCCCCTGTATGGCAGGGGCACCTTCCACTAGATCAGGTTGCCCAGAGCCCCATGAAGGCTTGTCTTAAAAGTTTCCAGGGGTGGGGCTTCCACAACCTCTCTGGGCAACCTGTTTCAGTGTCTCACCATCCTCATGGTGAAGAACTTCCTCCTAATGTCAAATCTAAATCTACCCTCCTCTAGTTTGCATCCCTTTCCCCTGGTTCTGTCACTACCTGACCTCAGTCCCTCACCAGCTTTCTTTGTCATGCTACTTCTCACAGCAACACCAAAACTCTCTTCATCTGGGTCCTTAGCACTGACAATGGGTCCCAAATTTTGGCTTGATTCACCTAGCAAATGACATGAATCCAAGTAGCATCTTCAGGTGAACAAGCCATGTTACTATAAAACAGTAGTAAGCTACCATTGATCTAAATGAAATATGGACTCTTGAATGGAAAGAGATTTAAAATATTTGATAAAAATTTTACTCTTGGAAATATCAAGAGTAGCTTTGGTTGAAATAGCTTACTGCTCTAGCTGTACACTGTAAGAACTCAGGTAGCTGCTTCAGTAAGCTATCAGTTAAAACTTCGGAGGATTTAGCATGTTAAGAATGCATTCTGTGGTAATGCAACTGTATAATGCCCTCCCACATCTGTGCCAAAGGCTGAGGGCTAAATAACAAAAGTTTCAGCATCTTTTACAAACTACATCACATCTTCCATAAGTCTGGATCTGTCTCATGTTTCCTTTGCCAGACTATCTGATCTGTCTCTGACTTAATTTTCTTCTCTGTGCAATTTACCTAAAAATCATTCACACCTCCACATTCAGTTTTTGATAAAATTGTCTACTGACCAGGGAAATCTGCTCTTGATATTTTTATATATCCCTATTTGGACAGTGCATTGTTTTATGCTTTTAATTATTTCTCACAAATTAGACAGTTTACCATCTGTGTCTGTTCAATTATACCATTGAAAGTGATACTAAAATAAGTGGTATTAATTATAAATCACAGTGGCTCTTTAGTTAAATGCTTTCTTCCTGTTCTTCTGTGGAGGATAGGCTCCTTGAAGCCTGTAACTGCTTTACAGGACACTGCAGATTAGGTGCTTGGGAGGACAGAAACCTGAACCTGGAGTGGCAAATTCTCCATGTACACAGGTAGTGCTGGTCACAGAGATAGGGGATGGCTGATGACTGTTTTTTATGAGTCTGTGGACTTGAAACCAAACCATAATTTTGTTTAGCTACACTTTCCCTTATAGAGGCTGTTGTTCATCTCTCCTCTAACATGTATTTAGCTCTTTAACATAATGCTTATTGTAGCTAGAGCAGTCACTATTTTGCTTCTGGGAATCAGTGGTGGAGGGAGGGGGTTTGCCTTAGAGCAAATCAGCTGATACCATGTTTTCCAAATATTTTAACACAGCTTTCATTTTCTGAGAAATGGAATACTACTATATATTAATTTTATAGGTATATTTTAGTTTCCTTGAAAGATTTCTAATACTATGTGTTCCAGTTCATGTGTGTATTTGTGGTGTTGGTTTTTTAATCCTGATTTCCAGAGAAAATGAGACTTCTGGTCATATCATCTAATCTTATTTCTGTTATTCTCTAGCCCTGTCTTTACAACTGTAACTGTATATTGTATAGTGTCAAAAAAAACCCAAAACCAAATATGAAATGAAGATGTTTTAATGAAGCTCTGTAAGTTTGATGAAAATTGGCACTTGGGTAGAAGAAAAGCTTTAGCTTATGGTCTGTTGTGAGAAATGTTACAGTGTGAGCTCTGTTTTCTCTGGCCTGCTGACTGACCAGGCACTATGTTTGCCATCAGTACAGGAGATTTGAAGAGTGTGTATGTAGGTATGAAAGGATTGCATTAGAATCAAGGAAGGGAATTAACGTCCATTGCTTGCAGAGTTGTTGTTTAACCATTGTACTCTGGAGAATTGCAAAGTTCCTGAGAAATATTCACCAAGAAGTAAATCTTTCCAGGTGTCCTTTTCTTGAGTATGGAAGAGTACAACTAAAAGCTAAACAGAGAAGTTGGTTTTAAGTTCTTGTGTTCCTTTGTTATCCACTGTATTTCCATTTGTGTTAGTGTAGAATGGGTAGAGAGTATTGTAGTAAACTGGTGAACTGAATTTACGGTTCTTTTATGTAGGTCTGCTATTAAAAGGCCACAGTAGGCACAACTAAAAGCCTTTCTGATGTGCTCTTATTTTGAGCTCTCCAGATTGAACAGTTGCTATATACTGAACTAAAATGTCAAATTAAGTTTTCTACAGAGCCATGTATTCTGTGGCTTAGACATACCATGAGATCCAAAACACTTGTTTGTCAGACGTCACTATTGTACTAACGGCAGGAAAAATAATCTGTGTTAGCTCAGCTTATGTGATGAATCTATCAAAGGCAAACCCCAAATTCATCCAGTCTTAATTTTTCAAGATTTATGATGGTCTCTTGGCAGCTCTTACTTTCACTTGAGAAGTGTGGCTGCTGGTAGAGCTATGACAGTTAGATTGATCTTTAAGGTCTTGTGGGAAGTTTTCAGAAGAATGTGGGCTCCTGCAGACAAAAGTAACCTTAGACAAAAAGGAAGGGGTGACTCTGAAACTGAGTCTGAGCATAATGATGCTCAAGTTTTGAGAGAGTGATCTTCCCTGTTGATATTAATAATACATTATGACTCACAAATTATTTTTGTAAATTGATCATTAGCAAATATGTCATGATAAAGCCATAGGATTGTAATGCTGAGTTGGTTGCAACCTCAGGTAAGTAGATATTGAAGGATTGGATTGAAAAAATTTCCATCTTAACATGATTACACTACTATGTAATCTTATTTCTAAGCACACAACTGTTAACCATGTAGAAATCAGAAACCATCAGAAAATACTTGTGTATTGGTACTTGTAAGTACCACTATCCTATCCTGTTCACTGTTTCTGCAGACAGAAAGAAAATCCCACAGATGTTGTGTGATAAGGTTGTTGTTCCCCTACCTCTTGTTGGGTCATGTCTGCTTGCTCTGGTGGGTATTTGCAGATTGGAGGTGTCCAGAGAAAACTGTTTCATAACCTATCTCCTACACAGTTTCTCTAAACACCCAGGAGAAGTCTAGTAACGGTAATAGAACAGCTTCGTACACTAGAAAACCACTACTGTGGAAATGCAAGCTTTTTTATAGTTGCTTTGAGACATGTTTAAAGAACAGCAGTGTTAACAGGACTGAGAGCTGCTCTTTCATTTGAGACTGTGCTGGGCTGACCCTGACTAGACAGCAGGTATCCACCAAAGCTGCTGTATCACTCACCTTCTCAACTGGACAAGGTACAGAAAATATAACAAAAGGCTCGTGTCAAGATTAGGACAAGGAGATATCATTCAGTAATTACCATTATGGGCAAAACAGACTCAACTTGGGGAAAATTAATTTTAATTTATTACCAGTCAAATTAGAGTAGGATAATGAGAAATAAAACCAAATCTTAAAACACTTTCCTTCCTCTTCTCCTTTCTTCCTGAGCTTAAGTTTACCCCCAGTGGCAGAGGGGCACAGGGAATGGAGGTTGCAGTCACTTCATCATAAGTTGTCTGTGACACTCCTTCCACTGCAGGGGAAGGACTCCTCACACTCTGTCCCTGTTCCAGCATGAGGTCCCTCCCATGGGAGACAGTTCTCCATGAACTTCTCTAACATAAGTCCTTCCCGTGGGCTGCAGGTCTTTGTGAACTGCTCCAGTATGAGTCTGTCACATGGGGTGCAGTCCTTCAGACTGTTCCAACGTGGTTCCCCTACAGGGTCACAAGTCCTGCTAACAAACCTACTCCAGTGTGAGCATCTCTCTCCATGGGTCCACAGATCCTGCCAGGAGCCTGCTCCAGCATGGGCTTCCCACAGTGTCACAGCCTCCTTCAGTCATCCACCTTCTCTGACATGGGATCCAACATGGGCTGCAGGTGGATATCTGCTCCATCATTAACCTCCACGGGCTGCAGGGAGAAGGCCTGCCTCACCATGGTCTTCACCATAGGCTGCAGGAAATCTCCACTCTGGTGTCTGGAGCACCTCCTCCTCCTCCTCCTTCACTGATCTTGGTGTTTAGAGAGTTGTTTCTCCTAGATATTCTTACTTCTGTCTTCATCTGCAATTACTGTCATGCAACAACATTTCCCTCTTCCTAAATGTTTATTACAGAGGTTCTGCTGCCATCACTGATGACCTCAGCCTTGGCCAGTAGCAGGTCTCTCCTGGAGCTAGCTAGCATTGGCTTCATCAGACACAGGAGAAGCTTCTAGCAGCTTCCCACGAAAGCCACCCTTGTAGCTCCCATGCTACTAAAATGTTGCTGCATAAACCCGATACAGGGGCAAAGATTCTCTTCTGTCCCTGTGGAAGCCCAGGATTTTCAGGATACCTTCACACAGAATTATACATGTATGTGTGGCATTGCTTTAGAAAAAGGCAGGGTTAGCAACCAGTGCATAACACAGTTTAGAATATTTAGAATGTGTTTTAAATATAGCTCTGAGAATGCAATAGATGATGGGGTCTGTGATCCCAGGTTAGCATAGTCTAGATGCTTACAGTGATGAGTCTTTTAGAAATGCATATGATAAAATCTGGATTGAAATGTCACTGTTTACTTAATCAAGCAAAGAGGAATTCTTTGATCATACTTCCAAATCAAAATAAATAGTTCAAAATGAAGCAGACATCATGTGGTATCACCTTCTTTGCATTTTGCTTTGATATAAAAATCAAGAAGTAAGTGCAACTGTTTTAAACTACTCAAAAGAGTCAAAACCGGGTTTCAGATTATAAAAGTAAGAACTTTTTTTTTCCCTGCCTTTGATCCATTCAGTATATGCTCTAATTACTTTGTGCCAGTGGGAGCTGTTTGTGAGATGATAGGCACGGACATTTTAAGTTCAGTACTAAAAGAAGAAGGCTCTGCTACATGGGACTTGGCAGTTACAGTTAAGCCTTTTGTATGCACTATGAGAACTTTTTATTCAGCTGGTACAGGAATACGCAATCTTATTCACCTAACTAGGCCCAATGCTAGACCCTATTTCAAATCCTGACCCCTCTTACTAATGCCTTGTTCTGGAGCCATCTCTCAGGGCAGTTCAACAAGCAATTCACAGGGTCATGGTGAATGATATTCAGCATATGAGCTGTCCTATACAGATCTGCTGTGGATGGCAAGGATGTCAGGAAAGAGATATGACTGGAAAGTTGTTTGACAGCTTCTAGATCTTAAGCAGGCTTTGTAAGAGTTATGCAAATTATAGCTGTGTAACTAAAACCAACTGGATGTTGTTCTGAGGAATGTTGTCATAGTACAGTGTCTGACACCAAATGGGCTAGCTCACATTTTGAAAACAGCCTAGACATGCTGATGGGCCTAATAAATGCCACTTGATGTCATGTAGACATATGGTAATTGGTTGGCCTATTAGACAGGCCTGGCAACTCCAAGTTTTATCATACTTAGAAAAGTTGACCTTGAGGTCTTGTCTGTGGGGTTTAATTCATCAAGGGCTGCCTGTGGGTGCTTTGACAACAAAACTGAGGGTTTTTTTTGTTTGTTCCTACGGTAGAGTGCAACATGTTGAATCCCATTTACTCAGGAAGATTATGAGGGGTTGGATTTCTCTGGTGTCCCAATTACCAATGCTGTTTATTCATCAGCTACACCAGGGTGTAATGTCTCAAGGTGTAATGTCCGAAGGGAGGGCTCAGTTTGTAGTTCACAAGTCCACCACTGGGACACTCCTTTAGTCATGTTGTTTTCATTGGTGGTTTTACAAATTGTTCTGCCGATGCCTGTGGTGGGTTTAAGGGCTCTTCCCAGCCCCCACACACGGCAGTTAAAGGAGAGACCGGATTGGAAGTTAAAAACTAGAAACTGCTTTAATAACAACAGCAAACATAAACAAAAAGAATATAAACATATACAGGACCCAAACACCAAAACCCACTTCCTCCTATACGAGTAATTAGGCAGTGTCGAGGCTGCGGAGCGTCTCGGGGGAGAGCCGCGGCGTCAGGCAGCCCCAGCGACTCCAGATGTGTTTCAGAGCACCGACGGATAGCAACACAGCAAACAGCATCCAAACTCACAGCAGAGGGAGAAGAAAAAAAGAAAGGGGCCGTTTCCTCGTGGCCACGAGTGAGAACAAAAGGTCCCCCGGAGAAACCCAGCATTCCCCCGGCTCTCACCACCACCACCACCACCCCCCCCGGGGGGGGTTTTGCAGTGTCCTTGACTCAGGAATTTCAGGTTTCTTAAAGGGACAGTCCAGGCAAGGTGTGGGGGGGGGGCGGAAACTAATAACGGTATTATGTACGTGGTGGTGGAATATCTTTTTTTAGAAAATACAGTTACTGAACAGAATTAATTCTGTTCTAATCCAAACCATAACAATGCCTAAATTCTAAACTTTTCCATCTTCATCTCTGTACTTGGAGTGATCCAGTTCTCTTACCAAAATGCTTTTTCATCTTCATATTTATTTCCATTTGCCACCTTGTTTTCCACTCATTTTAAAGGAATGGCTTTTTTACATAGCTCTAAGAAATGTTTTTTTGGATAATCCTTTAAAAATAGCTTGGAGATAGAGATGCACAGCACCCCTAGACCTCAAAACACGTTATGACAAAGTTGAAATTTCAGGATGGGGCAGGAAGAGAGAGAGGCTCTTGGAGAGGAACATGACAAGGATATGTTTGGCTTGTTGTTCCCCAGTGTCAATGAGCCATATTTATAGGTTTTATCTTTCCTCCTCAAAAGACATATCATGTAGCCTCCATCAAAAGCTTCTGATGAGCCCCTCATCTGTTCTTCACATTTATCCTTACATAAAGAATTCTGCTGAAGTTATACTCCATAAAATAAGCATGCATTGTGTTTATGTGCATTCAGATGGTGCCTGCTAAGCACGGGCATATTTCTGTTAGATAGAATCATAGAATTGATAGAGTTGGAAGGGACCTTAAAGATCATCTAGTTCCAACCCCCCTGCCTGGCAAGGACACCTTCCACTAGATTAGGTTACCCAGGGCCCCGTCCAGCCTTGTCTTAAAAGCTTCCAGGGATGGGGCTTCCACAGCCTCTCTGGGCAACCTGTTCCAGTGTCTCACCACCCTCATGGTGAAGAACTTCCTCCTAATATCTAATCTAAATCTATCCTCCTCTAGTTTGCATCCATTCCCCCTAGTCCTGTCACTACCTGACCTCCTAAAAACTCCCTCACCAGCTTTCTTAAAGGCATTAGTTTATGGTCAACTAGTAGATTCAATCAGATTCAGCCACCAAGGAGAGTAATTTCAAGGATATTTTTTTTATTAAGCTCTCTGAGTATGTTAAGTTTTGTTCTCTTTTCATGCAGTGTGTCACAGTCTTCTGAACATCACTTTGTACTGTTGCTTGTTTTGAAACTCTGTCCCCAAAAGAGGTAAAGACACTGTATAGACTTTACTGCTTGACCACACTGCTTTTATAATTGATAGTATAAAATAGAATTAATAAATGTTCATAAATTCATCACAAATACACAGTTGCAATTACCATGTGTGTATTTACCTGAACATTGTTATCCATGCTGATATGTGAAATATGCTGTCAGTGGGACATGTAGTGCCTGTACTGGTTTTAGTAATAAATAGCTTCCATGCATTTTCTGGTGGGTTATTTCAGCAGCTGTTTTAGGAAGTTGCTGTTTGGTTTAAGCTCTTATGATGAAAGATTAGCCAAAAAGATAATTAGCAAATTAAAGTCTATTAACAGGAAATCATTATAATAGGTTGGATCTTTAAACACATTTTTCCCCTCTTTCTTCCCTTCTTACTGTTCATCCTTTTCAAAGGTGGATATTCAAGCCTCATCTTTCCATGTGTGTCTTGCAGCCTTAGTGAAAGAGCAGTTATTCTGCCCATTTTGGTGTTGATAAACTCCTGGGAGATCCTGGAAGTCTTCAGATGTTTCTTTAGTTTGTCTATAATAATGCTAACTAGCAGATATCAAATTCTGCACCTATGCTGAAAATTAATTATAGGTGCCATTAACTGAAAAAATAAGCTCTGTAGCTGACACAATTACATTGATGAGCAGTTGCAATTCCTATTCAGACTCAAAAAGGTCCGTTATTTTTTTTCTCCAGTTATGATGTCAATCAGAAATACATGCAAGTGGGATTTTGTTTTGAATAAATGTTAAGCTTTTTCTCCTGCAGTAATTAAAGCAGAAGCTCTGCATCATAAATACATTGTAAGATGACGTAAGATGTTTTTGGGTCCTCTACTCTGTTCCTGAACATTCATGTGGCCTGTACCACTACAATTGTATACTGCTGTTACTTTTACTCATTCCAGTTCTAAAGTCTAGAATTTCATTGCATATTTTTTAGTTACCACCCTTCAAATTATACAAAGTTTTTCTCATTTTAGGGAAAGGTAAAGATAGGCTTTGGGACAAGTAAGATTGACTCTAATAAAGTTGCTGGACAGGGGGAGCAGAGCAAGGAATACTCTCAGCTACTGTTTTGGGGTTTTTTTCTAGATGCATTTGGTCATTTAAAGAATACATTTATAAACATTGACTCTTTCAGTACCTCTTTTATATTGTGAAATCAGGCATCTATTTTTCTTGTTTGTTCTGCTAATGACATGCCTATTGAATATCCAAATTTTTTTTAATGGAATGATAATAAGGTTAATATGAAATAACAGAAATTACTAGCAAATGTACTTAATGTATATTTCCATAGAGGAAATAATAGCAGAGAGAAGGCAGAGCTGTTATGTATCACATCATTCTTTATTCATCGTCTTTACAAAAATAATCCTGCACCAGGGTTGGGGAAATCCACCACGTTGGAGGATGATGAAGGGATTGAGAACAGCCTTGTGGAGAAGGACTTGGAGGTTACTGATGGATGAGAAGCTGGTCATGAGACAGCAATGTGTGCTTGCAACCCATAAAGCAAATCACATCCTGGGCTGCATCAAGAGAAGCGTGCCCAGCAGGTTGAAGGAGGTGATTCTGCATCTCTTCTCCACTTTTGTGAGACCTCATCAGGTTCAGCTCTGGAGTCCTTAGCAGAAGAAAGACATGGACCTGTTGAAGCAGGTCCAGAGGAGGCCACAAAAATTATCAGAAAAGATGAGGGACGATCATCTTAGCAGGGTCTGTTGTGATAGGACAAGGGGAAATGGTTTTAAACTAAAAAAAGGGAGATTTAGACTGGATATAAAAAAGAAATATTTTACAATGAGGACGGTGAAACACAGGCACAGGTTGCCCAGAGGGGTAGTACAAGCCCCATCCCTGGAAAAATTCAAGATGAGGTTGGATAGGACTCTAAACAACCTGGTTTGGTTGAAGATGTTCTTGCTTATTGCATGGGGCAGTTGGACTAAATGCTCTTTAACGGCCTCTTCCAACCCAAAGCATTCTATGATTCTATAACATACAAGAGTTCTTGAGTCTTCAGGTAAGGAAATGGAGAAGGGGAGAAAGTGGGACAAAAAAGTAGCAGCTGACAAAAGAGAGTTGAAACTGAGATACCATTGTCACTTATTTGCTTTGTAGTTTTCTATTAGGAAGAAAGATAATCCACAAGTATCCTAAAAAGTGAGAGTTATGTAAAGAGATTTTGTAAAAACTGCAAATAAGAGAAAAAAAGATCTCCATCACCTTAAGATGGTTATTATTTTGATGACAAATGACAGCATTATTTGCCTAAGACAATATTAATTCATGAACCAAGCCTTAGGTTTGTTTTCAGATGACTAGGAAATTCATATCAGTGGAAGTTCTCTTTATTTATTCAGGACTGGAATTAGACCTTTAAATCCATCAGAATGGAAAACTCCCAAAAAAGACAGCTACTGGTTTTGTTGGTTCTTTAGCAATACTGGGAGGAATAGCTTTATCTGTACCTAATACTTTCACAAAGCTTATTAAGGGCATGCATTGCTAAAGAAGTAAGGTCATTTATTTGATGCCAGACATTCAGTTTTCTCACATAATTGGAGAATAAATAACAGAATGCTGGCAATTAGTCATACAATTGGTAGTTAAATGGAGTTTTGCCTGTGTCCAGTTGTGCTCAAGTTAAAAGTTGTGCTGAGTCTATAAAATCTGAGTTTAAATTTGAGTGAATTTAATCTCCAAATGTAAAAGAATGGGTCAGGCCCAATGCTGTTGCTTTAGGATGCTTTGGGTTTGTCCCTAAATGGGATAAATGTTCTAATTGTTCACCTTTTTTCTAGTAAACTTAGGATTGGAAAAAACATTTTTGCTGGTGGCTTTTTCTGTCTTTCTCTGCAACTATTTAAGCAAAAGAAAAGACCTCTGAGAATACAAGCTGGTCTAGCAGCAACTTCCACACAATCAATAATGTGGCTTGATTTGGGGTTTTTTTTTAAGTAAATGTTATTTTTACTCATACTTATCTTTGGTGTTGTAACATAAATGCAAGCAGCATTTAGAACACAAGGAAAAATGCATGTTGCTAGGGAATGGCAGGCAATTGGGAGAGCAAGAACTTGATGAGTTGGTTTTAATACAGAATTGTTCAGAGATGATGAATCAAAAACAAAAGCAAAAATATCTATGGCTGGCGAGTCATTTAAATAGGTCTTTTGAAAAAATCTTCCTTTATCATCCTTCCAGCCTTAACTACGCAGACACTGCATTATTGACTTTGTATGAGAAATATGCTACATTTCCTACAGCATGAAAATTATATATATAAGCAACGGGTTACATATTGTTTCCTTATTGCTTGTTTTTAAAGAGAGTGAAAATATTTTGGTGTTTCTTAGACAAGTTATATTTGAAGTGCAATTTATTTTTCAGATCTTGAGGGCATGACTAAATATTCACAGTCCTCAGGCAAGCCTGCCACAGAAGTCAGTGAGAAGGCACAATTATAGATGTCATTTAACTGAAATGAAGATGAGTGTTTCATAGTTGACTTCAATGGCAGTTCTGCCTGGGCAAGTACCAAGTAAGTAGTTCAGACACAAGCCCATGAGAATGTACTCGCATGCAGATTGTCAGTTCTTCTTGATTCATTTATTTAGACACCCATAAATTCTGTAGTGAGTTACAAAGCACTTGAGCAGCTGTGGATCGAATTTGAAGGGGTTTTTTTGCACAAACAGCAAGTGAAATGTGTTTCTGGTAGTATATTTCATGCAGGAAGCAATGTTATTTTTATAGTTGAGGTGATGAACCAAGATATTTTTTAGAAGAAGTGAAGAGTGTCTGGACAGAATATAGTAATGTTATTTTTCTAAGCATTCCTACATTATTAAAATCTTTAAAGACAATGAAGTACTATAGAAAGTTTGCATTCCAGGACCTGTAAAATAAATGTGGCGGTCTCTGTAATGGATGTATTAAAAATTTACAAAATAATAGATGTCTTGTGTCAGGAAAAGATAAGTTTCACCAGCAAAAACATTTAGATTTCACTCAGATGAGAGTCTCAATTTGTAGTAGCAGATCTTATGCTGTATTTCAAATTTTGCCCAAACTGCATTATAATTTTCCAGCTCTTAAATTTTTCTGTTCCAGCCAACACAGACAAGCATAGCTTAGAAAAGATGAAAGGTTAAGGTAAATTTAAATTGTCTAACAGAGCAACAGGACCAAGAAAGACTAAGTTGTTGGATAGTCTTACTTGGTGGATGCTCGTTAAATTGATGTCCACTCTTGCTAGCTATGTGTTGTTATGTGACCCCTGGTTAGATCCAACTTGTTTTCAACTTCTGGCAGCATAGTGCTACTGAGCTTGCTGCATTTTAACAGGGGTATGATGTGTTACTGAGAAATTAGATATCAGCAATGTATACCCAATGTACTTTTGTTTGTGGAGGAGCTTGTTTCCTCTAGAACTAATGCACTGTGTTTACTTTAGTTACCTGTTCACCCTGTTCAATATAAAAACTGGAAAAGAGGAGAAATTTTATATTAATCTCTTTTCAGATGAGGAAAAAAGAAGTCTGATATAACCTGTTTTCTGTAAAAAAAGCAGAATTTAAGAGAAGCAGGTGAAATGGAGACACAACTCAAGATACAAGTTCCTTATATGTTTGCTCCAGCCATAATATGTACATACCTGCATTTTGGCTAACAGTGGAAAAACAAGCCTTCTTCTTGTTCCTCTTGCTTTTGCACAGAGAAGTTGCATTGTGTTCAAATATTAAATACGAGATTTTTGAAATTTGAATGCCCTTTGTCAATATGTAACAACTTTTGTACAGTTACTTTGATATCTGGTTTTTATGTACTTGCAAGAATATCTGGGTTTTTTTCATGGTGAACGCACCCAGATTTTTCTTGATCTTGGTCAGTAAAACAGATCTAAAAGACCAGCCAACCAACCAAAAACAATTCCCCAGGAATCCCCAACTCTGCAAGGAACTCACTAAAAATTATAGGTGATATAGTGGGACCATCTAGTAATTGCAACAGCAGGCGCTCTCTGTTCAGGAAGGTGTACAAATAGGTACAGAAACAGATTTTGCAGGGCAGGATTTTGCAGTTGCAGAACTGTGTGTACTTTGTGTATTTTCTAACTTTCATTAATCTACTTTCATAAAAATTAAACCCATCCAAAAATTTCAACACCAAACCTTTGCAACATTATGTCTTTAATTGGTTGCAAACATTCTTATTATTGCATGTATTCTGAAGAACTGACAGATTCCTTTGTAAGAAGATTCCCTGGAGTCTTTGATTTGCCAAATCAGAAATAAAGTATCTAAGAAATTAAGTATCAACATCACTGTTGTACCATACCTACACAAGCAATACTTCTGAAATGAAAATGTACTTGGGCTTAGACCATTGGAGAGTAGAGATGCAGTTAATCAAATAATCAGACTAGCTAGAGAGTTCACTCAAGATTGCAGAGTCATCCAGACTTCTCCTGGTGTTTCTTCAGTATCTTGAGAAAATATGTTGTAGCTTATTGCACATTTGTGTTGGAGATGAGCTTTATATTTATAGCTGCAATTAGTTCCTTGTCTTTTATAGAAACAAAATTAGTTTTATTTAGAATGCATCAAACAGATTTATTTCATGTAACAGGCTTTCATTATATAAAACCTAACTGTTTTCCAGACAAGCCTAAAGTACAAGAAAAACCGTTTCAGAAAAACTAAAGGTAACGGAAGGGTTAATAGATATACTGTGCTGTCTGCTTTGCATGTAGGTTTGCTGTGGAATTTTTCTAGAACAGAGCCCTATGGGTTTTTCAGATTCATTTCTCAGTAGACTGCACAACTGGTGAGAAAGGTATTTTGTCTGACAGCCTTTAGAGTCTTATTATTCTGCAAATGTGGGCATAAAAAAAAATATATTTTGAAATCCATTATCAAAGTTATCTAATTGTCTTAGTGACCATCAAGAAATAATCCAATACTCTTTTGTGGTGGGGATTTTTTTTTTTTGAGTGACGCTGAGATGCAGGATAGATTGCTTACAAATGCTGTAAAGGTTGTGACTTAATTACTTTCTTGCTCTTGCCTTGATAGCACATATAACTGGTAGTGTTCATCTTTTACTTCGTAAGTACTGGGTAGTTAAAACTACAGTGAGGACATAACCAGGTGGATAGATGATGGTACAGCAATGGATGTGGTTTATATTGATTTCAGTAAAGCTTTTTACACTGTCTCCCACAGCATCCTTGCAGCTAAACTGAGGAAGTGTGGTCTGGCTGCTTGGGTAGTAAGGTGGGTTGTGAGCTGGTTGAAGGACAGAAGTCAGAAAGTCGTGGTCAATGGGATGGAGTCTAATTGGAGGCCTGTGTCTAGTGGAGTCCCTCAGGGGTCAGTACTGGGACTAGTACTATTCAATCGATTCATTCATGACCTGGATGAGGGAACAGAGTGTGCTCTCAGCAAGTTTGCTGCTGACACTAACTGGGTGGAGTGGCCGACACACTGGAGGGTTGTGGTGCCATTCAGCATAACTTAGGGAGAAATTGAATGAAATTCAACAAGGCCAAGTGTTGAGTTTTGCACCTGGAAAGACCAACCCGATGTATGAGTATAGGTTGGGGACTGACCTGTTGGAGAGCAGTGAAGGGGAAAGGGATCTGGGAGTCCTGGTGGTTGGAAGGATGACCATGAGGCAGCAGTGTGCTCTTGTGGCCAGGAGGGCCAATGGGATTCTGGGGTGTATTAGAAGGGGTGTGGTCAGTAGGTCAAGAGGGGTCCTTATCCCCCTTTATTCTGCCCTCATAAGGCCGTATCTGGAATATTGTGTCGAGTTCTGGGCCCCTCAGTGTAAGAAGGATAGGGAACTGCTTGAAAGAGTCCAGCACAGAGCCACCAAGATGATTAACATCTTCCTTATGAGGAAAGGCTGAGGGAGCTGGGTCCCTTTAACTTGGAGGAGACTAAGGGGTGACCTCACCTATGCTTTTAAATATGTGAAGTGTGTGTGTCGGGAGGATGGGGTCAGGCTCTTCTCCATGAAGCCCACTAACAAGACAAGGGGCAATGACTGTAAGCTGAAGCATGGGAGGTTCTGTGTGAATACAAGAAAAATTTTTTTCACAGTGAGGTTGCCATAGCACTGGAGCAGACTGCCCCGAAAGGTTGTGGATTCTCCTTCCCTGGCAATACTCAAAACGCATCTGGATGCGTTTCTGTGAGACGTGGTCTAGGGAATCCTTCTGTGGCAGGGGGCTTGGACTAGGTGATCTTTTGAGGTCACTTCCAACACCTGATGTTCTGTGATTCTGTGAAATGCTGCAAATTTTGTTACAATATTTCTGTGATACAGCTAAAGGTTTCTTCATGTTCTTTACTTTCAAAGCTCGCCATACCTTTGTATGTCTTTTATAATGTACTTTCAAGATGCTGACTTGCACCTAACACCCTTCAGCCATTGAAACCACCTTCCCCAAGAGGTTCCCACTTCCCCTGGTCCTATTTCCAGAGAGCTTCCTGTTGCTCCCAGCTGTGAATATTTTTCTTTTTCTCTAACAGATTGAAAAACATAAGAAAAGCTTATGAGAAGTCTGCCTACACACATTTTAGTGTGATGAGATATCAATTGAAAAGACAAATTTGTAATGTGCATATATATATGTTATGAAATTGTAAACGATTTACAGAAATCACAAAGTAAGCTAGGTAAACTCTCTTAAAAGTACCTTATAAGCCAAAATGTTTAATGGAATGGATAGGAGGATAAAACAATATATTCTTTTCACTTTCTGCATGGACTGCATTGATCACTGAACTATGAGCTGGAGCAGAGCATTCATACTCAGTTGTTCAACAGGAAAGAAAATAAGTCAAAAGAAGAGATGCAGGTTTAGTGTTAGAGGTTTTATGGCGGCATTTTTGCCCTTTTTTGAGCTAGGACAAAACCTATCCACTTAGCTGGACTAGGATTTTGGCATTAATGGGTATATCGTATAGATCATGCCATAGCAACTGTAGTGAGAGCCAGATGACCTGCAAAGGTCAATAAATCACATCAGCTGGTCTTGTATTGTAAGCTAGAACCTGGAAGCTGTTGGATTTCAACCTATCAAGACATTATCCTGCACTGTGTCCTGACTTTGGTATGTACAGCTGAAATGAAGCGGTACTAATTGGACAAATAAGTCTTGAATTTTAACATGGTGCTGACACAAACAACTAGAAATATGTGGAAACAACTTCAAAGCGGAATTGAAACAATGTAAGTAGGTGACAAGAGCATTGATAGTACTAAGCCCAAAGCAATACTTAATTAGCTGCTGTATTTTCTCCTTGGGCTGTGTTTCAAAATAAATTCAGGCTTCAGTAAGAACTTGAAATGAACCATTGATTTACTTCTCTAGAGTCTTGAGGAAAAAGGAGATTTAATTTAAAGACAGGAGTTTAATACAGTTGAAATACAACCTTTCTATGTGGAAAGAGAACATAATGGATATAGTGCAATAGTATGGGTTAGATTTTAAATGAATCTCATACTCATGAGTTATGATGGGAGCATTTCAACCTGATCCTGACTCAGGTTGAATCACAGCTACAGTTTTCTGGGAGAAGGTTGATACCACCATGGTCTCCTGCTTCCTAGCCTCTGCTAGGCTGTGCAGAAAAAGCCAGTGCATCCCTGGTCCTGGGCAGGATGAACTCCCTCATGCACTTGTTTGGCCTCTGCCCAGCTCTGCTGAGCTCTGTGGGCTGGGCCCAGGTGGAAATCAGAGAAAATTCAAGCCAGTTCTCAAATCTACTCTCCTTAGAAATGGTGAGAGGACTATAATCCTACAGCTGCATCTAACCAGCCACATGTATTTTATACAGCAATTGCAGTCTGGAAGTATTTATATGCATGCAGGCATAAACAGTTACATTTCTGATTCCTGCATGGAGATATTATTTGTTAGCTCCATGCTATAAGTACGAATAAAAGGGCAGTCGTCATGCTTTGTATATACATGTGATTTGCATTTCCTGTGCTTTGCCATTGAACATTTGGCATTTCAGTCTCATAAAACTGTAACTAATGGTGTTTTGAATTCTGTGGATTGAAAACAATAAGTTGTTATCAAAAGCCCATTTGGAGAAGTGCAATTTTCTGATTTTAGAAGCCAAGAAAACCCAATTCTGGCCCCACCGCAGTGACAAATATGCACTTAGCTCCATGTACTTTTTGTGGGAGTTATAAACTGTATAATAACTTCACAATTATGAGCTTTGAAGATGTTCTGTATGAAGCATTTAGAATGGTGGAAGGAAACATTAATTCATAGAGAGGCGTATGTCTCTCTTTATACATCCTCATGGATAAGAGCTTATTTGTGTCAGGAAGCTTTCCAAATGATGGAATTATTATGTGAACTGAAGTTCTTTCCAAATGCTGTGACACTGGCAGAATTAAGCCCAGCTGGATTCGGGTAACTTCTCCCTAGTTTTCTAGAAGTTTTCTTCTTAGCTTGTTATGCACTATGTACTCTAGAATTGCTTTATATATGAATAGTGAAAACACTGTAAATTAAAGGAATATTTTAAAAACTGACATACTATGTCAACTGGTGGCCAGCTAAGTGAAGAATAGTGGGAAATGAAATCTGCTGGTTTTCAATCTGTCAAATTCAGCAGTGGAAAAGCATCTGTGATGGTAATTGGTGGCCTGTGTAAAATAGATCTTACCCTGTTGCTCAGGATCTCACTCCACAGACACTTGATGACACAACAAAGAAATAAAAAACTGCTTCCTCTTGTTCTTTTTGTCACAGCAGTGTTGAAAGTGCACTTACTGCACATGGCTCTCTCTCAGGCCAGTTCACTCCAGCATGCATCAGCTGGTGTTTCTGCTGGCCCCCTCCTGCTCACTTACTCACAGAAGGAGATGATTTCCGTCTCCAGGAACTGTTTCAAAAGCACCAAAACTTTTTGCTTATATGAAAAGAAATACATGGGAAATTATATTAAAAACTCCCAAACTAGAACTGTAGCCTCTACGTATTAACATGCAGCTTGAAGTTCTGCAGGTGTGTTATTCATCTAAGGCCTGAAATGCACAATACAGAGGAACCTTTCATTATTGCATTCAGATTTGCATGTATCTTGGTGTTATGCCTTTTGCAGTCTGATAGAATATTGGACAGAAAAAGACAAGTCTATTTTCCTGTAATGTGAATTCACAAATGGCAGCAGTCCATCATGTTTCCTTTATAGATGTTAGCACCTCTGAGAACCTTCCATATTGAAAACTCTTTAATTTAGAACGTTAGCAAATGCCATTTGTTAAAACCATGTATTTTAGAAAGACTCACAAGTCATATAATGTGTTCTAGAGTTTTGCAGATGCAACATTACAATAGAGACATTAAAATTTAGTAGTCTATGAACTGTGATTTAACATCAATTTGTTTTGTCACAATTTATCAATCAAAATACCTTCAGAATATGGTTTTATCATTGATTTGGCCCTAATAGTACTATTTCTACTTGATAATTTTGAATGGCTAATACAGTTCATATCACATAATTTCAAAGTATTTTTATCACTTTTAAAAAAAGGTAATAATTCCATTGTTGTTGTTTTCTTTCTCCTGGTTTTTAACGATCTGAAATTGATGTACTGCAGTGCACTTCTGGGAAAAATGCCAAGAACTGTTTTAGTTTCAGGATGCTTGTTCATAGTTGATACACACTCTGAAGCATTTGTTGTAGGGAGTACAAACCTGTTTTCAGAATTCTTGGTAGCACAGCGTTGGCCTGCTGTGCAATGATGTTAAGAGAGGGTCTGGTAGCTGTAAACATAAATTGCAAGGATCTATTTTTAAGAATAGCTAAGTGCCCAAAACAGAATCTAGTTTTTCAAATCAGTTCACCACTATTTAAAACTATCCCACAGGTTTCAAATGGGGTATAAGTGGCTTTTAAGAGGTTACTGTTATGTAGATATTGTATTTGCTTAGGTGAGAAAATTCATTGCTGTTGTTCAAAGTGACAACAGGTCACTTATGCAGTAATTCCTTAGGTCCATTTTGTCAGGGTTGCTCATTCCAGAACCTTTGTACCATCCCACTCCCATCCCATGTTTTGTATAGGTAAGCTTGGTTTACTCCTGGCAAATTATATGGCTTGTGATCACAAGGACTGCAGTGGAATAGTTTAAAATAGCTCTTGTAGACAGCTCATAGGCAAGGATCGTGAGATTACTGGGTGTGGCACAAAGTTCCAATTTAGGCATGCTTGAGACATTTAATCTCTCGCCTCTCAATCGCCGCCTGTAAACTAAAGTAATACCTGCCTGCCTGTCTCACAGGAGCACAGATGTTTGACTCATGCTTGTAAAGTGATACATGAATGCACCGAATGCACATCAGAGCCATCTGATCTCCAGATACATGGAGAATTGTTCTTGGAAAAACCTAAAAATATTAGCAGCTGTGTTCATCTATGTAGCATAGTACCATAGTCAGCTCCTGTAACTGAAGTGAGGGATTTCAACATTCTCCCAGTGACTCCAAGAAACTCAAGCCATTCCAAAGGCAATTTTTTTTTTTTCAGAAATACTTTTGTAATCCCCAGTGCCTCACATGTTTCTGAGTTCTCTTTGGTCCTTAACCCTGGCTGCTTTTGGGCTCTTGTGCTTCACTCAGCTGGCCAAACCTGCAGCATGACAGCAATAACAGCTGGTGTGTATTTGTTGAAGTCATTGGTATGCACTGGTAACCTTAAAAACAGGAAAATCACTCCTTTTGTCGAATTACACACATTTTATGGTAGGATTTTGGCAAGATTTTGGGGATGCTGCTCTCCTGTATAAACTGAGATGTTGTGTTAGGTTCACTAAAACTGCAGGTCTATTACTGTATGATTTTTTATGGGCAGCATATTATGACATATGTATTTTTCTTCTTTAGAAGATAAAGGGAAAGCAAAGCCCAATAGTGCAGGTCAGCAGTCCAGTACAGAAGTGGCTCCTTTTCTTCCCAAACCTGGAGCAGTAGCAGTGGCACCTGTAACACCTGCCTCATCCTCCAAGAGCATGAATGGATCTCCTAACACAGGTTCTGAGTCAGAAGAGGAAAAAGCCAAAAAACTACTTTACTGTTCATTATGTAAAGTGGCTGTGAATTCCCTGTCACAACTAGAAGCTCACAATACAGGTGGGTATACTTAAAGTACAAGTTGTGTGTCATTATTTTTAAAATTCAGTGTAACAAGCTGGTTTTCTGGCACTGTAGTAGTCATGCTTCACTGAAGAGTCTTTCAGTTAAAACTTAAAATGGCAAGTTGCAAATGCTTTTCTGTTAATGACAATTTCATGTGGTGTTTGATAACGTAAAGTTTTTTGAATTGTCCTTCATGTACGCTATAGGCTTTTAGTTGAGAAAATCTCTACAGTTTATGTTACCTAATCAGATACCATCACAGTGGTTTCTATAACACTAGGGTTTCTAATGCGTCAGTTTTCTGTATCTCTTTCATATTTCATCCCACTGTATCTTATGTCTGTTTCTTTGCTGGTTCAACTTGCAGTGATTGTTGTTATTTAATTTTTTATATATATAATTTTAGGGTGGGCTTCTTAGATTTCCTAGATGTCTTGCTGTCTTTTGGTTATTGCAGATTAGATATGCTCCCTCTAAAAGGCCACAAGCAGCAATCACAATCTCTAATGTGTTCTGTGATATGCTGGTGGTGTAAAGCTTGTTACCAAACCACTGAAGCTTGGTTTTACAGCTGTGATCCATTCTTGAAATGGCCAAAGCAGCCTTTTCTTCCAAATCAGAGGATATTTATTGAGGTGTTACTGTTCCTAGGCAGGTTTTGAGTGATTGCTGTGGTTCCTGACTAATGTTCTTTTTTGTAACTAATCAGCTAGATACATCTGGCAGAAGAATAAGCGACAAACAGCTTGGCCATACAGCCACACACTGCCCCCAGAGGGACAGTGGTCCAGTGTGCCTGTTGTTCCTTTTTTGTGCAAACCTTTCTTCCATTGTCTGGCTTCCCATTAGACTAAGGAAGGGGAACTACACTGACCAAAACTAGAGTCGTCATTAATGCTCATCTGTAGTAACTTTAACCATTCTGTCTTGAAGATAAATGTCTTACAAAAAGCCTCAAGGCTAATGAGCATGGTTTTATGTGTCTCCTCGCCCATTAGGCTCCAAGCACAAGACCATGGTTGAGGCTCGAAATGGTGCAGGTCCTATCAAGTCTTACCCCAGACCTGGATCCCGACTGAAGGTGCAGAATGGCAGTAAAGGCTCAGGACTACAGAACAAGACATTTCATTGTGAAATCTGTGATGTCCATGTTAATTCAGAAATTCAGCTGAAACAGGTAGCTTGCATGTATCTGGGGCTCCTTATTTTTAGTTGCATTGCAATATTGTAGGTGTGATGTAGGCCTATGTGAAGACTTTTTGGCAAAAAGGGAACTTAGTATTTCTTTTCTGTCATCCCATAACTATTTCTTAATAGTTTCCCATAGGTCAAGTTCATCTAATTGTTTCATCTGGGAAAAAACGGTTTTAAGAGTTACAAAGAAGAGATGGGCAAGGTGTCAGCATCAATGAATAACATAGCAGATCTAGTTTAAAAGTTTACTGTGGCTCAAGAGAGGTTTGAACTTGGGTCTCCCAAATGGAAGAAATTCTTGGTTGAGGTCCTCTGAATTCTTGTTTTGGTGCTGTTTCAGTCTGCTGGAATACCTTTCAATACTATGTGAGGAGAGGTGACCTGAATCTATCGGTTTAGGACAATCAGCCTGAGGGTAATGTTGTAGATATGTCTGAGTTGTCTAGAGTAACATTGTCATTAACAGTGTAGCTGTGTGAATGCAACTTTGCTCTGTCTGAGCCAATTAGTTTTGGGTTCAGAGCTGTGCCAATACAAGTATATCATTTCTGATACCCTAACAGGAATCTCTAACTGGATGGTGCAGTGCTGTGTGGAGGTGTTGTCTCGTTCCCTGTTATTTCAGTTATCTCTAAGATAGTATTAAATTACATGGTGTAGACATATCCCTGGATACTGGTTCTTCCTTCAGCTAACTTTGAATTATTTATACAACTGAACAGAATCAGAGCGAGACTGAAATTTACCTCCTACTTCTGAATATCCCTATAACCTAGTGATTACAGCTCTGCCTGGTTCACAGCTCCTCAGTAGAAAAAGAAAATACTAACCAAAATACCAATAATTTGCAGAGCCTGTCTCAGATCACAGAATTGACTATATTTGATTAGCTTCTGATTTTCTATTTGATGTGCTCCAAATTATTATGTTTAATTTAGCAAAACTCATCTTTGCACTCTCCAAAAGACCTACTTTGTCTAACAAACAGGGGCTTAGGCATATCCTGCTGATAAATCAGTTTGAAACTCAAAACTGAGAAATGTTTAAACAGCTAATTAAATGTGAGGATATTTATTTCAGCACATTTCCAGCCGAAGGCATAAGGACAGAGTTGCAGGAAAGCCTATGAAACCTAAATATAGTCCTTACAACAAACTGCAGCGCAGCCCAAGCATTTTAGCAGTAAGTATTTTTATTCCTCATCACTGTCTATATGAATTTGTGACTGTGATGGTTTGGACCTGGCTCCCTGCACAGTCCCTTGGTGACTCCCACTGCACAGAGAAAAGAATATGACAGACCTGATGCTTCCACAATGCTTCTACCCCACAGGCTGAGCCTGCATGGGGATCAGGTTTGAAGATACTTATGTATTCTGCCTGCCCAGTCACAGGCATGCAGACAGCACTCCAAGTGTTATTTACTGCTAGGAAGAAAGGAATAATCAGGGGAATGAGGAATGAACTGTATGCCCCATTGACAGGTTCTGGCTTTGCTGGGCCAGTGCACTTCTCCTTAAAGGCTACAATGTATATACTCTGTTCTGGGCACCTGAGTTAAAACTCAAGTTACGATGGATGCAGCCAAGGAAAAGGACATAAGAGGTAAAGATATAAACATACGAATGCTCATTCTCTGCACGCAGCAAAACAGAGTGCTGTGTGGATCTCTTCTGTTGGTGCAAAATTGTTATTGGGTGTTTAGAACAATGGATTCCCTATCTGCACGCTCAGGCTGTGTCTGTCACTGGTTATCAAAACAGCTCTCCTGTCTTTGTGGCCCCAAGCCATTCCCCTTTCACACCCACCTGCATTTCCAGGAATTCCCCAAGCTGTTTCTGCCATTCAGCTGCAGCTGGAGTTCAGGCTGACTCTAGCACAGCATGGATTGTACATTTATTTGCTCATGACTCAGCCTGTATTTTACTCATTAGGGAAAAGTGCATGCCACCTGTGGCACAAAAACAATTCATAGGTTGGAAAAAGAGAGATGCAAATTTGTGTGCACAAGAGTAAGCATGTGAAAAGCCTTTAAAAGCTGAAATATTTATGTATCTCTATAATTGTATGGATGCAAATGGAAATGCTGTAGGCTTTCTCTAATACTCCTCATTTGATAGGTTCTGCACACACTAACCTTCTTCACTTGTTTAATATATCATTTTATAATCTTTTGCATAAGGAGAGATCTCTACTAATTAAGGGAGGACATATCTTTGCCCCCTCAAATGTGTGATTGTGGTGCAAACCATTTTCAGTGAGACTGTAGTGTATATGTTTCTGGTTAACTTTTTCACCACAAATACCAGAAACAATTGTGCATCATAAACTGAGTAATAATAGAGTAGCTCGGCATTGACAGGTAAAAAAATGACTGGACTAGTTTCTCATCTCAACCACTCTTCTACAATTCAGTTTTGCAAGTGGAAAATTTGACTTTTGACATTGAAGTCTTAATCACAGGGCTTTTTTAATATTTCTTGCACACTTATGACTTATATAATTTAATGTTGTTCACTTGCAAATTATGCTTCCTTCTAAACATCATTGTGACTGTATCTACACTCAAAAGATTTATGTATCTTTAAATATATGATTTGGGTGGGAATAAGATTGCCTTGGGAGTAAGATGACAATGTGGGTAAAATTTCTAAGCTGTTTGACATGAAGCTTTTGTGAAAAACCATGTTCATGTTGCTTTTGTGTGTGTTTTGTTGCAGGCAAAACTTGCATTCCAGAAGGACATGATTAAGCCTCTGGCACCTGCTTTCCTTTCATCTCCGCTTGCTGCAGCTGCAGCTGTATCATCAGCTCTGGCCCTTCCTCCCCGTCCCTCTGCCTCCCTGTTCCAGGCACCTGCAATACCACCAGCTCTCCTCAGGCCAGGCCATGGTCCTATCCGGGCAACACCTGCCTCCATACTTTTTGCACCATACTAATTTATTGATATAAAAAAGAGGTAACTATGGCCAGTAAAGGTAAAATAAAAGCAGGAAAAGGGTCAAGATTTTAAAAGGTCTTTCTCTTTTGAAATGCCATGCAGTGTGACACCTCAACCAATCACACCATACTGCATTTTGGAGTCTACACAACTCTCTTTCTCAGTCCCTCTGTCTCTCTTTTTTAATTCAAATTGTGATTTAATCAAAATTTAATTCCTCATAAAATTTATACCATTAAAGATTCATGCATATCTTAATTTATTTTTTTTTCAATATGTATGATGCACCTTGGAATCAAGGAATATAAAATATTTTCCTGACAGACTTGAAAACTATGGTCTTCCTTGCTCACACTTATGTAAATACTTCTCTGAAAACCAATGGGTTATAACCTAATGTGGAAGAAAAGGCAGATGAACCAAATGCTTGATCATGGATAACATGTCAAAAATGAATTGCATCCTTTATGTTTGTTTGTTTGTTTTGTTTTGTTTTGTTTTTCCCCCAGTGTGCTCTTGTTGACAGGGATTGTGTACTGTCCTAAGCCCCAGTACTGGTGTATCTTGTGTAGTACTACAGATGTATCACATGTCTGAGTTTAATATTTTTAGTTTCTGTGCAAATATTTGAAAGCAATGCAGCTCTGAAGCTTTTCATTATTCTTTGGTGTCACTCTTTATTTAGAGAAATTAAAAATAGAAAGCCATATGACATATAGTTAAGATTACTACCTGTTTGCTACTTTCGTTTAACTTATTTTGGTTGTTTCCTCAACGGTGTTGCTAAGCAATGTTTAAAGAGAAATAAAGCTTTTCAATTGCACATTGCCACAGCTCACGTGTTGTTCAAGAAAACAATGGATCCATGCATTTGTATGTAAATAACCTTTTTTTCTTAATTTCTGACTGGTTTCCTTTGTAACAATGCTGCATAATGTTGTGGCTTTCTAATGCAATAATGTACAGAACATAGGATATTTATAATTGACTGTATTCTCTGTTTACTTAATATATTGCAGTAATGCCCCATCTATCTTCTAACCTCCCCAACCCTTTTATAAAGGTGATATCAATATGCAGTACTCAGACTGAGGTCATTATGTGATAATGGGGACAACAGGTGGAAGAAAAAAAAATAGAATTAACTTTTAGAGCATCTTTATCTGCAATCCATAATAGTAAAATGTCTGTGTATTTTTTTAAATGTACCTTTTCAATAAAATAATCAGAAAAATACACATGCTTTTTGTGTTTATTAAATGGTACAGGAAAAAAAAAGGCCTGAAACAAACAAATTTAGCTAAAGGACTCTTCAGGAGCAGACAAAGCATTAGAGTTGCAGTAAAGCATAACTACAGAACCTATGTATACTTCCCTTGTGGTTTAATATCTTTTACTTGCTACATCCTGTTACAGCCTTTCCTGAGGTGTCTTTGCAGTAAGACTGTAAACATTCATTGCATTGAAGATTAAGAGGAAGAAGCAATAGAGCCAGGTGGGTGATTATGGTTTTGTTATTGCACCATCAAAATGTTACAACATGGTGCATGGTGTTTACAAGAGTGAAAAGACTCAACTGTAAGGCTGTTAGGGTTAATAAAAAGCCAATAGGACCGTTACAGATCTACAAAGGCCAAGGAATGAAAATATTAGGAAGCTTGTAATAGAGAATTTACAGATCAACATATACCTTATAATTGCAACATATTAGAGACCATTTGCTGCAAGTGTAATTCTGCCCAATTTCCACTACTCAGTGGAGCAGTTGACTGTGTTGTGAGAAGATAATTTCCTTAAGAATCACCTACAAAGTGTGGTAAGGGAGCCCAGGTTTTCATCATCCTTTGGGGAAGCAGTTACAGTTGTGTTAATCCTGTGGACTGTGAAAATTACAAGGTAGTGTGGATAGGCATTCTTCCATATGCATCTGTTTGCCTCTGATTTTGTTAACTGATGATTATACAGAGTAAGCTTTACCCTCTCGGCTACTTTCACCATGGTTTCAGACAGCCTGTTTCTGTACAGCATGGAATGGGTTACAGAACTGTGTATTTTAGTTGGTTTTTCAGGAAAAAAGAATTATCTATGTATTAGAACACTCTTTTACCTGCTTTTTATAGCCTGCTGTTGGTGAATGAAAATTTAAAGCAATTACAAGTTTCTGCAATTGAAAATGTTCCCGTGTAAAATACAGAAATCCTGTACTAAGGAAGGGGCTCTCCAGGAATGGGCAGATTTGTTAACAGCTAATTATTTCAAAGAGCATCTTACACTGGAAAAATATTTAGGTCACAAAGAGTGAAAGAATGTGTCATGTTATTCAGCAATGACAGGAATTACTTAACCTGTGAAGCAGAAGGAGCTTAAAGACTATGACTGTAAGCCAAGGAAGTCTCATGCTCAGGTTCAGATTCAACACTCTTTGTACTCTTTGCTGTGTTAACTTACATTTTGTGTACTGTAACTCCACTTGCCAACAAAGTTTTGTCCATGACCTGCAGGACTGAACATTTGAGATGATAGTTACATGATAAATGGCTAACTCTCTCATTATGCCTGCTGGGATGTCATATTTTAGAGATGAGCTCTACGTGAGAAGGAGGATTTGTATCATACCTGCACAAAGGCTTTTTTGATATGTTAGGATAATTTCTCCTGAGGTGTAATAGGTGTAGACAGCTAGCTATGATATTAATGGGTTTGTTATAACAAAGAACTAATATTGAAATACCATATTTGCAATGCAGTTACCATTTTGAATAAACAGATTGAATATGCCATGTCTTCAAAAATGGCAAGAAAGAGGATCTGGACACACAAAAAACAGGTAGGTGATTGGGATTAGCCAACATGGGTTTACGAAAGGCAAAACTGTGACTGAGCAGCCTCAGTGCTTTCTGTCATGAGATGTCTGTCTGCAGACAAGGGGGAGCAGTTGGTGATCTTAAGGTTGACTTCAGTAAGGCTTTTGACATTGTCTCTCACAGAATCCTAGCAGACAAATGGGGGCAGCACAAATGGTTGGATGGCCAAGTCCAGAGGGTTGTGCTCAATGGAGTCAAGTCTGGTTGGCAGCCGGTCACGAGTGGTGTCCCTCAGGGGTCAGTGTTGGGGCCTCTCCTGTTCAACATCTTTATTGATGACTTGGATGAGGGGATAGAGTGCACCCTTAGTAAGTTTGCAGATGACACTAAGCTGGGTGGGAGTGTCGATCTGCTTGAGGGTAGGCAGGCTCTGCAGAGGGACCTAGATAGGCTGGATAGATGGGCAGAGACCAATGGGATGAGTTTTAATAAGGCTAAATGTAAAGTCCTGCATTTTGGGCGTAACAACCCCCAGCAGCGCTACAGGCTCGGGAAGGTGTGGCTGGAGAGCTCCCCAGCAGAGAAGGACCTGGGGGTGCTGATTGACAGCCGGCTGAACATGAGTCAGCAGTGTGCCCAGGTGGCTAAGAAGGCCAATGGCATCCTGGCTTGCATCAGGAATAGTGTGACCAGCAGGAGCAGGGAGGTGATCTTGCCACTGTACTCGGCACTGGTGAGGCCACACCTCGAGTACTGTGTGCAGTTTTGGGCACCGCAGTTTAGGAAGGACATTGAGGTACTAGAGAGGGTGCAGAGAAGGGCAACTAAGCTAATCAGGGGTCTGGAGAACAGGCCTTATGAGGAGAGGCTTAGGGAGCTGGGCTTGTTTAGCCTGGAGAAGAGGAGGCTGAGGGGAGACCTTATCGCTCTCTTCAGCTACTTGAAAGGCCATTCTAGGGAGGCGGGTGTTGGCCTCTTCTCCCTTGTGACTAGTGACAGGACTAGAGGGAATGGGCTTAAGCTGAGCCAGGGTAGGTTTAGATTAGATATTAGGAAGAATTTCTTTACTGAAAGAGTGGTGAGATATTGGAATAGGCTGCCCAGGGAGGTGGTGGAGTCCCCATCCCTGGAGGTTTTTAAGAAGAGGATAGATGTGTTTCTTCAGGGGATGATTTAGGGATAAGAGTAGTGTAGGGCTATTGGTTGGACTAGATGATCTTGAGGGTCCTTTCCAACCGTAATGATTCTGTGATTCTGTGGGGTGCGTGGCTACAACGTGGCTGTAGGAGTGTCCGGGTCACAAAGCTCCAAGGGTCACCAAGCCTTGGGCAGCTATTCACAGCCTGTGACAACCAGTTGAGTGCTGTTCCTCAAGCTGGTAACACATAACATACTCACTAGTAACTTGTAGAGTGGGATGGAGAGTAGTAGGATAAAGGCCAAGTCCTGTGTCTGGGAAGGCGCCATGCCATGCAATATTGCAGTCTGGGCCCACTCACCAGAAAACAACTTTGCAGGAGAGGACTCGGTGGGTCAGGATGACACCCAGATTTTGTGGTGAATAAATGTAACACAGTCTGCAGTGCGCCCTTGTGGCAACAGAGCTTAATTAAGTACTGTGCTGTGTTAGCAAAACTACAGCCAGCAGGTTAAAGGACTGCTCAGCATTTTTGAGGCTGCACCTGAAGTAACATGTCTGGTTTGGGTCCTCTGATACTAAAGAGATTTTGACAAATTGGAGCAAGTCTGGGAGAAGACCACAAAGAGGGTTAGAAAAAGAATGTGTTGTTTTCAGGAAAGTGAGATGGGTTTGCTGAGCCTGGAGAAGTCTATAGCAGTTCCAACCACCGTCCTCAAGTGTCTGATCAGTGGTCACAAGGAAAAGAGATGGACATTTCTCAGAGAAGCTCCTCAAGAGGATGAGAAGAGACAGCCTGAAGTTGCAGGAAAGAAAATTCTGACTGCACTTAAGAGAAAAAGGTCTTCACGGTAAAAATGGATATGCCCTGGAGCAGATTGCCCAGGAAGGTTATCCCAATATCTATCATTGGGGAAGCTCTTATATGTGGCCAGATGCGTGACCTGATCCAACTCTGAATGCTTTGAGCAGGAGAGTGGACTAGGTGACCTTTAGAAGACTTACCATCTTAAATGAGTCAATAATTCTAAAAGATAAGAAGGACTTCTGCTGAAAACTCAAAAGTGTTATTGTATTACAGGACAATTAGAGGCCAAAGGAAACTTTGTGGCACAAAATACTGACTGATCATTCACAAGACGGTGGCCACCTACTATGAAAGCCTGAAAAAATGAAGACAAATACCTTACCTGTAATAGCCTGAAGAAGGAGAACTGAAAGGAGGATGTATCTGGAAAGGTAAGAGAGTTGGAGTGACAGGGAGGGGAAATTATTTGTATTGCAATATTGTAACTGGATTTTGGAGGGTCTAAGGTTGTATTTTTCAGGCCAAAAATAGGAGTTTACAGTAATTGCAATGTGATGTCTTTCAGGACTTGGTGAGTTTTGATAAAACAAACACATTTCCACAAAGTTATTTTAGGTTTTCTGAAACCATTTAATCATTTTAGTGACTGAAAAACTTCTCCCCAACCTTGCTCACATCCTGCGTTCACAGCCAAGCAACTTCTGTTAGTGCATCAGGGACCATGCCTAATGCCTGTTCTGCATCTGTCTCTGGGTACATGTGTTTTGGAGCAATAAACTATTTGGGGTTTGAATTGCATTTTTCTGCTGCAACCTGTCAGAAAAGATCAATATAAAATTGGTCATATTCTTTTGACAAGTATTATGGACTATTTAAGGGAAATGTTGGTGATATACTAAAGCAGTGGCAAGAAGGTGGTTATAATAGGAAAAAATACTCTGTGCAACAGACAGTAAATCTGCTGGCTGAGTCTGAACATCCACTGGCTTATGCTGGTAAGATGCTGACTGCAAAAAGGGTATCTGCTATCTCAGAAGCAAGGTTAGGTAAAGAGGAGACAGATTTCTGCATCTGTAGAATTGTCCAGCAAAATCCAGAACATAGATGTGCTGTCAGATATAAATGCTCTACACAAAATTTTTCTTTCTGAAAACAAATTCAGATCTATACAACTCTTTCCTCCCTCTTGAAATAAAGGCATTGGAAATAAAAAATTGGAACAGGCTGCCCAGGGAAGTAGTGTAGTCACTATCCCTGGAGGTGTTCAAAAAATGTATAAATGTGGTACTTAGTGACACAGTTTAGTGGCATGGTGGTGACAAGTTGATGGTTAGACTTGATGGTCTTAAAGATCTTTTCTAACCTTAATGATCTGTGATTCTGTAAGCAAAATGTTGTGATTATTGTTCAAGCCAAATGAAAATGGAACAAAACTCAAAGGTGGAGTTCACACCTTGGCAACAGTTTTTCACTGACCATTAAAAAAGTGTTTGAGTACCTTCATGATTTCTCTCAATTCCATGAGATGTAAAGAGAAAGGGATATTAAGAACTTAGGTAGAACTGAAGAAAATACTAGTAACACATATTCCATCAGCATAAAACATTTTAATGTGTTGTGTGAAGGAACAGAACCCAGTTGGTTCCTTTACAGGAGAATGGGTAGGTATCTGCTGTGGTTGGGCTGGTTCAGGAACCACTTAGAAATAGCAGACAGCTTCCTCTTGCACAGAAGGCCTAAGGTGCCTGTCTTCCCCAAAAGATGGACTGAGGAGAGGAACAGGCATAGCCAGTTTTGCAACCATGAAATGCAGGCAGTGTAAGTGCTAGAATGGCCATGTCTAGCCCTGTGAAGCAGGTTGCATAAGGAGAGGTACTGACATGTTTAGATCAGTCTTACACAGAATCATAGAATTGCCAGAGTTGGGAGGGACCTTAAAGATCATCTGTTTCCAACCCCACTGCCTAGCAGGGACACCATCCACTAGATCATGTTGCCCAGAGCCCCATTCAGCCTTGTCTTAAAAGCTTCCAGAGATGGGGTTTCCACAATCTCTCTGGGCAACCTGTCTCTGTCTCACTACCCTCATGGTGAAGAACTTCCTCCTAATGTCTAATCTAAATCTACCCCCCCTAGCTTACATCCATTTCCACTGGTCCTGTCACTATCTGACTTCCTAAAAAGTCCCTCACCAGCTTTCTGGTAGGCCCCCTTCAGATACTGGAAGGCCACAATAAGGTCTCCTCAGAGCCTTCTCTTCTCCAGACTGAATAACCCCAACTCTCTCAGTCTGTCCTCGTAGGAGAGGTGCTCCAGTCCTCTGATTGTTCTTGTGGCCCTTCTCTGGACTTGCTCCAGCACTCCCATATCTCTCTTGTGGTAGGGGCTCCAGAACTGGATGCAATATTCCAGGTGGGGTCTCACTAGAGCAGAGTAGAGGGGGAGAATCACTTCCCTCGACCTGCTGGCCACACTTCTCTTGATGCAGCCTGGGATACGATTGGCCTTCTGGGCTGCAAGCACACACTGGCAGCTCATGTTGAGCTTCTCATCCACCAACACCCCCAAGTACGTGAAAGTACACAGGCTCTTGTTCAAAGACTACAGTTTACACTTCAGACATAAGATGTCATTTCAGCAGATTTAAATGTCTAACACATGCAGCAGACAGTTGTTTCTGTCAGAATACTAAATCTAAGCCACAGCTTTCAAGCTACTTCAGGCAATGAGCACCCTCTCTGGTGCTCCAGACCCTAACACAGCTTTTGTCCAGCAAGGGAAATTTCCATTTCATTTCCCCAGGATTTTGTCTTTCCTTCAGGAGGGCTCTTGCTCATAAAAAAAGACGTCATTTTTGGTTGCACTTTCTCCCCAGAGCTGTCCACCCAAGTTACTTTTCCATTTAGACACTTCCTCTCCTGCAGCTGTAAGAGCGAGGTTTTTCCCACTGTTCAGGGATCAATTTCTGCTGGCCAAGGTCTCACCATTTCATGTCTGAGCATATTGCAGCATTGTCTTGCCTTGCCTTCTGATTATATCAGTTGATTCTTTGATCCTCTCTCTAGCCACATCAAACCATACCACTCATTTCTCTGGCCTGCTATCAGCCTCTGAAGTATCAATTTTAATAGCCTGCCAAGATGTCAGCTCACTCCATCTCCTGAGTGAAGTCTGTCTTCATTTTCCAGCAAGTGCTGGTGAAATCTTTCCCTTGAACTTGAAAGCAGCTCCCTAACTAAAAAGTCATGAAACAATCCACCTTGAATGACTTCCTTAAAGTTCACTTAAAGAATAAAACCCCACCTCCTCAAAGAAAAAAAAAAAACAAACCACCACCTGTAGGGGTGGTTTTGTGATGTCAGATTTTAGCACATAGGAAAGCCTAAGGATAAGGGACAACATAACTATTGCCCTTCTCATTTTATCTGTCTAAGTTCTGTCAGCCTTGACTGTGCTAAGCACATTTTCTGGCAGATCTGATGCTTGCCTTAGAGTGTCAGTGATGCCTGCAAACACTTCCTTTTCAGGGTATGTTATCTCCTCAGGAAGGCAGGTGGTAGCTTCATTCAAAACTAATTTTCATGTTCAACCGTGCCAAATCAGGTTTTCACATGCAATTTGAATTTTAAAATGTTCTCTAACATTTCCTGCAAAGGCTGAATGAAAAATGGATCTTCATTGCCTGACTTCACTGAGGCTGCTCTGAGGCTCACACGGTTAAATAGTATGAGCCTACCCATTGCTAAACAAGGCAAAGGAAATAGTAAGGGTTTAGGTTTATATAAGAGCAAATGCGCCATCTCTGTTCTTGTTTTATTCTTGTCTGTATAACTCCTGATGGGACCAGAAAGAGGTGTGCTTCTCTTCTGAATACAGTCCATCCACCCTGCAGAACAGCACTGTTTGCAGCACAACTGTAATGTGGGAGGGTGCACACATGCCTTATAACGTGTGCAGAGTTTAATTTCCTTTGCTGCTGAATATCTGACATGCATCAGATGGACAAGAGATCTGTCTCCTGTTGTTGATCTGCCCCTGAGTCCAGGGCTACAGTAATCTATTTCCGTGCCTTGAGACATTAGTTCTCCAGAGTGCCTTGAGTCAATGTTTTGTTCCTTCCCTGGGACAGAGATGCATTTCCTGTGGCTCAGCTTCCTGCCTCCCTCTACCAGTGGAGGGGCAATCAGAGTTCGTGTTGAAAAACCCTGCGGTATGAGATTTACCTGTGACTTTAACAGATGAGTGTTTGCTGATGAATTATTCAGCCTGCCCCTCCGCCGCAGCCCAGGAAAGAGAGATGGCAACAGGAAGGCAATGTCTATCTGACACCAGTTTGGACTTCATTAGTGAATGCGTTTCACCTGTGACACACATCAAACCATAAATCCAAAACTCTGGTTCCTTGCTGATGCTAAACAAACTTCAGTTATATTCTCCTCCTTCTCTGCTACCCATATTTGGAATACATAAGGGCTGGGGGGACCATGCAAGCAAGATACTTTCTACCACATGAGCCCTTTGCAGTGCTTGTAAATCAGCTTCAATGGTTGTTCTCTGTAGATTATTTAGGGCAGGAGATACTGATTAGTAGAAGCAAAGGCACCAGAACTGTTCTAATGTAGAGGATGATAAGAATTGCGTCCACATTTTCAAACCCAAAACTTGATTTTAAAAGTTATGACTTGCTGTACTCTCTCTGGCAGTGAATGCTGGGAATGCTCTGGTGTATTCTAAATCATCAGAGCTGGCCTGGTTTGCAGTCCTCTGTCGAGGGAAAAAAAGCATTAGAGAGTTTTAGCCTCTTCCAGAAAACACTTGACTCCTTACATATGTTCCTTGTAATTATTTGCATCTACTTTTAAAGAGAATTAATGAAAAATTGAGATATTTTTTATTTAAATTTGCATCCTGTAACAACTGTTTGCAATGTGCTATGATGATATTCCACCAGTACAGAGAGAAGGCAGCAAGAGAGAGTGCAAGGTGGGCTGAAAGAGGAGAGGGAGCTCTCACTGCAGTGGGATGATGTGTGGGCTACTAAGAGGTACAATGCACTCACAGGCCTTCAAGGAGAAAAATACGTTCATGAAGGTGTATTTTCAGACAGTAAGTTTTTGTTTCACACGTTAAGTGAGCAAGAATTCAGTTGTGATTTGAAATGCACTTCTGTATTGTCACTTAAAGAACACATAACTAAAGACTTGAAAGCTGTTTGATGGATGCTTGGTAGATCTTATGAAGTGAGCGTATGACGAGAGAGCCAATAACTTCACCGAGCCGCTCTAACCTATTCTACAGGCATCTCTCTTTTGAGGAGCCATTGCTTGATCACCTATAAAATACATTTGACCTGTAAAATCCTTAATTATTTTTTTTTCCCCTAAGGCTGCAATTTTAACTGCCAGGTTTAATTCTGTGATTTGAAAAATCTCCAATGTGCAATAAGTTGAAAAGTTCTATTCATTTTCCACAGGGTACATTTACATTACTGTCAGCATCTCCAGAGTTTGCGAATATTCCAAGTCAGGGAGTTGTCAAAAAGCAAAGAAGAAACTTAGGTAGTGATGAATATTTCTTTCTATCCATATGCTCTTTGCATGTGTTTGCTCTAATGCAGACATTCAACTCCATACTTCTGTAATAATGTGGAACATTGATTGTGGAGATAGAACTTTAAGACTAATAGAACTTGTCAGATATTTCTAATATTTCAGTAAAAGTGTTGGTTGGCATCAAAGGAAATTTTCTTCTTGGCATGAGAGAGAAAGGAAGTCTCTGATCCTGATTCATTGACATTGTTTGACCTTGGCATAAGGAAGAAACACAAAAATCTATTGCATGTTTTTGCTCAGGAATCAGTGACAGAGAACTTGAGATCACTGACAAAATGTTGGCTTCTCAAAATATTAGTATGGGTATAAAGAAGAAATACCTTTGCTTTTTTTCTTGTGTTCTTAGTCTGATTTGAAACCTGTTTCATGAAGCTTAAATTACTTGATGTTGTTTGGATGCTGTCTTCCACTGCTAATAGAAATACCACTTGGACTGATGACAATGTTTGAATGGGGTAACTGCTCAGATTCTTCAATGTGTCAAATAGGAATAACACTGAAGTGGTTACAATACAGAATTTAAACACAGCATATCTGCTTTGCAAACAGCAATCCTCTCAAGACTGTATTGACATGACCAGACATCCTTAAAACGTCACACATGCTCATTTTACTTTCTTAGTTCTTCCTTTTAATAATAGATAATGGGTGAGGGGTTAAATTCACATCAGCACAGTGGCCTGGCAGTCTCTTTCATGGACTGCTTTGATTCAGACCTGGTAGAACTGCCCTTGTTTTCGCCTTTTCAAAGAATCATTAACTGTTTTCAAGTTCCTGGGATTAATTTTCATTGGCAGGGAATATAAACAGCCTTCTGATCATTCTCATGGCTCTTCTCGCTCCAGCATGTCCATATCTTTCTTGTAATAGGGGCTCCAGAACGGGATGCGATACTCCAGGTGGGGTCTCACAAGAGCTGAGTAGAGGGGGATAATCACCTCCCTTGACCTGCTGGATACACTCCTCTTGATGTAGCCCAGGATACAGTTGGCCCTCTGGGTTGCAAGTGCACACTGGTGGCTCATGTTGAGCTTCTCATCCACCAGCACCCCCAAGACCCTTTCCTCAAGGCTGCTCTCAAACCAGCCCCTGCCCAGTATCAGTGCTTGGGATTGCCCTAACCCAGATGCAGGAGCTTGCACTTGGTCTTGTTGTACTTCATGAGGTTGGCATGGGCCCACCTCTCCAGCCTGTCCAGGTCCCTCTGGATGACATCTCTCTCCTCCAGCATATCAACTCTTCCACACAGCTTGGTGTTGTCAGCAAACTTGCTGAGGGTGCACTCGATGCCACTGTCCATGTCACTGATGAAGATGTTAAAAAGAACCAGTCCCAGTAGCGATCCTTGAGGGACTCTTCTTGGGTGCAGCCAATTCTTTATACAGCAAGTGTTCCATACATCAAACCCATATTCCACTAGCTCGGAGACCAGGATGTCGTGCGGGACAGTGTCGAAGGCTTTGCTCACATCCAGGTAAATGATGTCAGTTGTTATTCCCTTGTATATAGGTGTTGTGACCTTTACACAGAAGGCCACCAGGTTTGTCAGGCATGACTTACCCTTGGTGAAGCCATGTTCATTGTATTCAATCACCTCTTCATTATTCTTCTGCCTCAGCAGTGCCTCCAGGAGGATCTGCTCCATGATCTTACCGGAAACTGAGGTGAGACTGACTGGCCTGTAGTTTGCAGGATCATCCTTCTTCCCCTTTTTAAAAGTGGGGGTTATGTTTCCGCTTTTCCAGTCAGTGGGGACTTCACCAGACTGCCATGACTTTTGGAATGTTAATTAGTCATAGACTATAAACTAAAAAGACAAAAAAAAAACCAAAACAAATTTTGCTGCATAGTGGCAGAAGTACCCCTGGGAAGCAACATATGATCCTTCTGTCAAGTCCTGGCCTGGAGTGCCTGCCTGTGCAGGAAGGAAGCAGGCCACTTGTCCACTACAGGCACAAACATTTGAACCATCCAGAACCCCTGACGGTAATTCCTGCTCCTTGTCTTCTTGGGTCCAACTAATAAGTGAGTCAAAGAGGATGTAAATGGGTACATACTTTTCAATACGTATGCTATATGCCAATTTAAACTTATTAGCCAGTATGTAGTTACACCTAAATTCACATCACTTCTGAACTTGGTCCATTAAGATAACTTAAACCCATATAACTTAGGTTCTCTGAGACAGCAACAATCTGACCTTAAATGAACTGAATGTGAAATTGCCTAGTGACTAATTTTTCAATTTCATTATTTTTTTCTTTAGAAGTTAAATTTAGATGTGGCACTTTGCAGTCTACTGAATCTAGGTCAAATAGATGGGATACTAATAATAACTTGTTCTATGTGAAATCTAGGGCTGATTTTTAGCAGTAAATTCAGGTTGTAGAACCCTGTGAAGATCGAGTTTCACATAAGTGGCCATCTCACACAAGACAAAGGCATAGGCCAGTGTTCCCCAGACTCCTGTACATACTTGAAACTGACAGGGGAATCTTTCCTCCCTGGCATGCTTTCCTCCTCTGTACCAATTCTGAGCATCATGGGCACAGAAGGAAGTAAAGGATTTCTAGATTGAGATTCTCCTCACCCTTGTTTAATCAGTATTCTTTCTATCACCAGAGAAATTAAATGAGTGAAGGAGACTCTGCTATCTACCTCACACAAGAATAACTGCATATTAAGACATAGGGTTGTTTCATTTAGATTCCGGAAGGAAGCAGATCCCATCCTGACCCAGCCAGAAGGCAGCAGAGCCAGAAGATGTTGGGTAGAATTCAGTCCAGCTAAACCACCTCAAAAGGTAAACATCCAAAACCTAGTCATTTCAGGAATGCTAAATCAATGAAAATATTTTGACTTGTGTGAGCTGAAACAAAATAACCACCTTGTACATATGTAATTTATTTGTGTACTGGAGCTGATTTGCTATTCTGAAGTATGCTACAAGCCTTGGTGGCACCGATTTTTTTTAGTGCAACATGCTGTTTGTAATTTGCAAATAGATGATATTTAAGAAAATAAAGAGGTAAATCTCTCCCTGTGTTTGGCTCTTGTGAATCACCTGGCTGGTGCCAGACAAGCTGAAACCAGCTTGGCAAACTCAGCAGCAACTGGCTGCAGAATGCTGTCAGCAAGGCACAGCCCCTGGGGCCACCACAGCAGCTGACCCAAAAGCAGTGTCTGACGTCTGGTGGTGGTACCACCTTGGCGTGCTTCACACTGGATTTATTTTTCCCCTATGGAAGTCCTACAGTGCCTGGCTGTTTGTATAAATTCAGGGCAGGTTTATTTCTGCACTTGACAGATAATCACAGTATCATGGAATCATTATGGTTGGAAAAGATCTCTGAGACCATTGAGTCCAACCACTAACCTAACACTACCATATTTTTGTATCAGGGATCTGATTAACAGCCCTGGTAAATGTCTGTAATTTATTCAAGTTTCTGGTACAGAGGATTTTTTAAAAACGGAAATCCTCTGTACTCTAAATAAATGTAGAAAGGGAGAGTTGAACAAGTGACAGCTTGCAGAAATGGGCAGTTAGACTGTGATAGGTAGAAACAGTATTTAATATTTTTCAGGAAAAAGCAAAAATTTGGGGAGGGAGAGATGGAGAACTGACATGAAGATTTGCATTTACTTTGAAAATGAAATTTCTTCACATTCTACCAGGGGACAGGATGTGTGTGGGGGGGTGTGTTAAATACTATCAGAGTGAAACTCTAGAATAAATGAGTATGTCCTATCTGATGCCTTTTCAGTTTGTGGGTTTTTTTCATCTTGTAGATGTTGCATAACTGGGAGCTCCAAAGGCTTGCTGAAAACCAGGGAGGCCTGACTCAAGGAGAAAGACTTTTTCCAGGCATGCTGATGGGCACTGTAAATCTGGGTAGACTTTAGAATAACTCTTAATGAAACCAAAGGTAAGCTGATGTCAGCCACATGCAGTGCAAACATTTGGAGTGTGCTGTTTGTATCTTGTTGCTTTAATGCAAAAGTCTACTGAAACAGATAAAGGCATAGGGAAATCAGAAATGTGGCCCCCTTACTACTGTGTCAAATTATTGGCAGTGAATGAGAATTCCTCTTTTTTTTACTCTCGAATTCCTAAATCTTTCAGTTAGAGGGGAACAACGGTGCTGACATGAGTTTTGATGACACCTAGTGGCAAAATTGGAATAACTTGCTAGAAATAGAAGATACATACGGGTGATATCAGTGTTGTTGAAACTAAGGAAGATGAGATCCAGAGGGAACAAGATGTGAACTAGAGGCTGACAGCAAGAAGTGGAAAATAATATGTTATGAACGAATTGAGGAACACTATTTTAAGAAGCAAAACCAGCTCTTATAAATGTATTGCATATCTTTAAAATGTGTTTTGTACAGAGGAACTATAATGGGTCTACAGGATCAGTTACTGTCTATTTTAAAACAACTATAAACAGCAACAAGATTAATTAGTTTAGTTCAGTAAACTTATCTCCTTGGATACCATTCAAATGACTGCCACCACTGTTCATGTGAACTAACTGGGAAGGGAAGTTTTGGGGTAATACACAGAGTGTTCCATATAAACAAAATGTGATTTTGATGTGGAAAAAATCTCTTTTCAGAGCAAAAGCTTTGAGGTTTGCCTTTAAACACTGTGTAGTAGACAAGCGAAAGGGGGAAGAGGAGGGAGCCTGCCCAGGGCAGTGCTCCCCAGACCAGCACTGCCTAGGACCTGCCACAGCAGAAGGGGAATAGGCCAAACTTCCACAGATAGCTTAAGTGGGCTGTGGATAGGCTGGCTGAGGATGTTATCTATTCATTTATTTTATTGCCACCTGGATCCATGAGACTATTAAAGTGAAACACCAACATCTCTGTTCTCAGATACAAGTCCTGAGAAAGCCCTTTCACTGTGTAAAGGGTTTAATGCTTTTTGTTTTCACAGAATCAGTGAATCACAGAACTTTAGGAGTTGGAAGGGACCTCAAAAGATCATCTAGTCCAACCCCTCTGCCAGAGCAGGATTCTCTAGACCAGGTCACACACAAGCATGTTCAGACAGGTTTTGAAAACCTCCAGCGAAGGAGACTCCACAACATCTCTGCGCAGTCTGTTCCAGTACTCCCTCACCCTCACTGGGAAAAAAATTTTATGTGTATTCACAGAGAATCTCCTATGCTTCAACTTGCAGCCATTGCCCCTTGTCTTGTCACTGGGCTTCACTAAGAAGAGCCTGACCCCCTTCTCCTGACATTCATCCTTCACATATTTAAAAGCATAGATGAGGTCACCCCTTAGTCTCCACTGCTCCAAACTAAAGGGACCCAGCTCCTGGATTCTAGCTACCTCTTCTACAAGATAAATTAAGGCCCCTGTCTTGGCTTCAATAGCAGAGGTAGGATATGCAAAGATACATTGGCCTTCAGGGTTGAAATAGATGTTCCCCACCTTGGAAACAGTGCACCCGCCCATTTAGACTTGCTGCCACTAACTACAGCAGCTGTAAGACAACAGCTTGCACTATATGACCTTAGGGAAGGGCGGAGACCTCACTGGACCCCATGCAACAACTGCTTGTATGTCAAGTCTGTGAAAGATTGCAGCAGAAAAGAACAAACCAGCATGTTGCTCATGTTGACTGAGGCTAGAAGAGGGGGCAACAAGCTTAAATTTGAGGAAGGAAGAGTTGACTTTGATGTTAGGAAAAAATTCCCACAGTTTAGGTTAGTAAGGATTGGCACAGATTGCTTAGGCTTTGTTCTTAAAAACCTACAACAGAGGAGATTGCAGAACTTCTCCACAAACTTTTGCCAAAAATGACTCACAACAGAGTAATGTGTTGACAGATATGTTAAGATCCCTCACTACTCTAGATTTTAATAATCTGTATACACACAGTTCATTGATTTGCTGGTTTGTTCAATCATTTGACATCTTAGCCCACAGTAATTACATCAGAAGTCTTATACCAGCTGATAGTATGCTTGCATAACAGAGTGCTTTGATGCATTTTTACTAATTGGCTGCTTCTGCATTATTATTTAGTGCATGTTAAATTTCAGCCTGACACAGAGAACACTTGAAGTGCCAAAAATAATTAATGTCATTAAAAATACATTGCTGCAAAAAGTAGAAAATGAGAGTGATGAGTGAAATATTTGCTGCTTTTCCCCCAGAAGACTCCAGCATGAGAGACACTACAGTATCAGCTGCTCACATAACAACAAGGGCTTGTGGCCCTCTTGTTAGATTAATGCATATAATCCTAGCAACTCAAGATTTCAGAGTACCCAATTTAATATTAACAGCTCTGAAGTGATTTCCCCAGATAAATAGTGTCCAGGGCCATGAACCTCTTGCAACCTTTCTGTTTCTTTTCCTGCCACGTACCTGGTAGTGTAGAATTGATGCAGGGTTGCAGACAGGGACCACCAAGGGCAGCTCGTGACTTAGAGGGACAACTTGTTAACTGGAAAAGAAGTTGCACTGATGACAAAAGTCATCTTTATTTTGTCTCCAGAGAAGATGAGAACAGCTGTCTCATCTTCTCAGCTGTCTCAGAACTCAGTCCCACTTTTACACTACCTCTAAATTAATAAAGACCCCAAGATGTCACCAATGCTCATTTTGCAGTTGCTAGAAGGGTTTGTCACAAACACATTTTTCAGCCTCAGTCCCAGGTCTGTCTGATGGATTGGGAAACATAAAATGGGAAATGAATATTTATAATGTATAGTTGCTTGGATTCTTTTGTTTACAGATTGTTCAGTGCAGATGCCTATCACAACAGTAAAACTAAAACTAAGGTTTCAGCACTTATTATTTATCCACTCTGGAAGGCTTAAGTCATCAGTCCAATAAATTGAATGGTTCTGAACTAAATTGTGAAGTCTTTATTAGTGTCAGTCTTGCAAAGAAAATAAATTAATGTTAAACAGTTTTTACATTGACCAAAAAGGCTGTTTTGGACTTAGTAACCTTCTCTCAAATACCAACAGCAGAGCTTAGAATAACTGACACTAGAAAAGTAGCTACTGAAATTCACATATTTCTAAGAAAACTATGGGGGGTTCAGCAGCAATCCCCACCTAGCTGTATACTAAAGGGTTTCCAAAATTCACTTGCACTTTACAAAACGAGGTGTCTGTCTGATACAGTTGAAATTGTTATGCTAGGCAAGAAGAGCTGAGGCACATAAAAACATCCTCTGTCTGACTCGCCTCTTTTCTGAAACACTGTTGCAAACTTTTCATGCAATTTAACTTTGAAGAGACATATTCATATCTGGCCATCAGAATCTAACCTTATGAGTCTGTAGCTCTGTAACCTCCTCTTCATGGGCAATGACTCCAGGTGACATGCCTTCAGGTAAAAAGATGACTCTGTGTGCCTGTAACAAAGCGTTTCAGCCTCTCCTCCACATCTACTGATGTGAATCAGTCTTAAACGGGAAATCTCATAAATTGAACACAAACAACAGAAGAAAATGCTTGAAAATAGTTCAGATGCCAACCTAGCAAGATTTCTTGCTCTTAATGTACAGTGTTGGGAAAGCAAAACTTCTGTGTGAGGCTTAAGCATTCATTATCAGCTTTTATATGCTAGGCTAGATCACTTCTCAATCCTCCCACCAGTGTTTCTTACTAGTATTTGTATTTCAAATGATCTTAGTCTGCAATCAGTCCTCTATTCTGCTCATTATGGTTTCCACAGAGAAAAAGATGATTTTCCCCCAGAAAGCCTACAGCTAAGGCATATGACAAATAAATTGATGTAAGAAACTACTTTTGGGCCCTGGAGGGAAATGAATTGCACAATAGAAGAGACGATAATAGATAATAATATAAATTGCAATCAGTGTAACTATTCTACCATGACCACATCTTTCTTTTACAGAAAGACCTGCTTGCTTTGACCATTCACCTTTTGGTGATAAGTGTCCTTCCTATTGCTTCTGCAGTAAACAGATCTTATAATTGTTTTCCCTTAGCTGAAATTAGTGCATCTTAGCTGTCATTCACTCTTGGTCTTTTTCCATAATTATCATAGAATCTCCTCATTTGGAAGTGACCCACAAGGATCACTGAGTACAACTCCTGCCTGCACAAGAACCCCCCCCAAATAACACCATTTGCCTGAGGATGTTTAAATGTTTCTTGAATTTTGTCAGGCTTGGCACGATGACTATTTCCCTGGGGAGCCTATTCCAGTGCTTGACCACCTGCTGGGTGAAGAACCTTCTCCTAATAGCCAACCTAAACCTCTCCTCACAAAGCTTCATGCTGTTCCTTCACGTTCTATCTCTGGTCACTAGACAGAAGAGATCAGTTCCTGCCCTTCTGCTGCCCCTCGTGAGGAAGCTGTAGACCATGATGAGGTTTTCCCTCAGTCTTCTCTTCCCCAAGCTGGACAAACCAAGTGGCTTTATCTGTTCCTCATACAGCTTCCCTTTTACACCCCCCACCATCTTTCTGGACCCCTTTTGGATGCCTTTTAGCAGCTTCATATCCTTCATATATTGTGATGCCCGAAAACGCACACAATACTTGAGGTGAGGCCATACCAGCACAGAGTAGACCAGAACAATCATTTCCCTCGAGTGCCTAGCAATGCAGTGCTTGATACACCCCAGGATATGGTTGGCCCTCTTGGGTGCCAGGACATACTGCTGAGTCATGTTCAACTTGCCATCAAATTGAACCCCCAGATCCCTTTCTGCGGGGCTGCTCTCCAGCGTCTTGTTCCACAGTTCCACATTCTCCACCTATGCCAACTGCAGAATCCTGCACTTGCCCTTGTTAAACTTCATACGGTTGGTGATTGCCCAGACCTCTAATCTATCCAGATCTCTCTGCAGGGCCTCTGCTTTTGAGGGAGCCAACGGCTCCTCCCCATTTGTTGTCATCAGCAAACTTACTTAGTATACCTTCCAGTCCTGTGTCAAAGACCTTTATGAAGATATTGAAAAGCACTGGCTCGAAAATGGATCCCTGCAGAGCCCCACCAGTGACCAGTTGCCAGCTTGATGTAACCCCATTTACTATAGCCCTCTGAGCTTGACCCATCAGCCAATTGTTCACCCATGTCATTATATATTTGTCTAGCCCTATGCTGGACATTTTGTCCAGAAGGATACTGTGAGAGACAGTACCTAAAGCTTTCATGAAATTCAAAAAGGTTGTATTAACTGGCTTCCCTTCATCAACTAGGTTGCTAACCTTGTTGTAAAAAGAAATTAAGTTCATCTAACAGGACTTTCCCCTAATGAACCTGTACTGGCTGTGACCAATGACTGCATTGTCTTTCATATGTTTTTCAATAGCTCCCAGGCAAATCTCCATAATTTTACCAGGCACGGAAGTGAGACTGACAGGCCTGTAGTTATCATGGTCATTCCTGTTGCCTTTTTTGAAAATTGGAACAATGTTTACCAGCTTCCAATCAACAGGAACCTCTCCAGATTCCAAAGAGCATTTAAAAATTGGGTTACTTTAATACACAGAACTCCAGCTACTCCTCAGCCTGCGTAGGCCTTCTCACCAAGCATTGTGCTTTGTAAGATACAAAGTAGTAAAGAGTTGTACCTTCAACATCATGTCCTCCTTGTGAATCCTAACTCACTTGTCCCAAGATTTGTCTTCCTCACACTGAAACTGTGAACCATTTTTGGCATTTACCATTTTGTTTATTTTTCTTTATCTTTCAGTTCTGAAGAGGCTCTTTCACCTTTCAAGGCTAGGATTAGGCTTCAAAATCAGATTGATCTCAATAACTGAAGAGCAGATCCTCTGCTGCTGCCTTGTTATTTCTCTAAACGGCCTATCACTTACAGGTAGGAGCCTTCACTTTTACAAATACCAGAGTGGAATAGCATTTCATGAAGAATATGATTACCTTTAAATATGTACCTTAACTAAGTAAGGTAGAGCTTCCCTTCCATTTGTAAAATGTATATTTGTTGAGTAGTTGAATGGGTTGTGTTTCTTTGCATTAAACTGATCTCTAACCTTTCACCCAGGTACATTGCCTGTGGTAAGAATAATGGTTTAATCAGTTAAGTGTCTTTCATAGGCAATACTGGTATGTTTTCAGTTTGCTGTTTTGGATTTGTCGAGGGACAGGATTTTACCTTGTGACTTTGCCATAGGAAAGCAGGAAAGTTATTACTCTGGCCTGAGGAGAAAAATATAACTGGTACTTTCATTTCGTCTTTGAGAGTTTTGTTCGCTCTGATCATGCTTAGACTGAAAATGCACAGAAGTAGCAACAATACCTACTACAAGGATCATTTAAACAGAGGGTTAAAAAGGAGGACTTAATTGACTCATTAGTTTTTCATCAGTGTTGATTTGTCTGGTTTGGTGTCAGCTCAACTTAAAAAGGAAGAAATGATTGCTGTCCTAAAGTATTTTGCAAACTAAAACTTACAATTGGCATTTCTGTAGATGGACCTATACCTGAGCCTCTTTGCCATAGGAAAAGTCTGTTCCTGTAAACTCTTCTGGCTTGAAATACAGTCAGGGCTGGTTAGAAAGAAAACAAGATATCTGATAATAGTTTTTATGTGTCCTTAAGCTTGTTCTTTGGGAGGTAGTCTTACTTCAGTTATTGTTCAGATTTTGGTCCGAGTCAAGCTGTTTGGACACATCTCTCATTGTGATGATTCATATGCAACTTCCCTTTTCTTGTTTTAATGGAGTTGAAATCACATCATTGCTCTAGAATGTATATACTTCCTGGGTAGCAAAGCTGTACTGAATTTTTAGATGCTTATTTGGTAACACTTGCTCACCAGGCTCTAATATCATATGCTTATCTTGCCTTTTTTGGCTCCAAAAGCGAATGGCACAGAAATAGATTGGATTGTCTGAGGGAGACCCTTTCAATGCCAGTCCAGAAATTAGCTTTAGCTGCTACTTGCCTACAGATGTTTGTCCTGAAGGTCTGTCTTCCTCCTAAGACCCCATAGGGACGTTTTTGCAGAGGGACCCAAACACATCAGTAAAAGTTTTGCTACTCAGTATTCTTTCTTGTCATCCTGCAATTCTGAGCACCATTAGAGTTTCACTGATGGTGCAAAGGAAGACCCAGCCTGTCCCCTATATTCCCTGAAGTGTGGTGTAGCCACCTCAGCACAGCCATAAATAATCATGAATCTGGCCTGCAATTTTAAAGGTCATTTTCTTCCCTTTCTGAGGACAGAGGTCAGTCTCCTCAGCTAATTGCACAGAAAAGCTGCTCTGAGTTACGTTGTTTTTAAGTCTCACTAACATGATGAACCATTGAAGGGGAAGAGGCAAGTCTGAAGTAGGGAATTTTAACAAGCTGTTGCATTCTTCCCTTAATTAAAAGTTTGGATTGAGGCAGAGGCAAAGTATAGATAATGAACTTTTCTCTGTAAAGGGGTGGAGGAAAGCCAGCTCTGGGTAGACTTGGCTTTAAATATGACTGAAAGAATACAGTCCTGGAATTCAAACTATCCTCCATGCTTCAAAAGTCCAGTGAGAGTGCCTGGTTCTCACTAGGATGCTGGTACTTTATTTACCTGTTTATATTGAGGGCTATTTCTATTTTCTTGGAATTACTTGCAAGTGAACTTCAGGCCTTTCAGGATTTACATAAAACATTAATCCATCTGCAAGTAACAAAAGTGAAAATAGAAATTCTGCTAATAATCTTCATAAGGTTATGTAGGAAGGATAGCAAACGTGATACTAATAAAGATGCAATGATAAGAAAGATCTATCTCCCAAGTGGCTAGGGGTTTATGGGACTAAGATCATCACTGAAAGTCAATCTGTCAGCTGCTGTGCCTATTGTGAATGCCTTGACCTGCTCTGCTCAGTTTGACAGTAATACTTTCCTGTTTGCCGTTGCTATAGAGAACATACAGGCAGCCTTGCAGACCTACTCTGCCACAGTGACAAGTCTTACCGTGTTCAAAAGATTGAATAAAGAGATGGATATGCATTGATATTCTTCGTAGAGGGAATGGGCTTAAGCTGAGCCAGGGTAGGTTTAGATTAGATATTAGGAAGAATTTCTTTACTGAAAGAGTGGTTAGGTACTGGAATAGGCTGCCCAGGGAGGTGGTGGAGTCTCCATCCCTGGAGGTTTTTAAGAAGAGGATAGATGTGTTTCTTCAGGGGATGTTTTAGGGGTAAGAGTAGTGTAGGGCTATCGGTTGGACTAGATGATCTTGAGGGTCCTTTCCAACCGTAATGATTCTGTGATTCTGTGATTCTGTTTAAGCCTCTTAAAATGTGCATATCTTCATGTAAGCATTTGCAGTCCTCTTCCATTCCTCTGCTTACTGTAAATCAGAACTTTTCACATCACTTAAACTTTGTACGGCATTCACTACTCTCCAGGACAAACTGTGGAGGAATCTGTCACTTTTAAAGTTCAAAGGCAATGAGAGCCTCTTTTGGCAGTAACAGACTAGAATAAGAGTGGCAAGCAGACATTGATGCTGGGTGTTTCTTAGTGAAGAGTGTTCCTTCTGCCATGTGCAGATTGGACCGAGTGCATAAAGCTGAGAAGAAGGCAGCTCTTACACTGTTCAGTATCAGCCACAATAAAATATTTCCTTACTTTGGTACCCTTGGAAACAAAAAGAGGAAGGAATCATATATAGAATAAGTGTCCTTCAGATCAGTTGCCTCACTTAACAGCTAGGGCAAAGATGCAGCTCTTTCTTCCTTCACGAAGCCTATGGTCTTTATGGGCCAAAAATTTACATTTGATTAGTCAAAGTACAGAGATTTCATTGTTTCCTCCATGCCAGAATGTACATTAAATCTTCACCTTTTAAAGTGAATCAAAGAAACTTCTAAATCCTGCCTGAGCTGGCAGGAAGCTATGAGGAAGGAGAGCAGTTCAGTCAAGGGAGGAGGAAGGGATGAGTCTGTCCATCCATCAGAGCAGACTTTAACAGTGTGTGTGAAATTCACTGGCCAGATAGGACAGGAAGCACAGGTATGTGTCTATGCTTTCTTCTGCAGCATGCAAGTTTCTGGTTCTCCAGAAGGCCCATAAACTTTTATGGTTATTCTTACTGAATACAGGGAGCAGAATTTTGCTCCCTGTAAATTCTTCTGCCTCTTTCTGCCTGTAATGTAAAACAGAGAAGAAAGTATAGTCATGAGATGGTAGATAACACATCTTAATGGCAGGAAAATTCACGTTCGCTTGATCTTTTCTTTTGAGAGCAGAAACTGATTTAATGCTGTGCAACAGTTGCTGGTGCACACAGCTAAGACATCCACATGTTATTATGCACGTTGAATGTTAATATGGTGTTTCCTGTTTTTTATTCAACTCAGTTTGCTTCCAAATTTTCTCTTCCTTTATATGATTTTTTTATTTTGTCAAGAAAGAAAAATCTTAGTGGTTGCTAAGAAACTGTAGCAGTATTGCTGCAGATATGCAAAAGGCATATCTGATTACAATGGTAGTCTTTATTTTCTAAGTTAAAAAAATATCTTTAAGTAAAATAAACATGGTATTGAAAGTAATAATATCCTGATAAAACAGGATTTTTATTATCACAGCCATGTATGCATTGCATCAGGTGATACTAGAAAGTTCTTTTGAGGAGTGGATTATTATTAAATGGGTTATTTTAGTAGCATCAACCACCATAGGACCACCTCTCCCCAGAGATTTCTGAACACATTAGGTATGACATACAGACATTCTTGTCACACCTGGCTGCAGCCGAAGTGGGAAAGACTTTCTTTACAGTATAGACATGCATGTGTATGCCAGAAGCTGCAACTTAATATGACTCTGATTTTTATCAGTTTCTGTAAATATTTCTAGGTAGATCATAGAATCATAGGATGTCCTAAGTTGGAAGGGATCCAGAAGGTTCATTGAGTTCAACTCCTGTCTGTGCACAGGAAAGCCACAAAAGTCACACCATGTCTCTAAAAGAATTGTCCAGTTCCGCATTCTCCACCTATCCCAACTGCAGAATCTGGCAGTGGCTCAAAAATGGATCCCTGCAGAGCCCCGCTAATGAGCAGTTGCCAGCTTGATGTAACCCCATTTACTATAGCCCTCTGAGCTTGACCCATCAGCCAATTGTTCACCCATGTCATTATATATTTGTCTAGCCCTATGCTGGACATTTTGTCCAGAAGGATACTATGAGAGACAGTACCTAAAGCTTTCATGAAATTCAAAAAGGTTGTATTAACTGGCTTCCCTTCATCAACTAGGTTGCTAACCTTGTTGTAAAAAGAAATTAAGTTCATCAAGCAGGACTTTCCCCTAATGAACCTGTGCTGGCTGTGACCAATGACTGCATTGTCTTTCATATGTTTTTCAGCAGTTCCCAGGCAAATCTGCTCCATAATTTTACCAGGGACAGAAGGAAGACTAACTTCTCTGCAGTTACCAAGGTCAAGAAGGGTTTCAATCCTTCTTGAATACAGGGACAACATTTGCCAGCTTGCAGTTAGCTGGGACCTCCACAGATTCCCAGGAGTGTTGAAAAATCATTGAGTCCTTGTGAAGACATCAGCCAGCTCTATATATACTCTTGAATGAATTCCATCAGACCCTGTAGACTTATAGGGATCTAGCCGGAGCAGCAAGTCTTGCACAAGTTCGGGTTGGCTGGGAGTTTAATATTCTCACAGTCATGGGTCTCTAGCTCAGGGCTCTGGGGGTCCCAGAACTCATCACTGGTGTTGAAGACTAAGGCAAAGACAGTATGAAAAATCTCTGCTTTGGCTGTGTCCCTGTTTCTGAGTTGACCATCATGAGTTTTATCACTGGCCAAGATATTTTATTTCTACCTATGGAAGCTGGCAAGACTCCCTTTGCTTTTGTCAGTACCGTACTCTAGAGTTTTAGATTAAGTTTTACAGGAACATAATGTGGATGGCTATCATGGCAAAATGAAATCTCTCAACTCATTTGCAGGGCTCCTTGCAGGTGGTGTGTATGTAGTTAGAGTGTTGCAGTTTTCCTCTCTGAATTCATTTTCCTGAGCACTACAGACCCCCTTAGGCTCTTGGAAATCAGGAATCCTCACACCAAGCAAGGTCTCTCCCATTTCACATGTCACCACTTGGCAGACAAGGGTGTTGTTTACTGTCTGCTCCGTGTGAGGGCTAACAGCTACTCCTGTTATCAGTTGTTCCTCTGTGTAAGGGAACTGTGCTTTTGGGAATGAGAAGTAAGAGTTAAAATCCTATCAATCATCAGTTTGGGAGGAAAATAGCAGAATGCATGTCACAATGAATGATTGCTTTACCGATAGATTTCATTTTAGTATTTGCTAATTTGGGTGTGTTTGTGCCTTCAGCAGGATTTTATTGTAGATTTTTAGCAGCAATTATGTATAGCTAGACTCTCCTCTTAGTGTGGGAAGAAGAGTTGTAATTGTTGACTTTATTCAAATCTCATACATCACATTTTAAAAATGTTCATATTGTGTTAATATTTATTGTTTTGTGGCTAGGTTATGAGAGTTCAATTTGTTTTGGTTTTTATATTCAGTTTAATCAAATGTGTTCATTAAATGTAGGACGTGGCATTTGAATTCTTTTAGGGTATGTTTGCAAGAGATTGATTTTTGCCTGTGCTTGCAGAGAGTGAAGACATTAGCCCATGTAATCTCCAAAAAGGTCAAATCTTGACTTAATAGATGTACGATTCAGGAACATAAAGCTCATACTTTAGGACATCACATTAATATTTATCAGGGTCTGGATAATACAAAGATCTGTTAATTAGTCACAGAGTCTTGTGTGTATTAGTTAGACTGGCTTAAATCCAGTTTTGCTCAAGAGGGAATAAAACTGCTCCCGTTATTGTAAACCTGCTAAGTGGGGACTCATATTCCCATCAATTCTTATGGCTCAGATCAGTGTGTAGGTACATCTTCCTGCCATGACTAATAGCTAGTGGTCATTTTTAATTTCTAATTAATTCAGTGAATAGTATTTCTAAGAAAAGTCATCCCCTATTGCTAGCAGTAGAGTGAGAACCAGACAGCAGTCAGTGAGCCTAGCAGGACATACACATCTGCTTTTGAAAGAGTCACCTACTGTTCCACCCTGTGCCTCACTCACCCTGTACAGGAAGGGAGCAAAGACCAGAAACCTGGCCTAGGAGTTGCCTGAAGAAAATGCTCCCAGATATAACAGTCAGTCCACATTTTAAAATTACAGAAGAAGAAAGATGGCTACTGTTTTGAGACAATGACAGAAAAGCATCTCTGAAAGTGGAGCAGGGTGAAGATGCTACTGTCCAAGTAAAGGGCTTCCATGCACAGCTATAATTTCAGTACTGCCTAGGTATGGGAGGATATGCCTCTATATTGCACAAAACAATACAGTATGAACATCACCAGGCTGAACTGAGTCTGTAAATCCACAAGGCAGTCTGTATCTGGTCCAGAATGAGTGCAGTTATATTTGCATACTGACAGCCCTAATCAAGAAGACTCTGCTTCTGGACTCCATTCAGTTGATTCTCAAATACATTTGATAACAGAGTTAGCGAGTTGGAAAAGATAAGATTGGACAAAATAGCTAGTGATCTCAGTATTTTTGTAAAGTGGTACAGACAATGTATGCAATGGGACAGCTGAAAAAATTACTGCTGTCCTAGTAGGAAATTCCTAGAGTGAGTGGGGTTATGAAACAGTTGCAACTAAAAGCTGATTCCTTATTTTGAGGGAAGAAGCCCCAGAGTTAAAACTGGCTTTTAAAAATAAGAGTGAAAAGGACCTGAAAATGAATCCTGTCACAAAGTGACACTAACCAGAATCACCAGAATCACCTTTTTCCACCCCCCCAAAGAAATATGAAGACTACTGTTCACAGACATGCAAATCAATGTGAAGATGAAAGTATGTTTTGTCTGCCTAGGATGCCTCAGCTGATCCTGCTTCTTGTCATTGTAGGTGGTGATACAGACCAAGGTGGGGAGGATGCTGAGGAAGCAGGATCATGTCTTATGGGGACACTGAAGCAAAGGAAGGAAAGTAAGCGCCTATATATGTTTGAGGAAATTGAAGAGAATGCACTCAAATATAACTGAAGTAGACCTGCTTAAATCTTGGAGACACTTTCAGTACAAGATAAGTATTGATGGAACTTGCCTGACCTTGAATCAATAAAACATTCTTTGTTTTCATAGAGCCCATGGCATCTGATAACAGAGTGATTCAGCTGAAGGACGTTGCAGGTCTGCACAATATTGTCAACATTGTGATAAGTCTGGAGGGATAATGAGAGTCTAAAAAATACTTGGACACAGCTGTGGGAATATTAACTCCTCTGTTTTTTGTTTGTTTTTCCTTCTGACAGGTGTTACTCTAAAATAGAAAAATTTTATTTCATAAAGCTTTATTTAAACCTCATGCCCAAAATTTTCAGGACTCTCATCTCTTTGTGGAAGAGAGAATAATGAGGAGAGAGCTAAACCATCTTTATAAACTATTTACCCACAACTCATGTTGGGGTAAACCCATCGAGAATAAAGTGCTCTCTGCTCTTAGTTACTGGCACACAGGGAAAAGTCAGCCCTCAAAAAGGTTCGTTTGCATCCACTTTCGACTCAGCACTTCTCCACTCATGCTTTTGAGCCATCATAACAGGATGTAAATTGAAAACTTGTTTGGATAATGAAGCTGAACTTAATGTAGAGTTCATTTTGGAGACCTTCTCCAGAAGGACTCCCGAAACAAAACAAAGGTTCTTCCAGAAGCTGAAGAGAGTGATAGCACTTTTGGATTAGCTCCATGAGGGCCTCCCTTTTCACATAGCTAAACAGAGCGGAAACAGCCACTGTTGGCTGAACTGAAGGACAGGGTCAGGCAGTGATCCCGAGGGTCTGAAGCCTCTTTGCAAGCCCTCTTGGATGATACCACACAACTAGAGCAGTGGTGCCTAAAAGTATATATGCCTGCTGCATGCACTTTCCAGTGAGTAAGGAATCAAAATAATTAACTATTTCTAACACTAGCTTAAGGGAATGCATTATGTATCAACATAAATACATTACTGGGGGCACTGTTCAGGTTGAAGCTCTGCTTCTTTAATAATGGTAATCTCTCTGTCCCCATCCCAAAGAATCCTGTGCTTGGAAGTGGAGAACAATTTTTAAGGGCTCTCAGGGAATATATTTAGTGCCTCCAGAAATTCTGGGTGAGGACTTGAACAAAATGTAGATGAGAATCCTGAAATACATTGAAATAGGGTTTGGTTTTGATTATGCCAATCAGCTAGGAGAGAACTTATGTGATTAGAAGCTTTTTTTTCTTGCTAACACATGTTCACACACAAAATGGCGTTGTGTTGAATTGTATCTAAAAAAGTAATTAGTTTTCAGCAGGATTTTGGCTTTCTCTGAGGACTGTCTCTGCTTTTTTGCATTAGACATATCTTTTGTCTTTGTTTAACAAATAGGTGCAGCAGGGAAATACTTGCCTGGGAAATTCCTGAAGGGAGCAAGATGCACAAAGATAAATAGGACATTGTAATATACTTAGCAAATGAAAATGCAAATCACAGAAAAGTAGAAGAGGAAAAAATATATTCCCTGGCCTGAACACTCAGAGAAAAGGAGTAGGACTGAGAGGTATCTGAGAGGTATTTGCAGTCTCCTGTTAATTGAGCGTTGTCTGAATTGCTTGCAGCTGTCATTCCATGAGTAAATGGATTTGTAGAAATGCCAATAATTTCAAAGACATGATGCACTTATCAGAAAAATGTGTGAGGACTGTAGGGAGACTACAAACAAAATATAACTGGTAGAAGAGATGTCCAGGAGGACTCCTTGTGCTTATCAGAAGTCCAACCTTAGAACCTAATCAGTGTGGTGTTAAATTATCAGTTATAGCTAAAGAATATCATGGGAGTTTTCTTTGTTCATGCGAGTTTAACTTACCAGAGTACTTGGCCTCTCTACAGCCTACCAATGAATTACCATCTAAGCAATAAGATGTAGGTGAGGCCAATCAAAAAGGTAGCTGGCAAAGAAGGGAATATTTTCAAAGGGACTCAAGAAGTAGGCACACAACTCTATGAGACTTAGGAGGCAGAGAAACAAAAAACCAACTAACCAACTGAAACATGCGAAAACCCCACAAACACGCCCCACCCCATCACCCCCCAAATAAAGCACTAAAAACATACGACAAGGAAAGAAGAGGTGTGGAAACAATAATGGAAGAAATTGGAGGAAAGAAGAGCTATAGAAACAGTAAAGAAGAAAAGATTTGAGAAAAGGCACAGGAAAAGAAGAGGAATAGCAAAAGAAAGATAGGAGGATTGTGCAAACTTTGGATCCTAGAGAGACAGAAATTGTTNGTGTGTGTGGGGGGGGGAATAACTAATAACAGTGCTATGTATGTGGTGGTGGAATATCTTTTAGAAAATACAGTTACTGAACAGAATTAATTCTGTTCTAATCCAAACCATTACAGGATCCTAGAGAGACAGAAATTGTTATGCAGAGGACAAATTGAGATAGTATAAGGAAAGAGACTAAAGTAGGAGAAAAAATGTGAAAATAAGAAAATTAAAACTAATTAAAAACTAGAATTATGGAAAGAATAAAACCCATACCTAACACTGTGCTCAGTGTATGTTTCATACCACTTGTTGTAGGCTTTCTGATGAAACTATGTTGTCACAAATCACAAAGCCTTGATGTGCCACTGATGCACAGCAATGTGGATCTTTGTAAGATAAGGCTACATGTAAACAAACTGAAAAATGCTTTGCCTGAAGGCAGGTGCGTTGCTTTGTTGGGATCCCCAAATGTGAAATGCAGCTTGAGGGTGCAAAGCTACCTTTTAGATTTCCCCAAAAGCATTTATCTCTCTCTTCCATCTATCTTTGAGTGCTACTAAATCACATATTTGTGACAAAAGTATGAGTCCAAAGGACCCTTATAAAATAACTACAGCCCTGCAGTGCATATTTTTGTTTAGCAGATACAGCTTAACAAGTCTTCTGGCACTTATGATTTTACCCCTTGTAGGTTGTTGGAAAATCTTATTAATATTTTTAATCCCTTCAATAACATTGAAATATGTGTTCATGTCTGTTTTCGACTAGAGACCATTTTATTTCCACAGATTCTCCTTCTGAGGAAAAAACTCCAGTTTTACGAAGATGGATCAAGACAAAAAACTTCATCCAGCAAATTAGCTTTCAAATTTTTATTGAGTGGATAACAAGTAGGTGCTTTGAAAAATGAAACTGCTATTATTACAAATTCTCTAAAATTGAATTTGCATGGAGGCATCCCACTGCTGGCAATACCGGTTGCTGTCAAATCCCATGATATATTGTAAAAAGTTTCTGACACAGGTTATTGACTTGGCCCTGTGGTCAGCAGAGAATTGGTGATTTTGCTTCTGCCTTTGGTTACAGCTATGTGCAGATATGTGGGTATGTGCACACCTGCTCCAGCAATGCCAGCACGACTCTGTTTTCAGAAGCATTAAGGTGTGGCTGGAGAGCTCCCCAGCAGAGAAGGACCTGGGGGTGCTGATTGACAGCCGGCTGAGCATGAGTCAGCAGTGTGCCCAGGTGGTTAAGAAGGCCAATGGCATCCTGGCTTTCATCAGGAATAGTGTGACCAGTAGGAGCAGGGAGGTGATCTTGCCACTGTACATGGCACTGGTGAGGCCACACCTCGAGTACTGTGTGCAGTTTTGGGCACCGCAGTTTAGGAAGGACATTGAGGTACTGGAGAGGGTGCAGAGAAGGGCAACTAAGCTAGTCAGGGGTCTGGAAAACAGGCCTTATGAGGAGAGGCTTAGGGAGCTGGGCTTGTTTATCCTGGAGAAGAGGAGGCTGAGGGGAGACCTTATCGCTCTCTTCAGCTACTTGAAAGGCCATTCTAGGGAGGCGGGTGTTGGCCTCTTCTCCCTTGTGGCTAGTGACAGGACTAGAGGGAATGGGCTTAAGCAGAGCCAGGGTAGGTTTAGATTAGATATTAGGAAGAATTTCTTTACTGAAAGAGTGGTTAGATATTGGAATAGGCTGCCCAGGGAGGTGGTGGAGTCTCCATCCCTGGAGGTTTTTAAGAAGAGGATAGATGTGTTTCTTCAGGGGATGATTTAGGGGTAAGAGTAGTGTAGGGCTATCGGTTGGACTAGATGATCTTGAGGGTCCTTTCCAACCGTAATGATTCTGTGTGATTCTGTAATAATTGCAGAAGCACAAGGACAACAATTGAAGTCCTGTAGGCATTCAAAATGGTTCAGCCTCAGCCTAGTATTGTGAAGACTGCCAAGCGTGTATGTGTTATGAGACAAGTAAAAAAACGTTGTTAGAATAGAGCATGCAGGAAGAGAGAAAAAGATGAAAAGCCACTCTCAGTAGATAGCACCTTTTTCAAAGTGCTGACTAGCAGTTTGTGTTTGGACAGTAATCTGAGGCTGAGAGGTTACTTTCAGATCTGTTCCAACCTAGTTGTGAGGAGTGTGAGGGTATGGGGAAGAGAACTTCATTACCAACTGCCTTGATGGCTCTCCTGCTTTCCAGCTATGCTAACGTGGGAGGTTTGGGGACCTTCAGAGACACATGGATACCAAGTTTAAGGCAACAGAACTCCAGAAAGGAAGTGACTTGACTCAACAGGGTTATTTTCCCTTAAATTATGTTCTCTTTCATTTCTATGGTCTCATAAATGGGGTCAATTTTAAGTACATAATCTCACTCTTGAAGCCTCTCAGCAGGCACTGTTGGTTTGTTGTTTGGAAGATTATTTCTGCCACAGGTTTACCTAGATAAATTCAATAATGTAAAAACCTCACTAGAAACTGTTGCACCTCTGTGTACTTTAGGTGATCCCTGAAGAACAGTGCTACTTACAAGTCATTATGAATATATAACATCTCCCAGGTAATATATAATTGCTCCCATTATAGACACGTCATATATCAAAAAAAACCAAACAAACCATGCCTTTGTCCTGGTTTGAGTTAGACCAGAACTAATTCTGTTCTGTGATTTTACTTTTCAGCTCAGTCTATTCTAAGTAACTGCACTTTCTGAAGTTAATGGCATATTTTCACAGATAGTGTCCGCTTCTAGCAGGGACAAGACTTGAGGTTTAGACCTAGTACTAAGGATTGTTATGCAGACCAAGGTCACTGCTAAATTTTGTGTACCACACTGAGGGGTGCAGAGTAAAAGGCTGCACCTGCAGGAAGGAGTGGACAGGACAGGTGACCCTGAATTGAGCATAAACATCATATTTGATATAAAGGTGAAGGACCACAAGGGTCAAGCTCTCTTCTTCAATGCTGGCATCCGAGAAGGACTCTCTCTGTTCTGTTTTCGATCACAGTCCATGAGTTCCTCAATCCATTTCCAGGACCCAGGTCCTGAATCAGGTTCCTATTTGCCACTGAGTCCAGCCTGTGACTTCCCCAGTGCCTGCCCCAGAGCATCAATGATGATGATGATATAATTGCCATTGGGGGGTGGATTTGGTATTGGTTTTGTATTTATTGTATATGTTTTGTTTTATTGTTATTATTTTCATTGATGTGGTTTTAGTTTTCTTTTCTGATCCATAAGTCACTCTCCCTTATTCCCTTTCTCTTCCTCTTTGGGAAGGGTTAATTAAGAGTACCTGTCATTCATCTCGTGGCCAGCCTAGCCCTAATCCTTGACAGTCATGAAAAATGGTTCCTAAAGAGAAAATGAGTGTCAGTTTTCTGAACGTCAGTAAGACAGAGGGATGTGTTCACAGTTAATGAACACTGTGAGAAGAAGCAGAGGAACTTAAAAAAATATTTATCAGAGGTCTGAGGAACTTTGGGGTGTCTAATATACTTGTCTTCTTGAAATGAAAGACATGATATAATCACCTTGGAACCAGTAGCAGATTTAATAAAGGAAGAGTATGGTGCAGTTCACGTGTATGTGCCCTGAAGTCCTGAATGTTCTAAATCATAGAGGAATATACACAGATAAATCAGCTTAAAAGGAATGGCTCTGTTCATACAAATGCAGCAGAACATGTCCATTAAAAGAAATGAAATATGATGATAAGCTCTGACTACTATTATGGCTAAACTGATTTCTTAATCTACACCACAATTTATGTTCACATAAGACTTCAGTTAAACCATTTATTTTATCTCCTCTTTTGTTGTTTCAAGGAAGAACCAGAAAGATCAACTACAACTTTCTCTCGTTTTAGGCAAATGCAATCCTGATGGCTGCGACCTGAAGGTAAGAGCTGCCCTCCCACCAGCAGAGGAGGAGGCCTCTGTTGACATCTGGTGGCAGCAGAGGAACAAAGGCTCAGCTCTGAGACACAGTTTGCTGCAAGTGTTAGAGGTGAGATATTTCTCTTTGTAATAAGTAGATATATCACAATGTGAGTGAAATAGTGTAGTTGCAATACTTAGCATGTATCTTGGCAAATCATCTCACATAAATGTGATTTGGGGAGCAAAAGTTGTAGACCAACAAGGCAGGATAGGAAGTCTATTTAATTAATCTTCTTTGAGTAGCAAATACCTCATGTGCAGTCCTCTGTGTTACAGGAAGTCTTGCTGGAGAGCAGAGGAAGCTGAGAAGCTTAGAACTGCAAAAGCACCTTGGAGTCACGAGGCAGATGAAGCAAGTGGCTGGAGGGCACCATCAGAGGCAGCAAATGATCAGCTTTGGACCCATGGAACTTCAAGAGCTGGAGGCCTTGCTCCTCAGAAGCCTAGGCAACACATGCCCCCAGTCTGACAGCTGTGACCTGCAAGACTGAGGCGTTACTATAGGATGAGAAAAACAGACACAAGACCTAGCACAAGAGATGAAAGAGAAAGGACTATATATTATGTACTTGCACTTCTGGAAGGGAGTGTTTATGTGTTTCATACTACCCTATCCCCTGTTACTGCTTCCTTCTCCCCCATTTACTGAAAAACTGCTCTAATATTTGAGTTCATCTGTCATTTACAGTTGGGAATAATTAGCTCACTTAGCTTTATATTTCCAGGTTTCAGGGTATGTATTTAAGCTGGTATTTATTAGAATCTCCTGAAGTTTGAACCCAGTCCTTTTTTCTGTCAGTAAAAGCCTGACAAAAGGGTTCTATTCCCCCATCTTTATACATTTGGTAATTTCTGAAATATTTTGCAGTCAATGTTTGGATATTTAGACCTAATAAATACTCAAAAAAGCATGAGAAGTTCCATATGCTGACACATACTTCCGTATACTGCAGAGCATCACTGACTCTTCAAATTTGTTCTTGTTTAAATTATGTGTCAATACCTCTCTTCTTCTTACAGCTTGAATATGTGCTCTAGCTATTTCTAACAAATATAAGGTCATCAATTGTTTACAGCAGTTGTTTACAGCAGCCAGCATTACGTTAAATGTCTCTGCCATACTGAAAAGAGTAGCTCATCTTTCAGTGAAACCTTTGTAGCATCTAGAATGAGGCACCAGAAAGACAACAAGTGATTGGCCATCTGAGATCAATTTGTGTGAGCAAGCTGCTTTCCTCCCACCCCCGTCCCTGTGAGGTTAGGAAGACAATTGGTAAGGGTGCTCATAATACACTTTCCTCGATTAAGTGTGGGTGCTTAGCAGGGTATTCTTCATGGGGACCCGTGGTAGCTTTGAGATGCTTTATCACTCTTGCTGTGAAATACTCTGGAATTCCTCATTTTAAGGCATAAGTCTTGGCTCATTTGTTTTAAGTTTCTTTTAAAAAGGGGAATAAAGCATGAAATATAGCTTCCTTTGTCTACCCTGGACACCAATTATTGTTTGTGGGAGAAATTAAATAGATTGCATTTTTGGTTTTGCAGTCTGAAATGGCTGGTGGGACATTTAGATGTGGCAGTTAAATTCTTTATACTATGCTATATTTCAAAAAATAGGAGAAAAAGTTTGCTACTGAACAGAAGTTACAGTAGTTCAGATGTGATTTTAAAAAGACATTGCAGCCACTGTTAGCTTGACTTAGTTTTACTTTCCATTTAAGTATGCATGACTTACTGTACTAGTAATATATGCAAATATACCTTGCTCTTTCTTAGAAAGGCAAGATTTCTCTTAACGCTCCTATCTGTAGTCTCTGCCTTACTTTACATTTGGACCCTGACATACAGACATCATATTGTGGTTTTCAGTGGTCATCAAGATATTAATCTGCAAAGCTGTATTTCTGTAAAGGCCTCTACTATGTACTAATCTCACAGTAGAGAATACTTGTGTGTTATTTGGATCACCATACTTCTCTAGCCCATCTTCCAGTTTCAAAGTTTCTAAGCAATCATCTGTTACTTCAAATACTATAAAAATAGCATGTCACATTAAGCACCAACTGCAAGGATTTAATTTTAAACCATTTCTCCTTTCCCTGACTGAAAAAATGCCTCTGCAATCATTTTTAACCTTTCATCAGCATAATTGCTAAATAATTAACAATGGTTAAATTACAAGAACCTGAGAGATTTGAAAATTATTACTGAAGTATGTATTTCACTGGAGCAATGACCTATATGAATCTATTTTAAAACAAAAGCATTGTATATTCAGCAGCAGTAGCAGCGTAACTTCTTTATATGTGTTAGTTGTTATATGTGCTTATACCTTGGTCACAGCTGCACCTGGTCCTATGTCAAAGTGTAAAGACCCATCTCACTGCAAAGGTCTACTTGTATGCTCAGGCCGAGCTCTACTTTTCCAAGGTTATTTCATAATGCTTTGCAATGTCTTAATTTCCACTAATACAAATTACTTACTCCATAGAACAAGCAGTGGAAAACAATGTAAAGGCTCTATAATCTGTTTCTATTTTTGTAGCAGATATTGAGCATTTCCTTGCTTCTGTTAGCTAAGCAGATTAGCATGCTGAGCTTTTCTGCATTGTCCACTCTTCTCAATGAGCTCCATGTGCTGATTTTGGATATGCTTTATATATATCCTTTAGGAGCTGACAGTTGTCAGCCTCTCAGTCCTGTCCCATAACTATAAGGCACGGGGATTTACTCCCTCTCTTTTGTCTCCTAAATTGGGTATGCTGGGATCTTGAAGACCTGCTAATCTAGGTGCCATCAACACGTGGGCCCTTAAATCCTCTCCTGCCCTTAGTCCCAGGCACTCCCCTGTTCCCACTGTTCCTACTATGAGGAATCCCAAATCTCTGTCTGCAGATCTCTAGGTCTTTCTCGACTTCACCCTTTTTTGTAGGTAAGTTTGTATTTCCAATAGTTTTTAGTAAAATCATGGAAAGTTCTTTATGGCTATTTACTCCTCATTTTGTTATCTAATTATATACCTGCATCTCCCCTTTCCCCATCTCCCCTTTCTGCAATATTCTTCTTTTTGGCTGCATCATGTACTTTTAGTGGTGGATGAGATTCTGAAGCCAGTGGCTGATGCAGCTGACACAGCTACCCTTTGAACTGCAATTCCCTCTGCTTCACCCAAACGTCTCTCCACTCTTTCTGCATGTTTTCAGCTATTGTTGTGCCATTCACATTCAGTCACAGATTTTTTGGTTTGGGGTTTTTTTTAGCTGAGGTTTTGGGGGAAGTAGTGACAGAAAGCTTGTTTTGTTTTTCTGTTAAAGGTGCCAAGATATATGGTTTACTGAATCACCCGTAGCGAACCTAAACAGCTTTCACTTCTGTCACTTTATTTATGCCTTTGAGCTGTTTAAAGCATGAGTACCTGACTGGAAATAAAGGAAAGTGCCTGTCTGAGTGTTTTCACAAATAAAAGTGATATGTCTATTGCTTCAGCTATCCCCAACACTTCCTCATGGAGTATTTAGCACAGAGGTGTTCAGCAGGCTTAGGCTTGTGAAACATCTGCTCAGAAAATCTGATGATGACCAGAGGCCATGGGCCTACAGCAACCCATTCCTGCTCTCTCTTGAAAATAATGGTCTAACACTAACAGAGCAGTTGTGAGCCTCTGTGAGAAAGTGCTTTAAATGCAAATTTTAATCAAGGCCGTTTTCTCATAAATCAGTCCCTCCAGCTTCCTAATTATCAGTGTCAGGCTCTGAATTGTCATTATACTTCTCATATTGAGGTCCAGATTGAAAGTGATATCTTCCTGTGCTGCACAGGAGAGGATTATCAGTTTGCTGCTCTGTCAGGGATCTGAGGGTACAACATGAAGCTGATTAACTCACCTTCCTCTCTCCAGTGCACAAGGTTCCACTTACTGCAGCTTTCCCACTGTAAAGCTACTTATTTTTATTCTTCTTAAAAAAAAAAAACAACAAAAAAACAAAAACTACATGATGTTTCTGCAGTACTGCCATTTATAGTATTGTTAAGAAATGTTAAAATGAAAGCTGAATCAACATCAGGCTTATTTTATTATACAGTTCATAAACAATGTGACCATAACTTCTGTTTCCCTTTCCTCCTGTGCTAACATTTTTACAGCCTCCTCCTTTTCTGAACAACGGAAAACATCTAGATCAATAAAAAGAAGGTGAATTTTCACTGGAATATCTTACAGACATCTAAGCTTTCAAAACAACTGTGAAATAAATTCTCTCCCCAGTAAAATAGATGTGAAATTTGTTGGCAAACAAATGTTCTGGGTTTTTTATGGGCAAATAGAATTTTAAAAGGAAGTAGGAGTCTTATAATTGTTTGGAAAATAATTGCATGCCACCTGTTTCCATTACCAATAATAGTAGCTTATTTATTGATTTAATAATGTAAAAAGTATGCTTTTATTAGGTTGTTTTGTTGGATGGATGGATGTAACCTTGTTATGACTACTACTTATATATTATTTATTAATGCTGAGTTTGATGTTAATAAATACATAAAAATGAGTATGATCATATTTTAAAAATATTCTTTACTGCAACAAGCAGTAAACATTTTGCACACTTCAGAAAAATTATTTTTGATTCCTTAAATGCAGAATCTTAAAGAGATTTTTTGCAGAGCAAGGAGAAAAATCTTTCTGCATTTAAACCTGACATTAGAAATACAGATTATCTTTTTAAAAGATTGTATATTGGCTCAGCACTCAGGATACTGTAGTTTATTAATGACTTTTGAGGGCATGCTCTGCCAGAGAAGCCTAAAAATGTAATTGAAAAGCAATGCATGACAGTCACTGATAAAAATAAAGGTATTAATGAATACGTAGAATGGAAAAACTTGAAATCTATTCAAGAGTGAAAATTTTGAGGCATAATCTGCATTAAACCCAAACCCAAGATTTTATTGCCAATTACAACAGAAAGACTTTTGAATTTCTTTTGCTTTCTGTTTTGCTTTCCTGCTGATTAGCTTCTGCAAGTGTTTAAGACTGGCATCTGTGTCCTGCTCCCTATAAGAAGCAAAGAAAAGCTGATCTGGGATGCATCCCATACACTCTGGCTCTGGGAAGTAACAGCTTTTGTTAAGAGCAACTTGAGCCCGGCCTCTGATGTTTGCTTTATAGAACAGAAACATCCAAAGACAGGTTTGCCAGTTTGATTCATTTTTCATGCAGCTAAACCTCATTGTGGTATTTCAAAACACTTCTGGTAGTTACAAACCTGATATAAAATCTTTTATATCTCTCATATAATTACATGTTTATATATGATCTAAAGTTTAGACCACAGTTCTGCCAGCAGAGCTACAAAAATGTTTGAAATGAATAGGGCTTCTTGTCAGTAGTGGCTACCTATACAAATCCAATTACAAATGCAAAAAATATGTTTAATTCTGCAGATATTTTGCTAACACAAGCAACTTCATACACTTGAGTAGTCAATTCCAATTGTAAACCCCAAAGCACTAATAATATTGATGAGACTTAGCAGGACTGGAACAAGAATTAAGAAAAGGCTTTTCTTCCTATACCATCAAAAAAAGGTTTAATTTCTTACACTAGACTGAAAACCAAAAAGCATGAAGGAAGAAGCCATACACAATAAGTGCCTGGGGAATCTCTTTGCAGTTTACAAATTCTGATTGATCTCAAAACTTTTCTACATTACTAAATATAACAGTGTATGAGTAACCTGCTGTATGCAGCCAGAGGTCCACACACATTCAAAAAGTGAAATATTGGAGAGTCCCTGAACTTTGCTGGTTGCACTCAAGTGAAAGTGACTTGAAGAATGGCACAGCAGCAACTTAGAAAAGCCTGGCTAATAAATTTTATTGGACAACAGCAAAATGTTTGAAGAGAGGACAAGTGAAATCAAGGATTGATACCAGGAAATGTACAAAGGACTGAATGAGTACTGAGAGGGAGAGGCATGTATAACTTAACAGGAGGGATATACTTTTTAACTCAAGCTACAGTTTAAGGAATACTTCCTTTGTTGGATGTGCTGCCTGATTCAACTCTGTAGGAGAGCAAAGAAGCTGGTTTTGAACTTAGTTCTCCAACGTGGCTCAGTGTGTAGCTGCACAAATTACAATGCACAATGAAAAGGCAGCGGCAAGTAGGGCAGGTGCAAAGGAAGTTAGAGCTTATCAATCTCTGGCCTGAGATGACCAGCCACAGAGAAGAGCCTGCCACCTGTATGTAGGTGGGAGGATTGAGAGATACATGCCATTTCCAGTGACAAGAGATGGTAGACAGGTAGTGTGGGCAGAGCTAAACACAGCTCTGTTGTAATTCTCTACCTCAGAGGATTTCGAGCTAAACCCAAAACGTGTTTAGAGCAGGGAGGAAACCAAACAGAAATGCATAACAAAGTTTTTACTGTTAACTGAAGGCAAGGCTGAGAAGGCTGTTTACTTCCCTGATGGCATGACACTGGAGTGACAAACTCTAGGCACTAAACAAGTCAGCAAAGGACTTCACTTGAGCTCGTGAGGATGTTGAGGAACCTGTAAGTGAAGTTTCCATTAACACTACTGACAACAACCAATGGGCTTAAGAACACATTTCTGTGAAGAGTTAATAGATTGCCTTGATGGTACAGAAACCAGTGAAAACAGATGGGGCCTAAGGAAGGTTTTAAAGCATGCTACTTCTGACAGCATGCCCTTAGTGTGCTCATGAATTTTAAGCAGGAAGGTTCATTAGGACAATTTGCTGCAATGTCCATATAGGGAAACTCAAATGTTTCTTGCCAGCTCTGAGAATTCTAGATTTCTATAGTTTGGTGGGGGGTTTTTTTGTTTGTTTGTTTGTTTGTTTGTGGGTTTTCCCCCCCTATTTAATTCCAGATTCTTATCATACAGGCATTCATAAATAGAAGCTAGCAAATTATAAGAAAAATATTTGCTTTTAGGATAAAATAGCAAACAGTGTTCTCATTCCAGTCACTGATTTTAACTAGAGGACAAGCTTGCTCTACTTATGGATAAAGTATGAAAGATAGCCACAGTTAATTGTGAAAAAGAAGAATGCATGAAACCTGATTATTTCATAAAATCATGTGAAACTAACAGAGTCCTTGCAAAATGCTTAAGGAAACAATCTCACAGGTCTGCATTTATTGCATTGTTTCAAATATGCTGACATTTCAAATATACTTCTAATTCAGTTAAACTAAACATTTAAAAAATCCTGAAATGTGAGCCTGTGTAGAAATAAGCCATAAAAGTCAGCAAGAGTATCAAGCTCTTAGCAAGCAACACACTCACTAAAGAATCACAGAACTTGAAAAGCCCTAGCTCCAGATGTCCATTTCATTAGGTACAAATTCTGCTTCCTCCATCTCAAAACACAACTTTGCAAAACCTGAAAAGGAATGGAACTGCCACGGTTAGTTCTGCTGAAAGATGCAAGCATATGATTATGCAAGTTGCTGTTCCTTTTCTGTAGAGTCTGAGAACAAACATAGCAGCTTGAATAGCTCACCATAAAAGGATCTAGAAACCATACATATGGACTGGCTAGATTTACTGGGTAGGCAGAGACAGGCTGTCGTGATAGTTTTGAGTCAGCTGCCAATACAATGCACCAGACTGCAGGAAAGAATCCACTCAACTCCTGCTTCTCCAAAGCTACACCAGTTAAATGTTAAGAAATAACTAAACTTTAGTTCTTAATCCTAAAAAATGAACAAGATTTAAACACCTTTATTACCACTACAAGGCAAATACTAATAAAGAAAAAAGGTACTCATCAATATTTGTTACAGTATAAGAAATAGGCTTGTGTACAAAGTGACTAATTCAAAATTTCTTACCTAATTCAAGCACAGAAATGTTCTCTCTCCCTGACATGCATTAAAAGTGGAGCTGCACACTTGTACTTGAGCTATCTCTGACTGTAGTTCTTGAGATTCCTTTCCTTCTATCTGCGTGCATCTGATAAGTTTCCTTATAGTCTGTAGTACTGAAAGTTTAATTCATAGTACATCAGGTTTTCAACCTGCTCACCGGCTTATGGGAAGAATATGAGAAATTCTAATCTTTGGCAAGGATCATTTGCTGAAGTAAAATCTGCTATGAGTCTGTAAAGGAAGGAGCTTTCTTTTTCTTATTTTTTATGTATAGAAATTTAAATTTTCATGTTTTGTGAGATTTTGTTACAAAAGGTAACTTGGTGCATGCTAACGTTTTTCAGCAATATCTGGTTTTATGAAAGTTTTTCAGTATTTCCTTCTTAAGTAAACATTGCTGAGTGATTTCATTCATCTCTGTGTTTAAGCTGTTCTGAAATTCTGTTCATGTACTAGAAGACAAAGTGCCAAGTACCTAATTTAGTACTTGTGGTGGGTTTAAAGGCTCTTCCCAGCCCCCACATACGGCAGTTAAAGGAGAGACTGGATTGGAAGTTAAAAACTAAAAACTGCTTTAATAACAACAGCAAATATAAACGAAAAGAATATAAACATATACAGGACCCAAACACCAAAACCCACTTCCCCCTATACAAGTAATTACGTCAGGACCGAGGCTGCGGAGCATCTCGGGGCAGAGCCGCGGTGTCAGGCAGCCCAAGCAACTCCAGGTGTGTCTCAGAGCACCGACAGACAGCAACGCAGAAACAGCATCCAAGTCACAGCAGAGGGAAAAGAAAGGGGGGCTTCCTCGTGGCCACGAGTGTGACAAAAGTCCCCCGGAGAAACCCAGCATTCCCCCGGCTTCCCCCCCCCGGGGGGGGTTTGCAGTGTCCTTGGTTCAGGAATCTCAGGTTTCTTAAAGGGACAGTCCAGGCAAGGTGTGTGTGGGGGGGGAAAAACTGACACAACCCTATGCACGTGGTCATGGAATACTTTTTAGAAAACACAGTTACTGAACAGAATTAATTCTGTTCTAACCCAAACCATAACAATACTCAACACTTCCATCCAAATTTCAGTTGCATAACACCAAATACTGTAAAGATAAAAAGCTCAAGAAATCCTTGCCTCAGACTAGAAAATTATCAGAACTTTGGATTAGACAGTATTATTCATATTCCATTTAAATAGTACCTTATTCTTAAGGTGGCCTGAATGACTTTAACAACCTGTTTGTGTGACCTTTGTGTGTAAGATCAGTATCACAGCCTGAATGCCCAAGACTTCTGATGTATGTGTGCAGAAAAGTGATACATGAAGAGGTTTACAAACTACTTGTGAGCTACACAAAACAACAAAACAAGGACCAATGAGTGGGATTTTAAAACACCTCTGTGGATTAGAAAAATGTCCCATGATTAGGCTCCTAGAGCTTTTGGATGTGTTTGAAAATCCTGGCAATTCTTACTAAGATTTCAGAAATATTTTAGGTTACAGAGAAACACAATTAATCATACTTGAGAATACTCTTTCAAAATGCATGAATTTGTACACAACTGTTTTCATAAAACAATGACAAATTGCCTTCACACACTCCAAAATCTTTTGCTTTTTAACTATAATTACAGGTGAAATCCCCTTCTTTGATAAAGTGGTTGGGGGTTTAGCCATGACATTTTCACTTTCTTGAAGAGGATTTCTGACCTGCAGGTGAACATTGAATACTGAGTAACTAAACACCAGGTAACACTGAATCTCTATAAAGTAACAGTCTTCCACACCGGGGCTTACCATTTAAAGCTCCTAAATGCTTAAAAAACAGTAAACTGTAAAGTCAGGAAGCTTTAAGGACATCCATAGACTAGCAGACACAGTGATTAATTTTAACCATTTCAGCCACTTACTCCTAAAACCAGCTTTTCTCTGAAAGCGAAAAGCTCTGTCTTATTGCCTCTAAATATAGTTCATATTAATAATTCTCTTTCAATGTGAGACACAAGATTTAGAAGTGACCTTGTTTTGCATACCAGACCCTGGTAGTAAATCTAAACATTAGGTCTTATCACTGCTAGAAGCAGGCAGTGTCTGTAAACACTTGCTGCTAGTTTCAGAAAGTGCAGTTTCTTAGAGGAGCTTTAGCTGAAAAGTAAAATCATTGAACAGAACTAGTTCTGTTCTAAACCGAACCAGGACAATACCACATGAAGTAACAGCTACAGGACACTCATTTCTTGATCTTTTACGTACATTGTCTTCTAACCTCCTTTATGCCGTTAACATTTTGCTAATAGCTCATTCTGAAGTTGAAAATCTAACGTAAGCAAAAAAGGTGGTTGTACCAAATATAGCTTCCTCTGCAGGTTAGTGCTAATAAACCCCATAGCCAGAGAATGAGCAAGTTGCAGGAGGATGGTAAGCAATCAAGTTTCAAAAGAAAAAATTCCTCTTCTTTCTTTATTTGGTGTAAGCAGAAGAAAGCAGCATGGAGCTGCAAATAGGGTTCCAGCAAGACATTAGGTGCTTTGTACAAGAGTCATTCAAAATGTCACAGAATATCAGCACTCTCTCTGTTACTTCTATAGTTAGCATTTCAGAGTCATGTTTTTTCAGAGCTGTTAGCCTTGTGTGTTGTGATAACTAGTATGGGAAGTAAGGTTCCTCTTCTTCAGCAAGCACCACAGCACTAACCCCTAATCAGATTGAGCCATCAGGCAACAGGATATGCTCTAGATATCCCACCAAACCTTCTCAGTGGTATGGCACAAGCATCTAAAATGACAGGTAAGTTTGTTCTCATCAGCTTCTGCTGCAGCCACAAATGTTGCCTGAGACATCCCAACCCCATTCGGCTGAAGCTACAGAGACAGGATCAAGATCCATACCCTTGTTATTGCCCATGAAACTCAGGCCAGACACCACGGACCAATTTCCTATGTAGAAATGGAGGCATTCCCCCTGTATTCTAGAGGCCCAGGGTCTACTGCCAGTCAGAAACCATTTCTCCTTCACAAGATAAAATAAATCTCTAAGGACACCATGTTCATGTTTAAGAAACCTGGTCAGCAAGATACTGACCACAGATAGCTTTGCTTCCCATTAAACATTTCTCAGGCAGCTATTCAGGCAAAGCAGCCTTTAGGCTTCTATTTTACTGTATTTTTTTTTTACAAGAAAGCCCTTATTTCTGCAGTAAGGAAGAAAGGACAAGTTATGAAGATTGTGTTTTATAGAAAATTAAAAGTAATTAAACAAAGTAATAAAAGTCACTGCAGAGTTTTCTGCTGGACATACAATCCAACACCCTCTACTGCTTGGAAGGATATGAGATAAGGGTATGCTTTATTGTTTCTACCTGAACACTAAGAAGCACATGAAAAAACAGACACAAACCACTCCATTTCCTTCAGAATCTTGCAAAGATTCATACTGCTGTCTCTCATCACAGACATGTCACTCATGCAAAGACCTTTATAAAACAAAGACTATTTTAAAAAATAATTTAACAGAAGAATGTCAAAATTCTTCTTAACATGAGATAGCTATTTAAAAGATTGGTTTATATATCCCTTGATAAGCATGAATATAATAAACCACAGATCCTTCAAACCCTGCTAGGCCCTGCCTACACAGAATGCCAGGCTTTCAGCTTGTGCTAATCAGCAAATGCAGTCTCATGGGTTTGGGCTATTTGGGATTCAAATTCCAGATTCCATTAAAAGCACCATTTAAGGCTCTGTTGCTAATTGTTTCAGAAGAAGACAATCCATCCTTAGTTCAGGATTAAAAACTAGTATTTGTGTTTAAAACCACATTTCAAATTTTATGCTAATAGCAGGTGAATATGGCTGCCTTCAGAAGGCAGTGAATGGCAGTTCACATACTGAGTACTGTAGCAGATCTTTTGTTTGTTTCTATGATGTTTTGAATGTGCGCTGAATGCTTATATTTTTCTGTCACTTCCACTTCCTAAACCTCCTGATACTGTTTATCAACATAGAAGGGACTTTTACCCCTGTTTTGCCAACATGAATCTGGCTGTGTGACAAATACATAAGGCTTTAAAGTAGTAGATGTCTCTGCTCCTTACCCATGAATACAATGATACCGTCTTGTTATGATCATAAAGCTCACAAAACACTCTCCAGTTTTTATTTACAATTCATCACTGCCACACTACACTAACCCCAGCGCATATAGTTATTTGCTTATTTACTGTATATACCATTTATGAATTGTAGTCATCTGCAGCTAGACACTTATGCTGGACAGTGCTAGTTTACACTAATTTAACTACTCACAGTCATTTCTGTGCTACAGGCAAAACCAATTGTCTATCTGTTGCACAGAGCTGTGGAAGCAAATAATGAGCAAGGCAGCAGAGTAAATCACTTCAGGTGGAGGGTTTCCAGCCTGCCCAGTGCAAGGCTGTGCCTAACGATGTCTCCCTGTGCCCAGTGGCAAGAGCAGCAGGAGTGAAGACGTGTAGCCAGCCGGTAGGGTGCTGCACGGGACAGCCACTGTCACACCTGGTGGCACCTGATAACACTATGGTGTCATGATGTTGAGCTGGTGTCCACTAGAAGTGTGTGTGGGTTTGGTTTGTTTTTCTTTGAAGGCTGATTTTTCTGGAAGTGCAGCAACTGCAGCTGGAAGCAGTAACTATTGTTGAGAGGACTGCTCTGCCCTCTAACAAAGGCTCTTTTGTGCTGTTATGCAACACAGTGCCCAAAGCTCAGGATGTTTTCAGCCTATTTACTTTTATTTGTATTTGAGTAAATCTGGCATGGCTGCTAGAGAATAATAGCATCTATTAAAGCATATTTTCATAAAATTGTTCCTTGTTATTTAAATGTGCTGTTATTTCTTTCTGCTGATAGTTTGCATGGCAAAGACAGTAACTACAACTCTGAACTGCTGGTATGACCTTAAAATTAATCATCTCAGATTCTGTCCCGGCAAATCACTCAGCAGAGTATACATGGAAAAGGAAAGTATTCAAATTAGAGTATCCAGCCAGAGTACAAAAGACAGTGGCTTTTAGGTTTCTCTGTCTTAGAATGCTAAAAGACTATTGCAAGAGTTCTGGCCCTCCTCTCTGCAGGAAGAGAAGCCTTGTTCTGTCACCAAGAAGAGATTCCAGTTGTGACCAGGAAAAAGGGAAGTTTAGTTTGTGTCTTTCTGACCTCAATCTCCATCTCCTCTCCTCTCCTCAAAAATTTTATTAGAATTAGTTCATGCATACTAAAAAGTTTGAGATCCACAATCCAACACAAAAGCAACAGAAAAGCACAATCTTTTTGTAAATAGATGTACTTTCGTTTATTGCATAGGCTATGGGATATGAATGCTACATAGAATGCAACATCTGCACTATGGAGTCTTTTAGAAGTGCAAAATAACAAAGACAAGCTTACTATGTCAGTCAACTGTATTTTTCCCTTTGTTAATTTGAGTTTTGCTCCTTTTAAAGGTGAAAGATATATGTGTCAGTGACTTGCACTGAATTTTCAGTCATGCTGGACATCAGACCACTTATCTAGTGTTCTGAAACACTATGTCCTATAGTCAGAGATTATAAAGATACAGCCTGTGGGATCTAAAGTTAATATTGATAAATAGTGAAAGCTTCTTTCTTTTCTTTCCCTTCTGATCACAAGTATGCAATAAATAAACATAAATACAGAAGTATCACATAAAATTTTTGTCTCATGCATTCTTAAACCATAAGTGGACACACTTAAAATATTGTTAAAATTTTCCTCTTTAAATAAAAATCCAAAATATATATGGCTCTCTACAGCAATTACTTTTGGTGGGAAGATGATGTCATTCATTTATCTTGGTTTATCTCTACAGGTTGTTAGGGATTTTTTTTCTCTCTTCCTCTTCTTTTGCTGATGCTGTTTTAAGTATTCTTTCACAAAAGAGAGACCTGACAGAGAAGGTATGTTCTCAAGGCTGACAAGTCCTTGGCAGACAGACCATGTCTGAAAATTTGAATGACAGTTCTTTTCATGCTGTTGTACATCCAATGGGTTGTACTGCTGAGTGGGGGGCAGCTTTCTGAGTCAGCAGGGGCCAACAATGAGGTCAGTACCACAGGTGCTCCAGCGGTGACGCTGACTGGCAGCCACCAGGAAAGGGGGTAAAAAAATGGTGTTATTGCAAACTGTTTTGAGGGAACAAACCAAGTAGTTACAGCCTATATGAGACAGTTTTTATATTTGAAATGAGATATAGTAAGTGATTATTCAGTGTCTCTGCAAATAACAAGAGGAAAATTAGTGTTAAGATAAAGTTTGCAGAAGCCATTTTTTTAAGAGCCATTCATAGCCTCAAAATGATGTTATCAGCAGATTTAAGAGTGACAGCAACTTCACCAGGGTAGTTAGATTGAAAGCAGGACAAGTGTCCTGACTAGCTTTCTTCACAGCATCTTTCACATTATTGCTTGTACTATTTTAGTCTTGGCATGACAGTTTCAGGATGTTTGTTCAGAAGCCTGGACAGACAATAGTTTATAAACTGCAATCTGAGGGAAACAAAATTAGTGCTGTAATTCATGAAACAATGATGGTAAAAGGGCCACAGGTGGAAGCTGACATGTTCCTGGGGCATTATCAACGACCAGTTTTCACCTGTGATCAACTTGCCTTGCACTCAAGACACAGTTAAGTAGACGTATCTCCAGATATTAAAGCACGACTACTGTTATCTTTTCAGGGGTGTTAACTCTAAACAATCTCCAGTCAGTCCCACACCAGCCCTTCAACTACTGGGCCTCGGGGAGGGGCCCAGGCAGGACCGAATCGGGCGGTGCCTGGTGGAGCTAAGGCCTGCGGCGCGCGGCACCCCCTAGCGGGGCGGTGGCAGTGTATTGTCTCCTGGCGGGGGTGGAGCTTCGAGTTGCCGTGTCTCGGCTAGGTCGGGCCGCGTTCCGCACAGCTGCCGCGGCGGCTCCGCGGGAGGGGGGCATGGTACCACGACTCTGCGTCCTGCAGGTGGTGGGGCCTGAGGTGAGGGCGGTGGAGTGAAGGCGGGCCCGGTAGTTCCCGGTGCTCGCTGCCTCCTTGCTGACGGGGAAGTGGTCGGAGCCGCCCCCGTCCTCGGGGGCTGCCGCCGGGACAGCGAGGCGGTACGAGGTGGCTGGAGGCGGCCGCCTTAGCCTGGCTGGAGCGGACAGGTCCAAGCTCCGCCCCGCGTCCTCCCGCCCTACCTCCTGCGTGTTCTCAACCCGGGCACCGGGACCGCCGTAGCCGGGTAAGTAGCCCAGTCCGGAGAGGCTCATCCCTCACCCTAGCCCTGTGCAGGGGGAGCCCGGCGGTCCCAGGCGCCGTGCGGGCCCTCTGGCCTGTCCGCGCTTTGTTCTCCGGGCGGCGGCGTTGGAGCTGTGAGGCGCCCCGCTTTGTTGGGCGGCGGTAGCCTGGCCTTGCGGCAGAGTAGCTCTCCTGCGCCCGGCCTCCCTGGACGGCACCGCATCCCCGCAGCAGGCGGGAGGGCTTATGGGGTACCTGGTGGCTGGCTGCAGAGCTGGCCTCTCTCCCCCTCCTCGCCTGGTTTCCCAGCCCCTTTGTGGGTTCCGTTGGCCGGGGGCACGGCAGGTCGGTACGGCCCAGGGAAACCCGCGCAACAGGTTTGGGTATTGTTCGTGCCGCCGCTCCCTACGTGGCCGCAGTGGGGGGG
>VWZX01003386.1:0-46165 GCA_013399015.1 Galbula dea | reverse complement strand
CTTTGTGCAGGCGGCGGGCGCGGGAGGGTAGCGGCCCTCTTCCGCCGGACTCCGCCGCGGCCGCCCTGCGAGTGTCACGGCAGGCTCGAGAGGTAAGGAAGGAGAGGGCTTCGGGCGAGGGATAGCTCTCTGGCAGAAGACGGGGCCGGGAGCCAGCTCCGCGGCTTGCGGATCCGCGCAGCTTCTTCATGGGCATTTTCCTGGTGCGTGGCCGCTGGTCATTGCGCGCTGATGGGGACGAGTCATGACTGTCACTGCCCCGGCGTCGGGCGTTTCTGGATTTCTGGAAGCACTGCCTGGTCAGGAAGCTGATTAAGTGCTGAAGCAGTGGTTGCTCAGAGCCAGGGTTGCCATTTCTTTGCTTTTTGACAGGCTCACTGTATAGCAATTTTCCTTTCCCTCCATAACTGTAGTGTCCCTTGTTACTCTGTAAGAGAGGTTTTTTTCTGGCCAGACAGTTGTCAGAAAGACAACTTTTTCTTAAAGAATTAGTATGACTGTATGGAAGCAAGAGTGGAGACAGTGGAGAACGGTTCTTTGTTATTTTTTGGTTTGTAATTTTTTTTTAATAAGCAAAATTGGTGAGGCTCACATGGATGGGTATTAGTAGATGCTTTGGTCATTTTTCTTTCATCTGTCTTCATCCCAAAAGAAATACTGGTACTCTTCATTTTTAGTATTGCAGTGTCTGTATCATCAGGATTGGATGTTGACTTTGTTCACACATTAAAATTCACTGTGATGAGGAAGCGCTGGGTTTTGGTGTTTTTTGTTTCCTTTTTCCCCATTCTGTGACACTGTCTTCTAAGATTCAGTGGTACTGTTACTGCATTATAGGAATAGTGATGGTGATGAACTTCAATGCTAATAAGGGTTCTCATTTTTCTGAACGTGAGTTTTTACAGTCTTAGTCCTATTGTCTGTGCCAAACAGAAACTTANGAAGGGGGGTGGTGGAGGGGAGGAAACAAACAAAAAGACCCCACCAAAACTAGGAACGATTACCATGGGGTTTGATGATTTTTTTTTTTTATTGGTGAATTTTAGGATTTTGCACAATCCTTTGTCATAGATTGCTGTTTGAAGAATCCTATAAAATCACCTCAGCTGTTTTTTCTAAAATAGTATGCTAATAGATGATATTTCTGTTTAGATCATCTGTAACATCAGTTTTCCTAGAAACAAAAGATAAGGAGAGAAAATATACGTATTTTTAAATGTCTACAAGAAACAGTGCCATAGTGTCTCCTGGAGTTGTAAGCCATAATTCTAAATGGGTTGTAGAATCACATTTCTCAGTAAAGCTTATGTAAACGGGGGAAAGGTACATGGTTTTATTTTCCAGCAGCAGAATAAAAGAGTTGGGTGAAGTTCAGCTCAGTTTCAGTTGGTTGCAGCTTGGGAGTGGCAATACGGAGGGGAACTGGAGGTACGTCTGGAAGAGAATAGATACATTGAAAATGAACTTTAATACAATGTTACATAATTGTCAAGAGTCTTTAGGAATCAAGTATGAAGAGGAGCGCTTTTATTCCACAGTGACTAGGAGTAGTTAGGGAAGTACAGAACACCTTTAATTGGTAGCTTCTGATAAAGTAGGCAAAAACCACCCTATGGTCTTGTGGAGGGATTAAGAAATGATGTTACAGGATTTCCACTGCGTCTCTATTCAAGCTATTTTGAGCACTTGCTATTGATTTTCTTTTTCCTGATCTGTAGGTGTGTACTCTTGCCTTCTCTCCATGTTTTTGAAGCCACTAGTTTATTTGCTTGACTAGAAAACTCCTGGTAATAAAATTTTCTTTTAAATTAAAAACTTGTTTTGAGACAGATCACTGTCAAATAACTGCTGTACCTGAATAACTGTAAAACCTGTGAAATGTATTTAGTATCTTGGCTTTGTTTGTAACACAGTATACACTAATTTTGAAGTTTGGGGTTTTGTTGGTGGGTGGAATTTGATCAGTTACAAGGTTTCAAGGATCTCTTGAAACAAGTCTTACAGCATCTGCTAGTTTTACATTTCCATATCTTTTAATTCTACATCTTCTACTACAAACAGGGACTAACATTTACTGAAATTATAATTTGCCTTTTTTAATTAATAGCAGTGATTAACTTAGTTTGTATGAGTATCTTCTTCTTTTCACAGAACCCACTAACTTTTCTGGTTTTGGTTTTGCCTAAAGCTCTGTGTAGGTTGCCTCTGAATGAAAGCATACTACAAGGATTTTGGTTCTTGTTACTTTCCCACTGCTTCCGGTGCTGTCTCAGGAGCATTGCCTGCTAATTATAAACAACGTTGATGTCTACCATATGTTTCGGTAGAAAATACATGATCTTGTTGTCCCGTTAGGCTTGAAGTATTTATGAATATATAACGGAAACGTTGATTCCATTATCATGTAGCTTTGTAATAAACTCATTTTCAGCTTCCAAGGATATAAAGTTTTAGATTGAGCAGTAACATCTAAAATTATGGTTAAGTACTTTTTTTTATGTAAATTTGCAGAATCCAGGATCTGGAGCTCAAACTGATAACCCTAAGAGACACTGTTGCATTCTGTTACCAATGGTAAGTAAAATCAATCTCTTCCAAAAGTAAGGTCTTTAAAATTTTGTTTCTTTTAAACTTTTGAGCTCAGCTTTTGACACTGAATATATTGCATATACAATATCTTTGCAATGTATTTTGCACAAACCTTTTTAGGCAGTAACTCATGCCTTCTCTAGCTTGCCTTGTTTTCATCAGTAACCAAAGCTTCAGATACTAAAGTTATGTTATATAGCCTGGCTTGCATACTGTAAGTCAGTGCAAGATAATACAAGTTTTAATTTAAAGAGGGAGCTGTGGTTGTGGGTGAGGGTTAGGAAAGAAGTTTTAAAAGCATTGAGTTAGATTGCTGCCCTGGTACCATCGATAAGCTTGCGTACAGAAGAGGAATGAGAGACTTCAGTAAATAGAAGGATGCACTGGCAAAGCCTTTTACCATTAGATTAAATGAGAGTGAGAGGTTTTTGAATTGGGCCTATCTATACAGCAGATTCTGAACTTGACAAGGAAACAGCTGAAAATTAAAATTGTTTTCCTGTTTCTAGGTGAGAAGATGAGCTGCCACATTTTGGACAAACTGAAATTTGGAACGCTGGGACGTAAAGAACCATTAAGAAGGAAATTACAGTAGTTAAGAGGAGATGAAGGTATCATTTAGGACTTTGCAGAATCACTGACTTGAGGCAAATAGGTGTAGTAGGCACATGAGAATTCAGAGTCAAGCTGAAATACGGTGCTGGCAGATTTGAATTTGAGATGTGTTCTTGGAATCTTGAAGGATAAATGTTGATCAGACAAGCAAGGCAAAAAAACCTCCAAGTGTTGGAAGAATAAGACTAATGAATTTTATGTTAATGTGGTATTTTGGTTACTAAATGATATGTATAGCTGAACTTGAGAAAGAAAATGGTTCCTCTTGAGAAAAAGGGTCAGGAAGGACACATAATACAGAGATAAAAGGTGCCATGGCTTATATACTTTTCAGTGTTGGTAAAAGTGATTATTCCTTTCTAATTAATATACCTTGTCTAGTTTCTCTCTGCTAGCATAGTATTTGTTAATTCTTTCATATTATATTCTAATTTGGCCCTGGAAAAGAGTATCAGTGGAAGATGTGTTACATTTATGTAAGATGCTCCAGGTAGCAGTTGAGCTTGATTTTTATATTCTTTAAATCATGTGACTATTTTTTTTACTTTAGCAAGGCTTTTGATATCATCTCCCACAGCATCCTCACAGGCAAGGTTAGGAAGTGTGGGTTAGATCCATGGACAGGGGAGTGGATTCAAAACTGGCTGAAAGACAGCTCAGAGGATTGTGATTAGTGGCACAGGGTCCAGCTGGAGGTCTGTAAGAAGTGGTGTTCCCCAGGAGTCAGTATCGGGTCCAGTCCTGGTCAATATATTCATCAGTGACCTGGATGAAGCAATAGAGTGTACCCTCAGCAAGTTTGCTGATGACACAAAACTGGGAGGAGTGGCTAACACACCAGAAGGTTGTGCTGCCATCCAGAGTGACCTGCGCAGGCTGGAGAGTTGGGCAGGGAGAAACATTATGAAATTTAACAGAGGCAGGTGTAGAGTAATGCATCTAGGGAGGAATAACCCCATATACCAGTACAGGTTAGGGACTGACCTGCTGGAAAGCAGCTCTGTGGAAAAAGACCTGGGAGTCCTGGTGGACGTCAGGATGACCATGAGCCAGCAATGTGCCCCTGTGGCAAAGAAGGCCAATGGCATCCTGGGGTGCATCAAGAAGTTTGGCAAGCAGGTCGAGGAAGGTTCTCCTCTATCTCTGCTCTGCCCTAGTGAGACCACCTCTGGAGTATTTTGACCAGTTCTGGTCTCCCCTGTTCAAGGATGACAGGGAACTTCTGGAGAGGGTACAGAAAAAGGCTATAAAAATGATTAGGGACTTGAATATTTCTCATGGGGAAAAAGGCTTGAGAGACCTGGGTCTGTTCAGCCTAGGGAAGAGAAGACTGAGGGGAGATCTTATAAATGCTTATAAATACTTAAAAGGGTGGGTGTCAGGAGGATGGGGCCAGTCTGCTTTTTTTCAGTGGTACCCAGTGACAGGATAGGAGGTAATGAGGACAAACTGGAATATAGGAAGTTCCATCTTAGCATAAGGAGGAACTTTTTTACTTTGAAGGTGGTAGAGCACAGGAACAGGCTGCCCAGGGAGGTGGTGGAGTCTCTGTCTCTAGAGACATTCCAAACCCACCTGGATGCCATCCTGTTCAACCTGCTCTAGATGAACCTGCTCTGACAAGGTGGTTAAACTAGATGATCTCCAGAAGTCCCTTCCAACCCCTAACATCTTGTGATGCTGTGATTTATTTAGTTATGATAGTGAAATGTTAAATGCTTTCTTTTGAGGAGGTGGGAAAGAAGAAGTGCTGTGGTTACTACAGGTGGTTACTGTGGCCAGTTTAATTTGTGGTTTGAAGCTGAAATGTTTGGAATTTTTAACATGAATAGAAAAACTGAATATATCTGTGCAAGTTAAGGAAAGGTTTGTTTTTCTTACACACAGTAATTCAAGGGCAGCATAGATGATTATTTTGCATAACAATGAATTCATGTAAATGTGAAATATTTTGAAACTTAAAAATGTGAATGAGTAAGTTATTTATGTATCAGATCTGGCATATTTCAATATCCTCTACTTTCATGTTTGGTTTAGGTTAGCAAAGTTCTCATTTTCACTCCTTATGAAGGTATTTTTGTTATTAACCTCATGTTTACCTTGTCTTGTAGTGTGGTGGGGGAAACCACTATCATAATTTTAATAAAAAAAATAATTGTTCAGGGTGTTTCAAGGTAAACACAGTCTTACTCTTGAGCTAGTAACTCTTTCATTAGATATCAAACACAAAATTTTGGAGATCTGAAACAGTCTTTTTGTTAGTCTCTCATTTGTTTTTTTCTTGTTTTGGTTCAGTTTTCTCCACCTAAAAGGGATGACTGCTTTTGTGCCTGCTACACTTACGTCTACACATCCCACCCTACTTTTCCTCTCCAAAAATGCAATGCCCCTTTAATACCCCCTGCCACTCTAGATGTCTTTCAGTTTAAAAGAGCATTTCTTTTGGCTTCCATTCAGTTGTAGTGTCACTATACTGAGTTGAGGAGTGATTCCCGAGGGCCTGAGCCGCACACACTTGTAACCACTGCCAAGTATGTGTATTGTTATGAAGTTGTAGATTGTTTTGTTATATAAATGTTATAAAAGGAACAAAAAGTTCTAATTTTGCACCCCAGAGGAAAGTTATTTTTCATTTTCTCCAGACTGCCAACGGTTGCACTCATCGGTGCAGCTGTTTGTCTTTTAACTCTACTGCCTGTGGCCTGAACTGTCCTATCTCATTCCTCCCACTGTCTTAGTTTTGTGAAGTATTGAAGGCATAAGAGCCCTCTGTGATCTTTCATTACAAACTGGTTTTGGACAGTTCTTTAAGGAACCTGTAATAAGGCACTCTTTTCCCCCAATTCATTCTTGCAAGCTTTTTGGGTGGTTTTTTGTTTGTTTGTTGTTTTAGTAGAGGGAACTAGAAGAAAAGTGTGTTATTTTACTATTTGTTCATTATTTTCCTTTCTCCCCAAGCTGTGACCCAAAACCTAGTTTTGTGGGAGAACTTGTAATCTGTGATTTCTATCTTATTTCCACATGATCTCTGGCTAAGTAAAATTTCAAGAGCAGAACCTGAGATTTGTTTTTTTAATGGGCTTTAGGGAAGTGTGACAAGGAAGAGAAATCATCTGTGCTCTGCTTTGAACATAGCATTTCAATTGACTTACTGCTGTGTAGAAAGTGGTGGAAGATGTAACTTCCCAAATAACATAATTTTGCATATTCTGTGGTGCTGTGAAGTGAGTTGGGACTATACTAGATGACTGCAACTTCTGATGTTTTGGCTGCCTCTTGCAAGGGGGGATATAAAGTAGATGAGCCTTCTGTTGCCTCTGGTACCATTCTGCAAGGACAAGCTGTAGGGTTTTGCAGGAAGGTAAACATGTTGTCTCTCTGAAAATGTGTCAGAAAAGGAAATACAGAGAGGCATCCAAAACCTGTGACTTATTTCTACTATTCTAGATTAAAGAAGTCGAAAACTACTGCAATTCAACACATACAGTGTGTTTGGCTAGCCCTGAGGCTGGAATGGGCAGAAAGCTAGCATTTTGTATGTTGTTTTTGTCACATAATTACAAACTTGTGCATTGTGCAGACTTGTTCCTTTGGGTTGGCACAAAACTACTGCCTGTATGTGGCCTTTGAATTCAGAGAAGTGCCATTCTGTGAGAGTGCTAATTGCTGCACTGTATCCTGTGTATGCCCTTCTTTTATGAAAAGACTTGAGGTGTTGGTATTGTGTTTCATAGCCCTATGAGTGCATAATTGTGCATCTTCAGTTACATTGTTTCTGTGCTTGGTACTCTTCCTTCCTTTCTTTCCCTCTAACACTTGCTGTCAAGCTGAGGACAAAGCTCTACCGTTCTGTGAAGTGAATAGTTGATCAAGATCAAGGTTAAAGCTTCTGTGAGCACCTTGTGTTTTTTGGATGGCATAACCTTTCTTACTCAATTGCTCTCCGCTTGCTATTTCACTATTCATTGTAGTGCTCATTGCTTGTTTCTGCCACTCATCGCTTATTTCACTTTTCACAGAATGTTGAGAGGGTGAAAATAGGTGGGAAATGTGGAGGATGGATTAAATAGAGGAAGTAGTTAGTGAACAGCTCTTCTAAATTCTATTATTAGCTACAATTAGAAAATCTACTGTACAAAGTAAGACTTGAATCTCCAGGTGAAAAAGAGTCAGAAGAAATGGAATTTTTCCAATCTTAAACTTGGTATGATTGTGACAATACGCTTTTGGATCATGGCCTAGCAAACTGTTAACCCTAAATTTAACCAAAAATAGAGCACATTTTCAGCCTGTCCCATTTATCTGCTGTCACAAGTTGCTGAGTTAAAAGTACTAACTGTGTATATGTAGTAGAACTGACATTGTGTGGTTGCATTTGCTTTAAAACTAAGCAAGTTTACATATGGATGAAATCTACACAATCTGTTTTTTCCTTCCTTAATCCTTTGTTATGAATTAACAGGTTTTAAAATATCAGGAATATTTTCTTTGTGTACAACTTGAAAATCAGGCACAATGTAGAACTGCACTGTTCCCTTTTTGTGTATAGTTTCTGCAGATAAACAAGAATAAGAGAAAACTAAAAGAAAAACATTGCTGAAAAACAAAAAAAAATTGATTTGATCTTCCCTAAATTTGTGGAGTTACCTTTTGTCCTGAGGTGTTAAAGGACTCTAATGTTAAAAATTTATTAGTGTTGCTCATAATATGTTAGAGAGCAAAAACCAAATACTGCATTTGAGTACCTAAGCCAATGTTCATCTGTCAGATTTTATTGTTATTTTGAAACAGTACAGCTGAGTAATCCAGTTCCACATGCTGTTTAACTGAAGACAGCATTAACTAATGAATGCTTACAACCTTTTTCTATGTTTTGGGCAGATTTGATGCACTTTGCAAATTGCCCTGTGTTACCAGCCCTGGAGACACCTTCATTTGTGCTCTTAGCTGTGGGAGAGATGACATCCTTTAATGTAGCTTTAAAGGAAGGTGAAATAATAATCTATGTAGATATTTGTGATACACAGCTTTCTCTGCCATTTGCATAGGATTTTGTCTGTGTGAGGCAGATTAACATTTTTTTAAGCTGATCAAGGGAAAGCATGGGGTAATGCTTTGTAAGTTGAAGTTAACATCTGAAAAAAATTGGATCCTGACTTCAGGAAATAAAGCTGTTAATTTTGAAATTCTGCAATTCAGAAGCTGATTTTAAAAGAAAAATGTAATTTCATCCTATATGTTTGAGGCTTTACTTTTTTTTTTTTTTAGTATTTTAGAGTGTTTATTGTTATTTGTGCTATTGTTTGTGCCTGGACTTTAAAGCTGCTACAGTTTTGAGTGTAGCTGCCCATCTGCTGCTTGATTATTTATAGGCAGATCTGTGGAGTTCCTTCTAATCTCTCAAGTCTTCAAACACATTAATGAATTAAACATCACTAGTCCTGTAAAAAGGGAATTAGATGGAGGGACTGAATGTAGACTAAAAGGGATAAATGACTTGGTGAAAGCCATATGTATATTTCATAACAGAACAAGAAATAGAAACCACTGCTTGTTTTGCTTGAGTTTGTCTTGTTCTTAACAGACCAGCTACTGTCTTGCTTGATACGTGAGGTAATGAAGTACTCATTCTTTGAGACTTGCAGTAGTTGTTCTTGAGTGGTTTAAATCTGTTTAAAGACCTTGCACCATGGTGCTGAGAGTATTAAATGTTTTAGGTCTAACAAATTTGAGTGAACATGTTTATATTACTTCTCACAGAGCCTGAATGAATTTTGATTGTTAATGTTTTTGACCAGTGATTTCCACTGGGTTGCTTAGGAAAAAAACGCCTGTTACTACAGGCTGAGCTTCTCTAATATCTTCAGGGCATTCAGGGCATCTTACTTCCATATAGTCAATGCAAGCCTCTCAACTTCTTCCTCTGCTCTCTGTCTTTCAGAGACTTTTAGTAAGGTTCTTCAGTGTAGTTCTTTTATTTAAGGTGTTTCCTTTATACAAAGTTTTACAACTTGGCATATGGTGTTTTGATTGGCAAAGTAGATTGCAGATTGGCATGCAGCACTCTATAGATTGTTTTTGAAATTCAGCAAACAAGATTTAACCTCTTCAACTTGTTTCATATCTAAAAATTGAGCATATAAAAGTTATGTCTTTTGTTTTGGAAGTAATAAAATGCAGTTTCTTGAAGTACTTCATTTCCCTCAATTGAAATCTGTTCTCTTCAGTGCTCTTGTTTTTCTTCTATAGTTTTTTTTCTATTTAATAGTCCAAATGCCTTTTTTTTTTTTTTTGATAAATAGACATTGCATCTGTTTCATTCATCTAAATAATGGTATGAAATTCTTCCCTCATTCTGAATTGAGAGGATGATGGTTAATTTAAGAGCCTGTTTCTCTGAACTAAGTGAAGACTACATTTTATTTGTAGGCCTAAATATACATATTTGCTTTTTAGCAATGTACCTTTTTAAAACAGCTTTCACAGCTCCTGGTGGAATGTACATGCCAGCTCTCTTGCAATTTGTTTAACTTTAACTTTAAATGTCTTTTTAAAAATACATTTAGTTTAATATATCCTGAGATTATTTGGTGTGTTAAAGATAAGGAAGCATGATAAGCTTTATTTTTAAACCTGAAGATTTTTTTTCTGGTATATTCTGGAAACTACTTTGGTGAGAGTTTTCTTCTGTATGGAGCACATGGAAGCTCTCACAGAAGACAGGTAATTGAAAACTTTGGGACTTCCTGGAACAAAGGCTAGATGTTTGAAATAATCAGCAGTTGTTCTAATTGTTCTGACTCACCTCCCTCCACTCTGAATGAAAAGAATGCTTCCTTTGGTTCCAGGAAATACTGAACAAAGGAACTATTTTGATCCAGGGACAGTGCCACTACTGCAGCAGAAAGCCAGACAGGTGCTTTCATGTTAAATAAATTGGTCTTTTCACAACAGCAAAGAAGCATGCTCCCTAGAGTCAATAAGTTGATGCAGACTTTCCTTCTTATGTATGAAGACAATGAAGTGTGTGTGTAGGTCTGGGCTTTCTTCATTGATTGTAATAAAGAACCATTTGTAATAATTTTGAAATATAACCTGAGGAGGAGAGGGGAAAAATTGTTACCAAGTATGAATTCCACCTTCTAAGAAAACGAGAATGCTGCCAACGTGAAATAGTTTAGATAGGGTGACTTCAGTGTGGTGTTTGAGACACAAAAATGACTGTCTTAGTAATTCCTGAGTTTTGTGTTTTATGCAGCCTACAAATTTTTGTTTGAAGCATTCAGGAAATTTTAATAGGATGCTTATGTCAGTAAACCTTTGATGCACAAGCTGGCTTGGGAATCAGTTTCCTGAAAGACCTGAGATTTGTTTTTATGTAATATGGGAAATGTGTATTTCATACAACTGACAAAAATGACTCTTGAATATAGAGACTTTGGAATAAGGGATGGGAATAAACATTGTGAAGCATTATGCTTTGAAACAGGTAGGGACAGTAAAAAGTTCTTAATGTTATTTCTGTTTCATATAAAAAAAATTTCTGCTCTTTTATTGTAATGAAGCTCATTGTTTTAAAAGAAAAGGAAAAACTGTTTGACCTCAAACTCTGTTTGGAGTTTTGTGGGGTTTTTGTGTTGTTTTGTTTGTTTGTTTGTTTCTAATTCTTATTTTCCATTTCTTCTTTCTCCTAGATGACATAGTTTTGGTTCAGTTAACTCTTTTACCCACCCCCCCACCTCCCCAAAGGAAAAAAGAAAAGTTCTATTTGTATGCATGAATGTTGAAGTATGCAGGTGGAGAACACCACATGGCAATCTGAAGCCCTGTGCCTGGAATTAAAAATAGTATTTTTAAAAAATGTTTCTTACTTTGACTGGATATTGGCACATATCTTGAATTACATATTTCTGGGCTGAATTATGTTTATTATATGGATTGATTTGTGTAAATATGAACTCAGAAAAACTTACCAGCAGCTGTAAGTTGCTACTTTGTACAGGCTGGAGGAGAAGGTTGCAGTTCAAACATCCTGTTGATTTGTCAGTGAAACACAGAAGCTTAATCAGTGTATTGCAGTTTGTAATGCAATAAAAATGGGATAGAATAAGAAGGGATTTGGAAACAAATTGAAGCAGAAGCATTTTCAGCTATAGATTAGACATCCTGGCTGTTGGATGTTTTTCTTTAATTGAAGACCTGCTAATAGGAATGTAATGGCAGTGTCCTGACATAAATGCAGCATAATGCGTTTAATAATGTATTTAAATAATTATTATATTCCTGGTAATATGAGACAAACTGTGCAAATGTGTAATTTCATTTTATGTCTGAATGACTAAGCACACAGCTGATCTACCTGTAAATTAATTGTAGTCTAATGGGGTTGGGAAATAGGACTTTTTATATAATTAGCTCAGTGCCCTTAGTTGAGATTCTGCTGTGTGTGTGTTTAGGGTTTTTTTGGTTGGTGTTTTTTTATGATGAAGAGGAAGAAGCCCTTAATTAAAGAATATGATAATGATAAACATGATCATGTGTTCAGTTTTTACAGTACTCTGGATTTTGGTTATAATGCTCTGTGCTTACTTCAGAAAAGCACAAAAAAGTTTTAGCTGGTGCTATTCTAGTGCAATATTATAATTGATTTCCCATGCTTGACAACTTTAACCTCTTGTGTTTCAGAGCTGTGAAAATTATCTGAAGTAGAATGGAAGCTTCAGTAATATTACCCATTCTGAAGAAAAAATTGGCTTTTCTGTCAGGTATAGTTTCTGTTTTTCTCAGTTGGTTCCTCCCTGCATAATTTGGATGGAATTTTTAGGTTGGTTATTTGTATTTGCTGGATAAATTTAAGAGAAATGTATTGTTGGTTAGTGCTTTGTCATGTTTCAAAAGGTTCTCCAGAGCTTTTAATCTGGTAGCCAAGATATTGCTGTTAGCATTTAGCACTTGTTTTTGCTGTAGCCTGTAACTCTACCCACAAAGCTGATGTCATGAAGTTTCAGTCCATATATAAAAGAAAGATGATTTAGCAGACATCCAAGAATAATCCTTTCTGTTTTTTTTAATGTGGTTTTAGAGATACAGAGCAAATATTTTCATAATTTTCTGTAGAAAAGTTCTCCTTCCTCTTCACCCTTGTCTTTTTTCCAGCACAGAAATGGATGGAAGCAGAATTAACCATGCATTGTAACATTTTGATTATTGCCAAGGAGTTAATTCAGTCTAGGCTGGAATGTTCATATTTAATCCAACTTTTTGATTGAACATAACTTTCCTCCCCCTGCCAGAGAAAAACAATAGGGAATACTTAAAATGAATTACATTCTCCTGATTTCACTGCTGTCACAGATAGCTTAGTTCTTGCTGTTTGTGTATTCTAGGGCAGGTAGAAAACTTGCAGAATGCTTCTCTAATTCATAAACTGACAAGCGTTGCCATTCAATATTATTCTGGTTTAGTTTTAGTTAGTGTAGTTTAACCTGCTTCAGTCACTTGAGAGGTGAAACCTTTTCTTTTTGTTAATAGAACTTATTATGCTTTGAATTTACCCACTGTCTGGAGCAATTGCAAATCAAACAATTCCTATTAAAAAACAAACAAAGAGATCCCCTAAAACTCAGCTTACATTAAAGCCTGGGATATTAGGCAACTTTTTTTGTAGTAGTAGCAGATGCATAGCATGTTGGTTGTTCAGCATTATGCTGCAAGGGGAAGCCCTCATTAACTAGAGTGCATTTTCAATTTGTTATTAAAGCTGCCTGAATCATTTCAAAATATAGATGTTCTTATTGGAAAATAATTTATAGAGTGGCCTCTTAAGTACTAGAAAACTTAATGAACCTGCATATTTCTGAGTAGATTTAACCTTTTTGGAATTGTGTAATATTAATGGATGCTTTAATTTAATGAATGGTAAAGATTCATCCAGTAATTCTTTTAAGTGTTCTTCAGTGTAAGGAAGGGAACCTGACAGAAATCAGTTCCTCATGTCTTTTTTTAAAGCAATTTTATTTCATATAGTTCCATGAATAAACCTGTATTAATGATTAACACCAAAATCAGAAAAGTATTATTTCATCAAACTGTTCTCTGGTGTTTATATATTGAAGTCTTTTGTTATTTTGGAGTTGAATTAATACCAATAATGGTGTGTCTGCCTTCTTTGTCTAGAAGCAAAACAGAATGGTTTCTAGTGGAGCAGTGTCTCCTTAGATTTGGAATCCCTGGATATGTAGCTTCCTTGTTGGTGGATCATTGCAAATAGCAGGGAAGAAAAGGCAAGCTATGGGCTTGGCAGAAAACCTGAACAATCACTTTGGTGTAAAATGAAATTTTTTTTTTATATGTGTGTGCTGCTCTTGTTTCTTTCCTTACCTATACATGTTTTAAGTTTATAAACTATACTACTTCTTCTGAGTTACAACATAATTTCCCCTGATTTTATTTTTCAGGTTTAATTCTAAGCCTAAAGGCTCAGTCTGAGTGTAGTGCTTTTTTGTGAAACAAGGCATTGTTTGCCATGCCTTAAATCACAGTGTGATCTGGTTTATCTCACTAAACACTGTATTCTGAAGGTAGTGGTATATGCAGTCTTTAATTTTTATAAAGGAATTATGAATAGCACAACTAAGATCAAAGAACAACTTACTGGTTTTAACTAAATTCTCATTGTTTAGTGTTAGTATTAGGAAATGCTAGACTACATCCAGGGTAGCACTCACTTCTTAACTGGTAAATTTAGGTGGAATCATAGAATGGCTCAGGTTGGAAGGGACCTCAAAGATCATCTAGTTCCAACCCCACTGCCTGGCAGGGACACCATCCACTAGATCAGGTTGCCCAGAGCCCCATCCAGCCTTGTCTTACAAGCTTCCAGGAATGGGGCTTCCACAAAACTCTCCAAGCAACCTGTTCCAGTGTCCCAACACCCTCACAGTGAAGAACTTCTTCCTATTATCTAATCTAAATCTACCCTCCTCTAGTTTATATCCATTCCCCCTAGTCCTATCACTCGCTACCTGACATCCTAAAAAGACACTGGAACAGGTTGCCCAGAGAGGTGGTGGAAGCCCCATCCCTGGAAGCTTTTAAGACAAGGCTTGATGGTGCTCTGGGCATCCTGATCTAGTGGAAGGTGTCCCTGCCAGGCAGTGGGTTGGAACTAGATGATCTTTAAGGTCCCTTCCAACTCTGGCAATTCTATGGTCCTTTAAAAATATAGTTTTGAGTTAGTGATTCTCTGTTGCTCCTCAACATAAAAAAGATGTGGACCTCTTGGAGCAGGTCCAGAGGAGGGCCACAAAGATGATCAAGTGACTGGAGCACCTCCCCTACGAGGACAGNCCATTCTATGATTCTGTATGATTCTGTATGATTCTGTATGATGATTCTCTGATGGACAAAGATATACCAGTTATGATTTATGTAAATGACAGATCATCACTTTTTACCGAGAAGAAGAAACAGTGATAACTCCTTCATTGTTCTTTTTTTTGTGTTTACAGAATATTTACCTGATCCATATATGCTTCAGTGAAGAAAGCTGCACAGAAATCAGTGCAGGCAGAATACAGATGTTTGACTCTTTTCTAGTAGTGTTTACATGCTGGGGGAAATGCCTGTCAGTTGTTACACAGGATGACTTATGAAACTGTATAATTTAGGTGATGGTTACAGTCTTTGTGAAATGTCAAGAGATTATAGCTTTGGTTTTGGTTTGTATGTGGCGGTAGGTTTTTGTGGTGTGGGTTTTTGTCAGCTGTTTAAATTCAGGTGTAAAAGCACAAGTTTTGGTCTAGTATCTTGCATGAGTGGGCTTCAAGTGCCAATTCTAAACTTTTATTAGTTAGACTCTGTTCAAAACTGGTGACTTGCAAGTCTGTGTAAATGAAAACATGAACTACTAATAGTTAACTACTTTTTTGGGGGCTGCTGTTTATGTGTCTTGCAAATCTAGAAATAACCTTGAACAGAACAAGTCCCTTCTAGTTGTGAATCAGCTATGGTAAGAATAACTTGCTATAAATGCAAGAAGAAAGAGAATGCTCCGCTCCTGAGTTCATGGGCAGGGGAGGAGAGGGAATGTTAGATACAGTTCTTACAAATATATTATCCATTAGAGTCCTGAGCTTCTGCCATGGCTTACAGAGTTTTGGACCTTGGAAGTGGGCTCAAGGTGACCCTTCTACTGCTCCCTGTAGAAATAAGCTCTTGTATTCTTACTTTTCACTCAGTTTGATCACCAAATTCGGTCCATTCTATGTTTTTAATTTTTATTAATACTTCAGACAGCACTCTTGTGCTGCTCTGCTCCAGTAATTTTTCACAGTTCCTCCATTTTATGTGTAACCCATTTTTGAGCTTGACTGTTGCAAAGTTTAGTTTCAATGAATTTATTCTGTGTAGTCCTAAAAATGACTACACTCTCTTCTCTGAGGGTTTCCTTATGCATAAGAAAGAACAAACAATGCCTGAACACTTAAGGAGAGGTTTCTTTATTCATTTTAATGGTTTATTCTTGTTAAGAGATGTTAGTTAAGAAGCTACCATTGAATCAGTAAGGCTTCTGAAGTAATAATATCCACAAACTTGCCATTTTCCTCTTACTTGTTGAATTTAATGTGTACTCACTAAGCAGTGTAGCAAGTAGAAAGAAATTGTTGTCACTCCCAAGCATACAGTTAGGAACAAATGTTCAACATTTAAAGTGCTGATATTTTTCCTTCCTTTTTGTTCTGCTTCCCTGCTTCAAGTTTCAGACTTTGTGATTCAGAAATGGAGAAGAGTGAACAATCAGTAAATAACTGTTGCTTTAAACTGACTCCCGCTTAGTTTCTGTGGGATGGTTCTATCCGTTTGTCCTTTCTCATGTAGCAGCACTATTTAATTCTTCTATTTAGAAATATAGTTGTTAAAGAGTGCATTGCTGTTTTTGAGCAACAGTTCACAGAATCACACAGAATCACAGAATATTAGGAGTTGGAAGGGACCTTGAAAGAGTTCTCCCCAAAAAGAGAAAAAAGGAGGGAAGCACAACTATTGCAGTGGAACACTTAAAGCAGTAGGTCCTTTATGAAAATGTAGAAAACACATGTGTATCAGTGGATCTTTAATAATCTTCAAGGAGCTTCCACAGCTTTGGAAACAAGGAAAAAACCCAAACCTATTGTAATTAAGATGCCAACATATGTTGTGGAAACAAACAGTGCTCTTTCATTATCTTACATGTATCTCTAATGGGTGAAGGGAATTATGGTGTCAATGTACGTTTATACATCTGCAAACATTACTGTGCTGTACTCATGCACTTTAATTTTGAACAGCTGTTACTATTTTGTAAAGAGTTGATTAGATAGAATTTGAGTTCTACCAATACTAAGTAACTTTATGAAGCCAAGGCATGATTTAATGGCTTTAATCATGGAATAACAAATTCAATTCAAGAATAAAGGTATTTTTAGGTTACTGTGCTTTTTTTTCCACTTCAAATACACCTGAGATTATCATTCCAAATGGAGGGAATTGTTAGTAAATTCCTGTTGCATCTACTTAAAGGGTTCTGGTATTAGTTTTTTATTAAAATAGGTAATTTATTAAAACTTCCTCTAAAAAATAATCTTACAGCTACTCCAGATTGTGGAAAACTTATTTTTAAATTAGTTTAATGTAAGAATTCGTATTGGTTTAGGGAAAAATACTTAAGGATTTAAAAAACCATCCCCCAAACTTTAAGATGACTGAAGTTGTGATTTAATAAGCTATAAACTCAAGCACTGTACTCTTCTGGAATATATTTGGATTCATTAATGTTCTTCATATGCAAATTACCCTTCCCACTTCTATTCTCACACTTCTCTTCCTGTTCCTTCCACCAGAATATTTTATTGGGTTTTGAAATTAAGATCACTCTTCTTTTTGCTGGCTTACAGACATTAAAAGATTCCAGGTCAGAGAGAAAATTTAAAAAAAAAAAAAAAAAAAAAAAGATGAGGTGGTTTGCTCAAAATGGTGAATTCATAAATTAGATGAGTGGATCCAAATTAACCAGAAAGTTGTCACAGCTATGAGTAAGAACCTACTCCAAATCCATTTTGGTTACTGGTCCATACCTTTTAGAAAACCAGAAGAGGAAATTTCAGCTTTCTTTAAAGGATTTTTTTTTTTGTTAAATGGTCCAGAGACTTTAAGTCTTTGAGAGTCTGTGTAGTCAAAACAACCAAAACCACAGCTGTAGAGCAGTCTACTTAAATGCAGCATATCAATATCACCTAACACTTGATCATACCGGATCTCATAATGGATGTATAAATGTAAGGCCAACTCTTTCAACTTTTTTTGTTTCTGATGCTATTTCTATAACTTCTACTAGAATGGTTTGAAAACACAAGTGAAGATTAAAGCAACTGCTTTGAAATGTTGTAATTGTGAGGAGACTGTTATATTCGTGTGTACGTCTGGAAATCTTGTATGTTTGATTAATGAGCTACCATTTTAGGGTATGTGCTGTGGGCAACCTTTGTGGTACAAGATCTTCCTTTGTGTAGTCAATGTTTAGGAGGTGGTCTATTCCAGTTGGAGCTGCTGGGTACAGGCTCATGTTGGAAGCTTACCAGGTTTCTGAGAGGCTAGTAGTGCAGGAAGTCTAAGAGATACTTTTTCACGACTTAAAATACAAAAATAATGGTTCTGGAAAACTTTGGGTGTGTTATTTTTGTTAAAAGTACTAGATGGAAGACTAATAGCTACAGATGTGGTCTATGCTGTGAAGCCTTCATGATGCCTTAAATATCCATTTAATAAATGAATCCTCAACTTAGAGGTGAAATGTCAGTTGTGATTTTTCACAGCAGTTTTAAAGATTACTTTTATGGTGTACTTGAGACCATGTAACTACAAAGTATTTTGTTTACCTTAAAGCCATGACATTACCTTTCTAATGATTTTTGTTCCCCTCTAAAACAGGAGGGAAGGACAGAAGAAGTGGCCTCATTCTGACAATTCCATTATGCCTTGAACAGACGAGTATGGATGAGCTGAGTGTCACACTAGACTACCTTCTAAGTATCCCAAGGTGATTTCAAAGGCATTCTCTTCAGAGTTGCCTTCTTTTCTGTAAAGGATCATTTTATTGGCTTTTCTTTCTATTTGCCTTTCAATACCAAATGAACTTTACATAAATATCTACTAAGGCTTGTCTATGTCATTTTATACTGTATATCTGACTTTTTTTATCTTGTGTATTTCCTTCCTCCTTTCTTGAGATATCTTTGATATTTCTTTTAATAAAAAGACAATGCACTTCAATTACTATGTAAATTAGTGAGCCATTCTAATAAACTCCTGAGCTTGCAAAGATAGCATTGCCTAAAGTAAAAAAATTAAGCTTCTTCCTCTTTCTTGCTTTGCTATGTGGCTACTCTTTGTACCTTGTAGTGCTTAAGTATGCACTGAGTCTAAAAACATATGAATTCTTCATGAGGCTACTGAGCAACTCCAATGCTTAAAAGTTAGGATACTGCATAAATGTGCTGAATGATGAGTTGAGTATCCTGTCATCCAGACCTTGATGTAAAATCCTTGTTGAATTAAGTTCTGCACATGTAACCCTGCAAGCCTATAGTGTTAGTTCTTGGTCCTAGGATTATTTAACTGCATTTTTTTTATCAAGATCCAGAGACTTATCTGGATCATAGCTTTGCTTTGTTCTCTTGTGCCACTGATATTAAAAAGGAAAGAAGCCTCTCAGATAAATGCTTGCTTTCGTATCTTTTTGAATTCCTCTTCTGGAAACAGGAACAGTGGCATAAATAAAATTGTTTAATTTACTTTGCTTGTTGCAATCTTTAAATGTTTTCAAAACAGAATTAAATAATACAATTTTTTAATGTAGTTAAGACTTGAAATTCTGATTGGGGAGAGAGAAGGAAAGAATAAATTCAGGTTGCTTCCAAGTAAAATATCAATAGATAAGTAAATATATTGCACAACATTTTAGTTATGGAACTTTTAAGATTTTGAAACAGCTTGCTGTCTTTTGTAAAGTAATGAAAATCCCAAATGGTCATCTAATTGAGTTACAGACTTGGCTGTACTTATGGAACAGATGCAGGCATTGTTGTTCTAGCAAGCAGTACTTATTCTGCAATCCCATCCTGGTGCATGTTTTTACATATATTAGTGTAAAAATAACGGTCTGAAAATTCAACTGAAGTGCTCTTTGTACTTTGTACAAACTGGAAAATCTATTTGAAAGCAAAATTCAGTCTTCCCACATCTAATCTTCTGTGTCAGTTGTGGAAAAAATGACCTCTCTTTTACTGTGGCAGTGTGGGAAAATAATTGTGGGTTTTGTTTGTATGTTGTTTTTTTAGTGGGAAATGTGAAGTTTTTGGACTAAGCACTTGCCTTTTTTTCTGGAAAGACTTGCTGAACAGCATTTGAAAAAAAGAAGGGGTGTGGGGAGGGATGTTGTCCCAAATCCAAATAGCTATCCAAGAAACATTAATGTTACTTTTTTCCCCATGTTCTATGTGTAAGGTAACCTAATATATTTAACTTTTAATTCAGTTGTGCATGACATATGTTGCAACTATAACTGTGTTTTAAAACAGTGTTCAAAATTTGAGAGGCATAGTAGTCTATAGTGTCTTGGGTAAAATTTCTTCGGGATGTGTGTGGGGAGTGTGTTTGTAAAGCTATTCGAAAACTTCAGACAACTTACTCCTATTGTTTGTCTACTGTTATGCCTTTATTTGATGCTATTTAAAATTCTCTGGTTCTGAAGAGGCCTCTTGAGAATCCAACAAAAAAAAGTGATAATGTTATGCTATTGTCTGTGCATATTGAAGTTTGCTTCCTTTGTTATATTCTCTATATTATGGCTCAAATCACCAAGTGTGGGGTTTTCATGTTTTGTTTTCTGTTGTTAGTGTTTTTCCTTTTTTTTTTAATTTCATGCAAACATTTGTGTTTGTATTGACTGAACTTTTCAGAAGTGATAGCTAACTTTTGGATGGGGCTGGTTGTTTGAGTGTTTTGTGTTCTTCTAATAGGTTTGGTAGTAGAGAACAGCAGATGTTGATATGCTAAATTCCAGTGAGCCTAAGGAAGCTATGTCTCAAGATATTATAGTAACACTATCCATCTTGGTGTTAAAAGTAATGGTAGAGTTCATTCTGATTAAATATTGCATGCATAAAGCCTGAATGCACAGAGTGCTTCCAGAAAAGTTCTGTGTGCTCTTGAAGTTCCTTAAAACCAGAACTATGGAGTGATAGCCAACTTTGTAATTATTTTTTTCCTAAACAGACTAGTAAGGTACCTTTTTTGAATTTCAAGATAAATTTGTCTTCCCCCCATACCTACTGAAGTTCAACTTAAACGTGAAATAAGTAACAGTTGAATTTCTTGGAGTGAAACATAATGCTTACTGTTACATGCAAATTGCATTGATTTTTGTAAGCTATGGGGATCACAGAAACAGCTTTGTTTTGCAATTACAGGTTTGGGCAGTAAATACTGCCTAATGCTTTTCTATCTTTAGTTAGTTACAATGTTGCTGGACTCAAATATTTCAACCCGAGACATGATATCTAATGCTAAAATTATGGGTTCACTTCCATGTGGTCTTCTGGCTGCTGCTCTGTTGGCTGTGAGAAGGTGATGCCTCCCAGCTGTTGGTGATACTCAGAGATTTCTGCTACCATTGAACACTGCCCAGCTGTTGTGGGCACCTTGTTGCCAGTTTTAGTTAGTAATAAGCTGGAAAAATCTTTATGGGAATGCACAGAGTGAGGAAAGTTTTCACTATTTTCTCTCATTTGCTGCTTCAGCACATGTACCTTTTGAACTTTTGGATTTGATGAAGAGATTCAGTCTATAATATTCTTGTAGATCCATATGCAAAGGCTTTGTCCTTGTAGAGGCTTTTTGGGCAATTTACATTTCATTTGTTCAGGAAAGGACTATAAGCATGTTTAGATGGTTTCCTGCTTAGCCATTCAGCAAGTGATAGGTAGCTGAATTCTCAAACTTACACCGATTCACAATTAACCTTCTGAAAAGTGACATCCCTTTGTCTTCCTTACAAAACTGTAAAATTTTAATTTGGAATATTTGTTCATCTGCCTGAGTATTAAAATTGAAAGTTTTAGAAGAGTAAACAGTTTCTAAGACAGTATTTTTATGAATAAAAAAAACTATGCAGTTGTATTTTTTTGGCAGAGTCATTGTGATGTGACATTTGTTCATGAAATTTTTTTCTAAGTGTTTTTCTTCTTTCAGTGAGAAGTGTAAAGCCAGAGGATTTACTGTGATAGTGGATGGCAGAAAATCTCAATGGAACGTGGTAAAGACAGTTGTGTTAATGCTGCAGGTAAGTAAATTTTTGTACCTTCTTAATTGACTGATCAGTTTTACAGATGTGAATTCAGTATCTGTGTTATTGTAAAGGCAGCAATTTATTGAAAACCAAACACTTTATAGTCTTTTAAAATCACAAAATGTGGTTTTGTGACAGAGTTCTGTGCAGGAAGAAACAATCTGAAGAAACACTTGAGACACGTCACTCAAGTTAAAATAGAGCTTTAGTTAAAAAAAAAGCATAAATATGCTCCTGTCATCATCAGCTGAGCGTAGTAGGAATGTCTGCAGTGCAACAGTTCACACAGACAGTGGAGCTGAGTAGGTTCTGATACTATATGCAACATTACTTGCTTTCCTTTAGAATTGGCTATAGTTGTTTTTGTTATGTATAGTAGTCCCAGTCACAAATTATATTCTGGATGCTGTGCAAAGTAGGACAAGTAAAAATGTACCACTTCCCTGTGAGATTCACAAATTTGCCAATTTGAGATGGGGTTGTTCTGCCTGGAGAAGAGAAGGCTTTGGAGAGATCTTATTGCAGCTTTCCACTATTTAAGGGGGGTTTATAGGAAAGATGAGGGTAGACTGTTTAGTAGGGTTTGTAGTCATCAGACAAGGGGAAATAGTTTTAAACCAAAAGAAGGTAGATTAGACTGGATATAAGGAAAAGATTTTTTTACAATGGAGGTGGTGAAATACTGGAACAGGTTGCCCAAAGAGGTGGTAGAGGCCCCATCCCTTGGGGTTTTCAAGGTCAGGTTGCTCAGAACCCTGTCCAACCTGATCTAGTTGAAGATGTCCCTGCTTGCTGCAAGGGGGTTAGACTGGGTAACCTTTTAAGGTCCCTTCCAACCTAAACTATTCTATGATTCTATAATAATTTATTATTTGAAATTTTCAGAACTGTAGGGTTACAATACAATCTTATTTCTGTTAAACAGTATAGGTTATTTTCTAGTCTTGGTGGTCAAAGAAAATGGAAGATATAGCACTCTGAATAGAGAGAGAACTTCGATTCCTGTCTTTCTTACTGCACAGATGATTTCTCTTTATTGGAGCAGCGCTAGTCTCAGACTTGGAGGAAGCCTTAGAAAGTGTGTCACATCATTTCATTTTCTTGTCCTGCTGGCTCATTATTGCTCCAGGGTTTTTAAAATCTGTTTCAAGGTGTCTTTCAGCTGTTCTTGACTAAGATGGCATTCCTATTAATAGAGTTAGAGTAATTTCATCCGCTCTGTTCTGATTATGATCGCAACTGAGCTTTTACTTCAGCTGATATGCAGTTGTGATATTTAGTGGAAACTTCAGCTAGTGGGGAAGGTATCTGTTTTCCCATGCTCAGATTTCACTGGCTTCCTGTGGAAGCGGGAGTTGCACATCTCTCTTTAATTTGAGAAAGAAGTAATAAAAGATTTTCTATGTAAAGTAATCACTTGTGAAGACCACTTATGATTTCTGTCTGCTTGGACACATGTAGTTCTCAAAGGTGCTGGCTGGTCATCAGACACTTAACACTTCTGTGTTAAAATACTGTCTACTTTTAAATAGTTTGTACATGTTTCGTTCTTGCACCATTTTAATGACTATCCAATGCTATGATTTCTGAGCAGAGGGCATTTAACCTTTTTGGAATTACATTTTTATAAACAAAATGAGGTGTCTAAAGAGAAATCCCATGGTTTCTATCACCTTTGTCAGTACTGTGATTAACAGTTGCATATTGCTACAGCTAATGACTTGGGAGTAATCAAGAGTTTCTGTTCCTTGATCTGCATTGTGTGACAATATAAAATCAATTTGTTAGATGAAATTGCTGGTTTAGGCTAAGGAATGTTTTGCTGGTAATACTGTTATGAATTTATATACTGAAATGTTGATATTAAGCCTTTTCATTCTGTTGTAAGCAATATGTACTAGAGAAGTATGGGATATAATCTTGACATGTGATTTAATAACAAAGGGTACAATTATTTTCTGACTTCGATTGCTGTTTTGTTCTTCATAGTAAATTACATTGGCAGAAAACTTAGTTGTCCTTAATTTTTTTTTTTAATGAAATGACAGGAATAAAATTAAGTCTAGCAAATAATTCATATTTTTCTCTACTGATGTAGCATGGAGTAATGGTTAGGCCTCAGGACTGGCAGTAAAACGTTTAGCTTTTCTTTTCAGTTCTGACACGATTTTGCTATGAAATTTAGTGCAATCAAGTACAAAGCAGGATGGAACAAACATGATGTAGATGCAGTGGACTTAGTTCAATTCCTGTCTGTATTTATGTTCTTGAATAGACGATATGTAAGTGGAATTCAGTTCTGTGGTAAATGGTTACTTTTGACTGGTTTATATTTTTCATTTGTTTTCCAGAACGTTGTTCCAGCTGAGGTGTCATTGGTTTGTGTAGTAAAGCCAGATGAATTTTGGGATAAGAAGGTTACACATTTCTGTTTTTGGAAAGAGAAAGATAGACTTGGCTTTGAGGTATGTAGAACTTTTTTCTACTTCAGTCAAAACTACTATTTCTGAAATACTGGAATATATGGATGAAAATTAATATCTCTTCATTTGTATTCCAAATGCTTTGTGGCTATACTTTACAAACCACTGTGGCCTTTTAAGTTTTCCCTTCTTCAAGAAGAATATTAAATGTCTAGGCCTCAAATTCTAAAGGTAAGGCATTTAATTCTTAGCTCAGCAAGAGAATAAAGCTGTTTGATACATATTGTGGATTTTTAAGAAGCTTGTCCAGGGTTTAGTGTGATTTTATTTTTTTTTGACTCTTCTGCAATAGACTGTAGAGATGTTCATTGTATGGTGACACTAAGTCACCATAAAAGGTACGTGTTTTGAATAACATCTTGTAGCTGTTGCATGCGTTTTCTCTTTTTTTTGAGTTCTTTGACATTAGTAACAAAGGTTATAGGTCTCTTCAGTTTGCCATATATAAGCGGATACTGTTCTAAGCTTGTGAGACAGAGTGTGTATAAGAGATTCTACACTAATGTTAGCAGTTCTGTTCTTATATTTTTGGGAGGTTAATAGAAACCTCAATTTTCCCTATTTTTAGAAAATTATCTGTTTCATCAATCTTTGCAATCATATTTGAAGCTAATCTTGCTTGAACCATAACAGTCTTGTTGTGCTCACCAAGTGCTAAAATTTCTACTTGGTTTGTACAACAAAGCTCTTAGTATGTTATTTGTGAAAGAGATTGCAGAGTGTTCTGCAGCCTTGTCCAACGCTCTGTAATTCTGATGCTAAGATTATAGCATTCTTGAATATTCTTGTAGAAAACTTAGTTCAGGGAAAATGGAAATTGGAAGATGTCAGCTAAGAGGTTCTCTAAGTGCTGAAAAATGTAAAGCTAAAGACTATTATCCAGTTATAATGTTGTTAGTTCATATGAATTTTCTCTTATTGAGTTTTGTATCAGACTTCACCTAGAATAGGTGACTTCATATTTTGGAAGCAATTCCTGCATTAGAAAGTGCTCTGAAGAGAGAGGGGGAAAAAGGGGTAAGATTTCTATTTTCAGTCAGATGACCAAACTTTTTTTTTTAATCTGCCCTAAGATTTCTTTTATTAAATTACCTCATTTTTTGTAATTTGCTTTAGAGTCTTTTAAGTAAGGAAATCCTTCACATTTGCCTTCAGGCTGTTTATCTTGCAAATGAAGATCATATTTTCTTCTTGAGTAGTTCTTCAAAGGCAGATTTGGAAAGTAACCCCAGTTCAACAGAGCAATTCAAAGAATTTCTGAACAGCCACTTGTGTTTTTGAAAGTCTGCACCCAGAAAGATACTCACTAATAAAGGTAGTGAAGTACCGCTACTGGAAGTGGTTCCAAGTATGATAATCTTGTGACTTGCATTGAGTCTTGGGCTTCACAGATGTCTGTCTGTCCCTTCACCTGAATGCCTTCAGGGTGACTGACAAGGAGGTGAGGTCGAAGTATATTTCCATCTTGGAAGTTCAGTATGTAGCAGCTCAGTCAGCTTCTTTAATCAAAAACATGAGTACGATGGTGTCCACCTTTTATAAACTAACTTATTGTTTGGAGCATATCCAAAGTGAGAATCAAAAAAGACTGAACCAACCATCTGTAATGAAAGGGATGATTTAAGAGCTTGAGTTTAGAAAGCGAGTTGTTTGCAATATTCAGTTTCACAGACATGCTTTTAGGACATAAGGTAAACACTGAAGTCCAGAGAGTGGTAATAATAAAGGTGAATACCTTTTTTTTTTTTTTTTTTTTTTTTTTTTTTTTTTTTTTCCCCCCCCCCCACATCTTCACTCCTGTGAATATTGTCCTTGGACAAGATCAGGAAGCCCTTGAAGTTGTGGTATAAAAGAATTTTTTACTGTGGTTGTTACTGTATATATCATGGTATTACCAGTTTGGAAATAATCTTCTAGAAGATTCTTCTTAGATTTTTCTTTAATATGACTCTACTAGAATCTATTTCTAGACAAATAAGCAGAAAGCCTATAGAAAATATATTAATGAGGCAGAGATAATTTTACATGGCTATGATAGTCAAAGGAGTTTTTGTTTGACTCATAAGAATTTGCTAACAGTTGTTAAATGATAATTCTGTAATGACTTTAGTAAACTTAGTATTTTATGAAGCATGTTCTAGGCTAATGATGATTTTGGCTTAGTTGACGTAGACCATTGGAGTTGTGTTAACTAAGCCTTTTGGTTTCTTTCTCTAAACCAGTTTGCATTAGTGAACCATAAACATTTCCCAGACCTGAAATTTTGGTCTAAAATTCTCTTAAATTAATAGTTCTGAAGGTCTTGGAAAAAGAAAATATTTGAAGTATTAGATAGGCATTTCATGCAAACGTATATTAAAATGTGTCAATTGTAGCAAAAGTAGTCAGTGATCTATCATTTTACAAGAAAAATAATTATTGCATTAAAGCACAGTACAGCTACGACCTAGGCAGGAGGAAAACTTCAGATTTGTTCTAGAATGCCTTCTTGTATCTTGGCTTGATGTGTGGACAGGTTGGAAGTTTGTGTGAGTAGTGAAGATAGTAATGGGTAGGTGCTGAATTCTCAGTTTGATTGATAGATGTTTGCTCTTGAGTTGCCTTTCTGCCTAATTTAGAAGCACTAAAACAGTGTGAGATTGTTTGCTTGCATGGAGGACTACCATCAGCTATGGGGCAGTTGTCATGTAACTGAGGTTGGGTAATGAGCAGGTATTGGTATATGATACAGATAGCATCTTAGCCCATGACTTTTCCTTTTATCTTGCACTGTCTTGTTTTTTCTTTTTTGTTTTGTTTTGTTTGGTTGGTTTTTTTCCTCTGTGCAATAACCTCTGTTCTTAAATGGCATTCTTCACTGAAGGACAGGGAAAGCTGAGAGCACAACAGGAAAAATCTTTGTGCTTTCCCAGAAAATGAAGAATCACCCTTGGTATTAGGCAAACCTTTGTTATTCATTAGTCGTTAACTCTTGTTTATCTATTGTAATCAGGAAAACTGGCTCAGTAAAATTGCCCCACCTTCTCTGTGCTCCAACTAATATTTGTGTTAGAGGCAGTAGTATGTTTTTGCTCTATTCCTGATACGAGTGCAGACCGCTGATAAGGCTGTGGAAGCCTAACTCATGCACTAATTTACAGCTGCATAGTTGTATGTTACTGGCAGTAAAAACAAAGCATTATTCAACTTGTGGTTTGGATCACGTGTTAGATTTGCCTAACTATTAGGAAAAGCCAAGATTGCTTTTGCAGCAGTGAAATAAATATGATCTAAAAATTTAAATAAAGTATACAGATTTTTATTTGCTTGAGAGTATGATCTAATTTTATTTTATGTAATGCTATGTAACTGTGATTTCTAATTTCTAACAGGGTGTCACATCTGCCTTCTATTCCTGCTAGCTAATCTGTTTTATTAATTCCTTGCTTAATATTGCCATTTGAAGGCACTAATTGCAATGCCTCCCTTTCTGTTCAGAGGCAGAGATCCTCTGCTTCAGAGTGAGATACAGTGATGGTGGTTGCAAAACACTAAAAGTATATGTGGAACTGGGATCAAAAGGCTACTGGGTGGGCTGATTCAGCTGAGTTTTAAAAATGCATATCCTTATTTGTACTTAGTGTTGAGTTTGGACCTGCCTTATGTCAGTTCATGTTCATCCTCCAGCAGAGCTTTCCTCTACCCTTTTATTCCTCCCTAAAATGCTTATTAGCAACCAGTTCAAGTGTTCATTGAAGCAGTTTTTTCTGGTTCCATGCCCATGCTTCATAAAGGAGAATTGTCATAATTGTTTGAAGGGTGTCTTTCAGCTGAAATGTTGTGTCTGCTACATTGTAACACTTAATACTGTTAATGGGTTTATATGAGTGAAGAACTGTGCTTGATTTTTAAATTTGATTTTTAATTTGATTTTTAACTCTGTTTTGGAGGGTTGGGATGTTTTGCTTTTTGCTTTATTAATATATGTGAGATAGTGATGTGAAACAAACCACTCTGTTAGTAGCTGTAGTGTCTTGTATTTGTGAGCTTTTAGTATAACAATAATTAGATAACTGGTGGAAAATGTGTACTGTAAAAGTAGAAATGCACAAGTTTGTACACAATGCAAAGTTACCTACAGACTGGTGGGGCTTTTTTGGATGTGCTGTTCCTTTAAGGGAATGGGAGGAAACATAACCTGGTTTAGATGTTAGATTAGTGCTTTAATCATTTTGTTGAAAGCAGCAAGGAAGAAGTGTGCTTGCTGCTTGGGGAAATCATGGAGCAAAGTTTAAAAGTTTACTTAGGATTATGAGATATGAAATCAAGGACTTTTAAGAAAAAGGGAAAAAAAAATGAAAAAAGATAACTACTGGGAGGTAGCTGGAAAAATAGGAGTACACAGCATTATAGACCTGAAGTCCAAAGTCTGAGTAGTTAGTTCTAAATGCTTCACACATGCACTGTAGCAGCTAACAACTTAAGTTTCTAGTAGTAACATCGGAAATTTCTTACGACTGCATATCAGTAGAATCTGCTCTGGGAAGTCTCTAATGTCATCCATATACATAGGAGTACAGAAACCTGAAAATCCCATTTTTTCATGAAAACTTCCTGCATATCAACCAATTTGTGATCTATATACTTGCATATCAGAATTACTCTGAAAGAAATATTTACAAGCTGACTTGTCTGTCTTCATGTTATATATAGCTGGAAAATATCTAGTAAGATCTTGTAATTTATTTAAAAGTATAGGAACTGCTAAGAAGACAACTGGGAGGGCTAAATCCAGCGTGGTTAGACCAGTTTTTCATGAGTCTCCAGTTCAAGTAAAGTAACTCTTCTGTCTTAATTCAGTGGTACATACCAAAGTAGATACTTGCCTTCTCTAGACAGACAGCTTTTATTTTAAGTAATTAAATGCCTGTTCTGGTTATAGCAATCCTTAGTGTTCCAAAATACAAAGATTCCCCTGAAACACTTTTAAAACACTCTGTGGTCCAGAACTTTCTGCTGTGTTACTACAAGAGGTTTTATCGTGCTCTTGTATTTTGAAATTAACTATTGTTACTACATGTACCTTTTATATTTTAGCTCTCAATATTCAATATTCATTTCTGGCACAACCATCCCCAATTTACATTTTAAGAATAATGCTAATAAGCAGAGTATTGCTGCACAGTGAAGAATGAATAATACTTTGTAGGAAATCTTTAATTTTTATATCAGATCTTTCAGTTCAGTATTTTAATGCTGAGGCACCAAAATCTGTAGCTTTCATGGAATTTGCCAAGAATACATATAGGCATTCCAGTTTTTTATCAAAATGATATTTAAGTGCACATCTCTTATCTGCTTGTATCTTTGCTGCTGCTGTTTTAACACCAGAGGTGATGGGTCCTTTCCTTTAGAAACCTGGGCCAAATTAGGAAATTGTCCCTCTGGAGCTGGAGTCCGTAAGCCTGTGTTTGTCACATTCTAAATTCAGCCCTAAAGAAGGGTGTGTTGGAAAATACCAGATTGTCTGTGCCTATCAGTCTCTTTTCTGGCACAGAAAAAAGATAATGCCCTAATTATTATCATGAGCCCTGGAGAGGAAGGTGAATGAGTGGGCAAAAACCATGAGCGCTTCAAAGTGAAGGAGGCAGTTGCTGGGATTGAAGTTGACTGTTAGTTTAGTGTATACACAGATTCTGCTAGCTGCTCTTCAGTTTGCAGTATGCCAGATTTCTGTGTGATACTGGCCAGATAAAAACTTATGCTTCTTGGTGTAATGTTAAAGCAAATTATCACTGTATAGATTAGTGTTCCATATTAAAAAATACCACTCTGTTCTACTCAGGTTTAATCAAATAGTGCTTCAGAAAGTTGATTGAAAACATATTTATCATAAAAAATGGGATTTTCCTTCACCTTGGAAAAGAGGAAGTCTACACTTTACAGTCCTGTGGCAATGAACTGCTGTCAGATCAGATATATGGGGAGCTGTTTTGTCTGTTGGAAGTGCCACAGTTGCTCTTGAAAAACCATCAGGAGAATAATTGAAACCATATTTATGTTATTCCAGCAGTTGAATTTTGTTGGAGAATAAGCACAGCTAACTTTCAAAAAAACCCCCACAAATGATGAAGATGAATCTGATAGTGCTTTAGAAAATGAGGATTCACAATTGAAAAAAAAAAAAGCTTCTTTTTATACAAAAGTTTCCTTCAGTGTCGTATGAGAAATGAACATAGGCATTCCTCAGTTTTGACTTCTGCACAGGCAGAAATGCAGACTTACTCTTGCAAAATCTCTGTCTTGTTCATTGACACTTTCCCTCATTTATCCAGAGGTGTTTGGATATGTAAGCTACTGGCATAACAAATCATTGAGACTCAGTCCAGTGACAAAACAGCTTTATTACTGGGCCCAAAGGACTTTATAAGAATTCATCATTTTATACCTGTCAACCAGGCTGTGAGAAGGGAAGAGCTGTCCTGGCTTCCCAGTGTTTCTGGGCAGAATTTTTGAGAATTGAACAAAAATCTCTCTACTGACCAGATAAGTGTGATCAGATTTTAGCATGCTTCATTAATGTTATTTTAAAAGTATTTCAGGAGTGACAGATTCTTATGTACCAGGAAGTAAATGAAAAAAAGTATTAGATGTTTTGGTGCTAGTTTATTAAAATTAGTAACTGGGGCAGTGATGTTCTGTTCGTAGTAACTTAATACCTTAATATACTCTCACAGAATGTCAAGAGTTGGAAGGGACCTTGAAAGATCATCTAGTCCAACCCCACTGCCACAGCAGGATTCTCTAGACCAGGTCACACAGAAGCGTGTCCAGACAGAGTATGAATATCTCTAGAGCAGGAGACTCCAGAACCCATCTGGGCAGTCTGTTCCAGTGCTTCCTCAATGGGAAAAAACCCTTTTTCTTGTATTCACATGGAACCTCTGGTGCTTTAGCTTACAGCCATTGCCACTTGTCTTGCCCCTTGGCTTCACTAAGAGGAGCCTGTCCCCATCCCCCTGACACTTGCCCGTCACATATTTATAAGCGTAAATGAGGTCCACCCTTAGTCTCCTCTTCTCCAAGCTAAAGACCTCCCTCAGCCTTTCCTCATAAGGAAGATGCTCCACCCCCTTAATCGTGTTTGTGGCTCTGTGCTGGACTCTTTCCAGCAGGTCCCTATCCCTCTTAAACTGAGAGGCCCAGAACTGAACATAATATTCCAGATGCAGCCTCACCAAGCTAGAGTAAAGGGGGAAAAAACCATCTCTTGTCCTGCTAACCACACCCTTTCTAACACACCCCAGAATCCCACTGGCCGTCCTGGACAGAAGAGCACAGTGCTTCCATCCACCAGGACCCCCAGGAGTACCACCATTTGTAGTCAGTTACATAGTAGTATAACAAATCAGTTAATTTAAACATTATATATATTATTGTATGCATAACTGTTCTTGCCATTAGTTGCATTTCTATTGTTTACACATGACATGAAACAGCTTTTATATATATGTGTGTGTGTATATGTGTATGTGTGTATATATAGATATATAAAATACATACATTCTATTATTTCTGGAATCTTCCTTTTTCCAAGCTATGAAGATCATCAGTACAGCTATATACTTCTCTTGGATCACATGCTTAGATTTCACTTGTTTAAATTTTCTATATTCAAGGGACGTGTGTGTTGCGTTCCTTTGGAAAGTAACTGCTCTTTTTTAGATCTAGGGTGGCTGCTGTGATATTACACACTTGAGGAAAACAAATGCCTTGTTACTGAAATTTTACACCATCCTGTTTTCCCATAGTTTCTAGGTTTTTGACTCTGTGACATTTATATATGTTAAAGAGCTTTTTTCTTCTCTCAAGAGAGAAAGTTCAGATGGATGTGTTTAACATTTTGGGCACACTTGCAGGTGGTCAGTGAAAATAATTGCAAAAAACCCAGCAAATGATGGGGGGAGAGAGAGAGATAGAGAAAGATATCAGCTTTGTACAAACAACATTCAAAGCTTTTATTATGAAAGATAAGTGTTAGTGGCAGTTACACGTGTCAGAATCATGTTACTAGAAAAAAAAACTCGTCTCATTCCTGAAAAATAAGGGAATTTTGCAGTTAAAGCACATGACTGTACAGTACATGGTTTGTTTCATTTGGCAGTTCTTAAAAAGGTTGATCTGGTTTTATTAAAAAATACAGCAATTCTTCCAAAGCACTTTTCTGAGTTATTTTTGCACAAGCTTCCATGAAGTTTTTAGCAGGCCAACATTGTACAAAGCAAATTTAATGATTAGAGTAGAGCAATGATGAGAGCTGCTATGACTCTTCTAGGTTTTAAACAGAACTGAGCACAGATGATGATGATAGGGTCTTTGGTTGGTAGCAAGCAGTACATACTTGAAACCTACCGTTTCTGTCATCTTATTACCTTTCACTGTTGTCAGAACTAGGTGGATCAAGTGGGAAGGGAAGCTATAATGGTTTGGCCAGGTCCAAACCGTCACAGAAGCAAAGATTTAAGGATTCAGTAACCACTTCTATTTTACCATCTGTCCAGATCTATTAATTTCTTCCTTACAGAATGTAAGCTGTTCACTATAACATCTAACTACAGTCTGCTGTCCACTTTGGATTAAGAAATATATATATCTTTTATTTTCCTGGAGTCCATGAAACAAGATGACTTTGAATAAAGAAAAAAATAACAGTTCAGTTGCAAGCAAACAGTGAGCTCTTTCTATTTTTGTAATTGTAAATGGCCTCCATCTGTGCTTGTGTTTTATCCAGGAGTATTGAGAGCTGATCAAGCAATAGAAAGCCATCATCATTCTCTTCACAGAGGGAGAAGAAACTAAAGATATTCTCTGTGGTTAGTGGTCTAGTGTAGTTTGGTAATTAAAATTTTAGAAAGAAGGATGGCAAATAATTCATGCCATTAACAAAGTATTAAACTATTGAGGATTTTTGAAGGTCCTATGTGACTACAACCTTTGTGAAGCACAACAGACGATATGTTGAAGTGTGAATTTCAAATGTAAAGTCTGAATGCTAATTCATACAAGAAAACTTTCAGGATCTGGTAATTCAACATTTATTTTCATAGAAGGTCTCAGACAATTACTATGATGAATTTTGAAACGTTTCAGGAATCTGTGACAGCAAAACTTTGCATGCTACAGGTGCTGAACTTAAGGTAGAATTTGTATCCTTAAAAGAGAAGTGTCTTATCTTCAACTTGTACTTTTAACTTGGCTCTCAGTGTATGTTCTTATGGAGTATTGATCTGTAGTAGCTTATTAAAAGAGTATTTCAGAAGCTTTAGAGAGGCAAGTGGTGCTTTTGACACCTAGAAATATCCAAGTTACTACTTTAAAGCATATGGAGGTTATTACATTAGCACTGCTCTGAGTCCAGGTCTGGAACAAGAGCTAAATTCTGTTCAGGAACCTCCTTTCTGCCACCACCTTGTCCAAAATTCAAATGGTTGTTTACTTTTTAAGTCTTCAGACAGGATTTTCAGACAGTCCCATTTACTTTAGCTTCCATATCAAATTGTCATGATTGAGTAAATTAATTTTCTCCTTTTTTATGAACTCTTTAAGATAAAGAGTATGTAAAAATGACCTAAAATATAAATGTGTTCCTAAAGAAGGGAGAACAAAAGCTTTACTTTTGCTTGGACCTAGAGTCATCTGGGATTTGGGCTGATGACACTGACATTATTTAAAGAAACCATAAGATACATACCATTAAGAATACAGGAGAATAGTCTATACTTGCTGAGTGCTGTACAAGTGCTTACTTTCTGTTTTTAAAGATGACTAATGATTGTTGACTTGAATGGCTTTTGATCTTTAAACCAGCCTCAAAAACACAGTATTTTCATCAATTATTGGATTTTGGGATCTAAACACGTCTGAACTGTCATGAAATAGTAAAAGACAAAATATTTAAGATAATTTTAAGGAGAAAAGTTTAGGATGGGTTTTCAGTCTTTTTAATTGTCTACAGGAACATGGAGCTGGAGTAGAAGTAGAAAGCCCTTGCTACTGCATGATCTGATGGGTTCTCAAAATTCTCTCAATTCTTGTTTGTTTCTGACAATATATTGCCAATATGCATGCTTCCACAGAGTTGGGGGTTTTTTTCCACAGTTGTTGTTCCACGCTTAGCATATCGTGTATCAAAGTAACCTGTGCTGCTAACTTTTGTTTTAGGTTTACGTGAATGAGGTTCAAGCAGGAGCCTCTGGAATGCAGAAAGATCTGCTCAGTACTTCTGGACACACTTAACACAACTCAGATACTTAAGGAAAAATAAAACCATGACTTACAAGTGTACCTATATTTTCTTTTAATGTTGCAGGTTATTTTAGTATCTGCTAACAAGCTGACTCGATATATAGAACCATGCCAACTAACAGAAGATTTTGGAGGAACTCTCACCTATGATCACATGGATTGGTTGAATAAGAGACTGGTTAGTTTTCTGTTTTGTTTTAGTTTTGTTTGTTTTGTTTTGGGGTTTTCTTGTTTGTGTGTGGGGGGGTTATGTCTCATTCTTGAGCTGTGAGTTTTTGTAGGAACTGTTAAGCATATAGAAATTGTCATATGGGCAGTAGTGCTGTTCAAATGCATGAATAGTCTTATGGTGATAACTAACTTGTTTGTCTTTTTATATTAATGAAGAGCCTCCTCCATTGTGCAACTCCTGAATTCTGAAACTAGATAAGAGGGCAGAAAGATTAAAGTGCTAGCTGAAAAATAGTTTACAATTGTTTATACACTTTAATTCTATGGACTTTTTTTCCTTTTGTAACAACTGGTTTTAACTTGTATTTTACAAACCACTCTCTTTGAAATTGTCTTTTAAGAGCTGTCTACCTCACATTCTCTTTTTTTTTTTTTTCCCCTCTGAAATTTAAATAGTCTTAGGTTAAGTAAGATTCATCTGCAGGCTACTGATTAATAAAATATTAACACCAAAAAGACCTAAAGTTATGGTACATTTCACTTATGACATTTGATCATTCTGAGTTCCGTTAAAAAGGAAAACCAAAGCCAATCCAAATAAACAGCCCCCAAAAGTCAGGTACAGAGGAATCATCTGAATAGGATCCAGTGTCTGATTGTACAGGCTTTGATATCTGACATCAGTTAGGCCCTTTCAAAGCAACTGATGAGAGTATTTCTTTCTGTATAATACATCTTTCTTTATTGTAGTCGTTTATTACAATATAGCCCTATTACTAGTGGTTAAAAGTTGGAATCTTCACAAAGTTGATGATTTTAATCTGTTCAAGTGATTGAAGTATACTAACAGAACTTGTGAATAAATTTGCACTGATGTCTTCAATACTGCTGCTTACATAATTTTCATCTCAAATTAAAATGTGCTATTTTAGGTATTTGAAAAGTTCACGAAAGAATCAACGTCCTTACTGGATGAGCTTGCTCTCATTAACAATGGAAGTGATAAAGGAACTCAACAAGAAAAAGAAAGGTGTGTGGTTTACTTTTTGAAATCAATGCTTTTGGATTATAAAATTTCACTGGAAATTCAAACAGTATAGAAAATACAATATGCCTTAAATATTTTGCAATTTGTAAAGAAATTCTGAAAGGTTATTGCATAGATCACAAAATTCGTGTGTGTGTCTGTGTGTGTGTGTGCTCATTTGGCTATTAACTGCATGGAGTTGCACTCCTGTTTTGATACAATGAGTTGCAAAATTGAGGACTTTGCAGTCTCATAATATCATCAGGTAGCTGTGGCCTTAGCTGAAGTTTCTGAGAAATGCTACTGTAATAAAAACTATTAGTAATGTGTTTGATACTTTAAGTAGTTAAGTTTATTAATAATAATTTTTGTTACTTTATTCAAGATCAATAGATTTGAACTTCCTTCCATCAGTTGATCCTGAGACTGTATTGCAGACAGGTATAGTAAGTTGAAAAATTATAATGTTGGTCAATAAAGTAACATTAATTTTTAAACCTCAAATGAAAACACAGAAGGCACAATTATCTTAGCCATCATCACAATGTAACAGGTTTATCAATGAATGTCGTCTTTGAGTTAAAAAAAGTGATGTTAATAAATAAACAGAAGAACTCCAAGTGTGTCTTTTTAAAAATAGTTTTTAACAATTCTGATGACATCTTTACAGTATTACCATAGTTAACATGTTCAATTTTGAGAATACATTATTTCTAGATTATGTCAGCAAGTTGGCTTTATAGAATGAGTTCATCTCAGTTGCCATCAGAGTTGCAATATAGATATCAGAATTGTGTAGGAAAATGATACTTTTTGTCAACTTAGTTCTTACCTGACCATCTGTAAAAGTGAATTGCACAGTCTTCTGACTTTCTTTGTTTAGACTCTTCCTTCAGTGTTAAACAGCTTGTTGTTCTTTGATTGAAATTATGTTTTTAAGGTGAATTTCTTACTGACAATAAAGTGGAAGAGACTGTTGATTTGGACTAGAACAGGAAGTAATGCATAGTGTTAAGGTGGTGATCAGAGTGAGTGTTCAGTTTCTTTATGTTGCAGAAACTGTGTGGATCACGTGTCACATTTGCAACAGAAAACTACTGGCTTTAAATGCCCTCTGTGCAAAATTTTAGCTTATTTAGGTGTGGAATAATACTATTTGAGTTACACAGCATGTGAAACACTAGTTCCTTTCTCTGGTCTTCACAATTTTTAAAATATGAAGTGTCTATAGATGCTGTCACTGGATTTTAGCCTAATTATGTATCCTTCTCTCATGGTAAGATTTTTGAACAAAACAACACTTCAGTTTTGTGTATGCAGTATGACTCCTAAGAAAATCAGTTTTTGTGCACTCTCTGTTTCTTAATTATGGCATAATGTTTTATTTTTTTGAGATAATTGGTTTAACTTCCACTAAATCCATGGGACTTCCTAAGAGACAACCTTTCTCTTTGTTAGATTTAGTGTATTGAAAGTTTGAGAATAAAAAAATTACTCTCCCCCATTAAACACTCCCATCTCTGAAAGATAAATATGAACAAACTGAGGTTTTAGATAAAAACCTTCCATAATTACAAATACTGTTGCTTTCACAAGCTATAAATCCACATACAAGTATAGTTGTTAGAATTTGATAAGAACTTAGTTTAAAAAGTTTGCCTCGAAAATGTTAGTGCTTTACTGCTGAAACAGTTCAATAAAGATTCAAAACTGTCTCAGTAAAACTATGACTTGTGAAAGCATTTCAGTCTGTTTGGTCTGCAGCTATCTGTGCCTATCTATGCAATATTATAAAAGATAAAATCAAAGATGTTTATTTCCATACTGTGGCAAAATGTATTTGAATTCTCAAGACATGTTCATTTCACAGTAATATATACCGAGTAATTTGAAGTTGCTTGCTGCAATCTCAAAAGCCCTTGGCATTTTGAATGTCTAGATAGTATTGGATGAATTTAGAGTCTATATTTCTGTATTTTCCTTGAGGTATTGAAATTTTCTAGTGGTAATTATTTTCTTTTAGTAACCTGGCATATTGCCATTTTAAGACCTGCAGGACTGATGACATAGAATTGGCAGATTTTCACTTTTACACTGTTTCTTCAGTGACCAAACACTGTTTTATTTGCTAACCTGTTCGCTGAGCTTTTAGGGAACAAGTTGAGGATCTGGATTTACTGGTAGAATGGTGTTTACTTCCTGAAAGCTTTACCACAGCTTAACAATCATATTCTTCAACCAATTTAAACAGAGGATTAAATAGTCAAAACATACTGGGTTTGCATATATGACAGTTGTTACACTTTGGAGAGTCTGTATGCTGGTATGCTACTTAGGAGCACAAAAAAAAATGGGAAAAAATATTGACCAAAATACTTAGTATTCCGCTACACACTTTCTATGGAAGTTTTGTACTTGCCATAAAAAGTCTGAAAAATAACAGAAATTATATGCTCAGTTTGTTAGTGCTTCTAAATTTTTCATTTAATCTAAGCATATTAATAGTAAGAGAAATGCTTCAGATGCTACACAGTGTTTTGAAGTAAACCAGAATATTTAGAGTTGTTTTACATAACTGTAAGTTGTCTGAAACAATTCTATTTCAGAATTGCACTTTGTTTCTTTGTTAGCAGTGCTATTGTCAATATGAATGTTAGGCATGGTATCTTTTATATATCTAAAATATACTACATGATTTCTATCTTGTTTTATGACTAATATAACCCCAGAAAGCGTGGCCAGTGCTCTGCATGAAATGACATCGTTAAATGTGCCCAGTGCATGAAAAATCATTAGCTGCAAAACCACACGATTGGTGGTGTAAAAGGAGGCATGCTAACTAGTAATTTGTGGGGCTTTTTTGTCTGTGTGGTTTTTGTTTGTTTGTTTTTTAGGGGTTGTGGTGTGTTTGTATGTTTTGGAGTTTTTTTTGTTTCAGTTTAAACTAACCCCATCATTATATGTATTGTTAAAGGTCACGAGTTACTATCTGAGTTACAGCAACGTCGATTCAATGGTTCTGATGGAGGGGTATCCTGGTCTCCAATGGATGATGAGCTGCTTGCTCAGCCGCAGGTCATGAAGCTCCTAGACTCGCTCAGAGAGCAGTATACCCGCTACCAGGAAGTCTGCAGACAACGTAGCAAGCGTACGCAACTGGAGGAGATTCAGCAGAAGGTAATGCAGGTAAGCTTGGAGTTGTTCTTGAATCCTGTGAGGTGGAGGTTTTAGCTCAAGTTATAAAGTGTTTTCTGCAAAACTTGGAATCAATTGAGAGCTCCATGCCTCCTCTAACTCTTCAAACTGCAATGTACTAGTTTCACTTGATGCTTTTCATTGTGATTTTTCAAAGGCTGCTCTGATACATAGAGGTGACTAGAATTGTGGTTTCTTGCCATCGTGCTGAAGAACTTTCATATTGTCCTTTTGTTGTGGACTGTGGTAGTGTACCAATACATTGTCAGAGGGGCATATGCTTGACTTTTAGCAAAGAGAGGAACATTCACAAATGAGAAATGTCTAACTGTAATTTTGCTTGAGAGTTGGAAACCTTCCCCTGCCCATGTTAAGTTCCTGTTACTGAAGATAAGCCATTATTTATTCCTTTATTTGTCTAATGCTTGATGGTTTAACTAAGTTCAAGCTATTAAACTCTGTATTTCAAGGATTCCCTGACAAGAATGGATACAAATCTTCTTAATCAGTCATGTGTTAAAGGTCATAATGAATTAGTTTGATCCTTTGGAAACAGGCATATAATTAGCACTTTCAGTATTTTCTCGGCAGAGTCTCAGTAGAGAAAATCAAGGAAATGGAATTAATCTATTCCCCTTGTGTTTATTACTCAAAATTTGATAAGTTTTTAAGCTCTGTATGTTTTTTATATGCAGAAAATGGAGTGGATATTGCCTTTGACTTTTCAACATTGACATTTCTAATGCATGAGGAGTACATATCAAGTACTTGTACTTCAATGTCCAAGATATGGATAAAGATAAAAAGTAAACAATCTCATTTTTTTTCTAGCAGTGAAATTATAAATTTGCTGAGGAAATAATTTTCATTTATATAGTAATTCAGATCATTATTAAAAAAAAATAAAAAGCAAATTTTGATATGTTGAGCTGGAAATATGTAAGACATGAAAATAGCTCTAGCTATAATCAAGTGAGGTTTTTTCCTGTGATTAAATCCTAGTGGTTGAACAAGATGTACTGATTGAAATGAAATTTATAGTGTACTTCAGCAAACTGACATTGTTAATGCATTCAAACAGAGATGTTTACTGGGACATCAGCCTCATTTTACACTATTTGTAGTAGAAATAGTTATTAGTTTACGCTCCCTACAGTATGGATGCTACATAGTAAGTACACAGGGAAAAGTGTGTTTTGCTGTTTTACCAAGCTAATCAGTTTTATAAAATGTATTTTAAAGCTCTCTAAATGGCATACAAATGTATGGGAAAAACTTACTATTTCAAAAAATTGATACAGTTTCCTTTTGGTTTATGGGAGAAAATTACGCTAACAGAGAAGAAAGAAGATAATGATGGACTGGAGGAAACCAGTAGAGGCAGAGTGGCATGGAATATATTTTGCTAGAACAAACAGAAGTTACAGTATAACACGCTTGCAGTATTTTCAGGTGTAACAGGTGTTTACATAGAAAGTTCTTCCCTTGTGTTGCTTATTTTTTAATATTTTTTTAGTGTTTTGATTTCCTGTTAGCTTTCATTCAATTACAATCCTATTTCATTCTTTGTATTGCTTCCAATAGTGCTAACAAGTCCTGGCTTGTCTTTGTGTTCCTGTTCAATTTTCACTGTTTTCTGCTCCTGCTTACTGTGAACTTAGTATTACCCTTGTCTCAAAGCTCTCTTCCTTTATGCCTTTGATATCCTATTCTCTCTTTTTAACTCATGAGAAATAATTGCAGGCCTTGGCATAGTCTAGTCATTAATCATTTAAAAATGTATTTTATGAAAATAACATCACTTCTTTCTGTGGGTCTCCTAGGGACTCTTCTCAGTTCAAGTATCTGTCACACCAGAATGGCCATGTACTAAGCTAAGCAGTTTCAGAGTCAATGCTGTAGTTGCTGTAATGGGGATGTGATCTCGGTCAGAGAGGGCTCTGCTAAGCAGTAGTCTTGCACACTCTTTCAAACTTGCATGAGAATTGTTGTTTCCATGTATGAGTTTTCCAGGCCACATTAAGGTTACAGGGGGACATCTGAATGCCTTTACTTCTAGATCCATTCCGTCTTTAACCAGCAACAGCTATGCAGAGGTGTTGAGCACAACAGGAAGTTTCTCTTTAAACAGAAATAACCTAGAATTGTAGAGTCTTAATCTACCTTAGAAATGATAAAAGTAACACAGAATCGGGATGCTTTTGGAGTAAAGAATATATGCTCTGAAACAGTTCTTGGGGAGGGTGGAGACCTAGACATGACTGTGAGGTGGGGTGAATTAAGCAGCTTTCTGTAATGGTGGTGGTCATTTTCATTGTCAAGAAAACTGGTGTAAGCTCTTTTATTGACAGAGATTAAATTACAAGTATGTATGTGACAAATCTTTTGTTTGCTGCCACCTCCTTTCATGGAGTTGATAGGCTAAATTTAATGAAAAGTAGTTTCTTCTTAAAGCATTTGAAGATGGGAATCACACAGGATTTAACAAAGACTTATGCAGATCCTAAAAGGTTTGGGGTTTCTTTTATAAATCTATTTAATTTTTCATAAATGTAACTTTGAAATATTTCAGCTGTTTGTTAAAAAATTCTTTTTATGCCAATTTTCCTGTAATTGATTTTCTACCTTATTTTGTCATCTTATTGACAGGTAGTCAATTGGCTTGAAGGACCTGGATCAGAACAGCTAAGAACCCAGTGGGGAATAGGTGATTCAATTCGTGCTTCACAGGCTTTGCAACAGAAACATGAAGAGATTGAGAGTCAGCACAGTGTGAGATTTCCCATACCTTTTTCAAGTATATGCAGTTATGAGCAATGTCATTTGGTTACAAGTATCTAGGAATTTTGCATAGTACATGTTTCATAGGTTGCAGAGGAAAGTACATGAGCAGTTTAAGAACTTAATATGGTCATTATTTGTGCATATTATTTGTTTCATTTTCCAATGTAGAAAAATACTGATTTCTGTCTATGATTCCTCTTACTAACATTACAGCAGCTCTTAGATTTTCTTCATTCTGGGTAGGAGGAGTAAATTTCCTTTTTCCTCTCTGTTAAAATGTCTGAAGTCCAGTACTTCTCAGTAGCTGAAACTGGCTTAACACTTTAATTGATCAAGGTAAGACAGAGTTTATGTTCATAGTGAAATCCTGAAGAGATTGTTTTATAACTGTACTGAGTACAGCACTGCACTGTACCTGTATTTTGCTTCTAATTTTGAAGACTTCCTAAGGTTCAGTAGAATTTCTTTCAATCAGATTATTAACTATAATTGGGCTATGAATACTGAATGTTCCCAAAGGGAGTCTTATTTGCAGTGCTTTTCCTCTTCTATGACTTTCCTTGATGAAGACTTTGACAATTCCAGCCAATCTTCCTAAGTTCCCTTTACAGTCATGGCAAAGAAAATAGTCACTGGGTTATAATATTTCTGACATAACTTAAATTAAAAAACAATGTAAACCTTTAGTCTGGGGAAACTGTGTGCTAGACAACACTGATTCTGTTGACTGCATCTCTACTGAGTGCAGTTTCCTTGCTCAGGTGCAGAAAAGCGTGTTCTTAGGTGTCTCTTTGGTCAAGTGAATCCCATCTCCTGTCTTCTCATTGCTTTAAGCTCTGCAAGCTCTGTTCTAGTCTGAAAACTAGTACAGTTGAAGTCCTGTTTGGAAAGAAAGAAAAATCCCCTCCCTACTTCACTGAAAAAACCCCACAGTTTTTACTATCTTTCAGTCATACTAGCACTTCAAACCCCAAAGGAAAACCCAGATTGAATATACTTGTTCTCACTTGGATATCTGTAACAGAGAACTGTGCTTTAGCTGGAGCTAAATGTATCCTTTAAGTCTTTGAAATCCCACTGAAGTTTGCAGGCCAGCCTACAGTTTGTGAATGACTAAAGCATTGACAAGGTGGAACACTGCTTAGACTTTGGGAAGTGTTTGTAGAAACAACAGAAAAATTATTTCTAATTTTATACCAAAGAACTAATTAGGACACCACTGGCCTACCTTAAATTGAGATGCTTGTTTAATAAGCACCACTGGAAAAATGTGCTTTGCCTTTTTCTTTGAGTTTTAATGTCTCATAATAGGTAAGCATATTCTTCCTCTTTCATTATTTTCCTATTTTCCCTCCTAATAATTGACTTGACAGCTTGTATGTTTGCTTTCTTTCATCATTTTCTATTTATTGCTGATTATATTACTTCTATTTTGAAGATACTTGCAAAAATACTTGCTTTAAAGACAGGCTTTTTTACTTCAATTTAAAGTGAAAAAAATTCTTAGTTTTTTTGTTGTTGTTGTTTCATCTGTTTCTGGTTTACTTCTTGGTGGCAAGGTTGTTTATTTTTTTGGGTTTTCATTTTCTGACTTTTATTCATGAGCAAAACACGATACTTTTTTTTTTTTTTTTGAGCAAATGTCATCCTTTTCTTGTGGTTTTGAGCTATCCCATGTAATTGTGCCTAACTTTCCCTGTGGAAAGAATCAGAAACACACTTTTTATATCTGATTTGCTAGTTTCTTAATTTCACTGGTAGCTAGACAAAACTCAATTACTGCAACTGTTTTACTTATTTAAATGCTAAAAATAAAACCTAAAAATCATTGATGAGATTGTTTTTTTACTTAGCATTATAGCTGACTTGTCATACTCAATAAGCTAGGTTTATGTTTTCAGTGTGTAAAGGTAAATAACAAAGTTATGTAAAATGTGTTTATTGAACCATTTATATCTACAGTACATGTGTGATATTGAAAGATGATTCCATTTTATGTTATCTTTGGGGTACATATGGGATTTATTCTGCTCTTAAATTTTTGGGTGGATGGCTAATATAACTTCTTTTTTCTTTTTCTTCCCTGAATCTTTTCATATTGTGTCTTTTCCTATGAGCAGATGATAGATGTGGCTTTGGGTAAAAAATAAAAAAAAGAAATCAGGATATAGATATTTTTATTGGTTTGCATGCTTAGTAAATAAATGATGCAAAAGCTATAGGCATAACTTTAAAAAGTTGCAAATATCCCAGTAGGAGTGTGGCAAGAATACTAATTAAAGTAGATAATTAGTCCAATAGATGGTGCTATTTCATAGCATTAGAAATGCATAGGGCGTTTGAAGGTCACTTTACTGTAGGCCAAAATAAAAGCTGTTGAGCAAACAAATTTTGCTTTACAGGCATCCCAGTCACAGAAGTTGTGAATGTGATCTTGAATATATCGAGTAGTTTTTAAATCTCCCAGAACTGTTAAATATTCAAGGTATTTTCTTTTGCAAATATATCACCATGACAACATAACTAACTCCTATGTTTGTAATCACTAAGCAAAGCATTTGAAAAATTAAAAAAACCCCACATGTTCTGAATTGGGTGGCACAAAGCTTTCCTTAAATAAGAAACAAGGATTGTTCTGAAGTTTCTGTATGTGGATACTCAAGTTTTATTTGTAAGGTAGGGATTACTTCCACTTTGTCAACAGTAGTATTTTTTTCCTAAATGTTTAAAGAAAATTATTGCTGTTTTCAGTCATGTCACTGGAAGTAACACCTAGATAGTCATAACTTATGAACAGCTTTTTGTAACAGCTTACCACTTGGCAAAAGGTCTTCTGTTTTAGTAGAGCACTACAGACATGTAAGCATTAGAAATTTGTTTTCAAAGGGTGGAATTCCTCTGGTTTAGTGAAATAGATTGAGTGGGAGTTTGTGCTGGGAGCTAATAGCCACACCCTGTAATCTTCTGATCTTTATGCACTTCTGTTATACTACTGTACATGTATTACAATGTACTCAGTACATATATTACAATATATTAAGCACTTTGAGTTGATTCAAAATTAGAGATGTTTTTTCTCCTGAGTTTTCATACAGTGTAAGTTGTAATAAATTCCTTTTTTAATCTGATTATTTGTTAGTCTGCAGTTAGATGTATGCCATTTGAAGAGAAATAGAATTGTTTAGTGTCATTTTAATGCTTAATTTTCTTATGTTTGTAGGAGTGGTTTGCTGTTTATGTTGAGCTTAATCAGCAGATAGCAGCTCTTCTAAATGCAGGAGATGAGGAGGACCTTGTGGAATTGAAAGCATTGCAGCAACAGCTGAGTGATGTGTGTTACCGGCAGGCCAGTCAGCTGGAATTCAGGCAGAATCTATTACAAGCAGCACTTGAATTCCACAGTGTTGCCCAGGATGTAAGTTTTTGGTTTTCAGCTTTAAACAGGGTCACCTGTCACCATATTGTTCCCTTAGTATTATAAGTATTGAATACATTGGAAAAAATTCAGGGAGGTAGGGGGAAATCACTTGGAAAGTTTGCTTTCCTTAGGAGAGAATTGCTTTGTTATGTCTTGCATTTCAATTGCATTTCAAATAAAATGGTTACTAGTTAAGTTACCTTTTTCCCCTCTCTTGTTGGTATTTTTTTTTTATGTTAGATGCATATGCATTAATCAAACCGCAATTTGATGTATTTTTTGAAGTGTCTTTTTTAAATTGGCATTTATTCTTTTCCTATTCTTGTCAAAACAAAAAAACCCAAAACTTGGCTTCCCTACTCCCCTAATGTAGGGAAGGGGTTTATAGGGAGATCGGTCATTTATCTTTCATCTTGACTTTCCTATTGATGCATACAGAAATATCTAAAACGACAGATTTCCAAACATTCAAAAGAAGATTGCAGACCCAACCACCTGAAGCTCAAACTTCTTTTAAAATAGCAACATTTATGTTGTTTTTCATTTCAGTTGTCTCAGCAATTGGATGGCTTACTAGGAATGTTGTGTGTAGATGTAGCACCAGCAGATGGAGCGTCAATTCAACAAACTTTAAAACTACTGGAAGAAAAATTGAAAAGTGTTGGTAAGCAAAATATTTCAGCATTTCAGATATACACATTCTAATGACTGCATTAGAGGAGGGGAAAAAAAGCAATTCCACCACCCCCTTTAAAGAAAGACAGCAGAAAAAACCATTTCTTCTGATTCCTAGCTAAGTAATGCTCCACCTAACTACCTTTAACTTGCTTGTGCTATCTTCTGCATAGTAATTCTATCTGGGAAAATGATTTGGAAGTGTTAAATGTTTTACATGTAATATGTTATATATTTGTTATATAACACTATCATGCATTTCATCTGTAAACAAACTTTTTTCCCAACATTATTGTCTTTGATATCTTGGAAATGTGGTGCTTAGATAATTTTTTTTTTGTATTCATAACTTCCTACTTGATGGTTAAGATTTTTATCTGCTCAGTTTTAGAATGTTTTTACTGAGTATTTTGCAGTGGCTTTGAATGTATATGTTAATAAGTGACACATTTAATGTGTTACTCTGTCAAGAATATAGAATAGATTGTTTCAGTTGGAAGGGAACTTCACAGAATCACAGAATGTTAGGAGCTGGAAGG
>VWZX01003383.1:874915-885849 GCA_013399015.1 Galbula dea | reverse complement strand
GAGTGAGTCCAGAGGAGGGCCACAAAGATGATTAAAGGACTGGAGGACCACCCCTACGAGGAAAGGCTGAAACAGTTGGGGTTGTTCAGCCTTAGAAAGAGAAGGCTTCGAGGGGATCTCATAGCTGCCTTCCAGTACCTAAAGGGGGACTATAGGATAGAAGGGGAGAGACTTTTTGTATTCTCAAACTGTGATAAGACAAGGGGAAATGGCTACAAGCTACAAGAGGGGAAATTTAGGTTAGAGATTAAGAGGAATTTCTTTACCAGGAGGGTGGTTAGGCACTGGAACGGGTTGCCCAGAGAGGTTGTGGCTGCCCCATCCTTGGCGGTGTTCAAGGCCAGGCTGGATGTGGCCCTGGGCGACCTGGTCTAGTGATTGGCATCCCTGCCCATGGCGGGGGGGTTGGAACTAGATGATCTTTAATGTCACTTCCAACCTGAGCCATTCTATGATTCTATGATCTTCGCCTCTGCACAACCCCTCATGTGCACAGGTAAGTAACCTACATGCACAGATAAATGTATGATTGGCAAACTTAGGCCCGCGGGAAAAACACAGGCCGTGCCAGCTGGAACCACAACTTCCCACTGCATGGGAAGTTAGTCCAGCCGGGCTTTACGCATGCCTTGGAGTTTACTTAAGGGCTCTGCTTTGTGAATTAACTTAATTTTGTGGTTTAAAAAATGAAGCGGAGTGCTGGGGAATGAGAAAGGGGAGGAGTGAGGAAGAGAAAGTGCCCAACTCAGCACCAGCCTGCCAAGCATTCGACGAGCAACCTGCTGAGTCCGGCTCAGCCACCAGTTCTTGCCATCTCCCCACAGGCCATCCCGCTCTCCCGCCTGGCCTCCCCGTTTTGCCCAGCGTTAAAACCCCTCGCCGCCCCTCACGCAGACTCCACCTGGCGCCTCGGCCTCGCCAGCCCGTCCGATCTCCTGGAAACAGAAGGAGAGAAGAGCTGTCACCCACGGCCCCGCTCGCTCGCCCACCCCACCCCTTCCTGGCCGGCGCTTCACCGCCTCACCTGCGCGGGGTCGCCGTCCGCGGGCAGCTCAGTGACGAGCAGCGTCAGTCGCCTTCCAGTCCCCCAGTCGAGCTCATGAACCGGCTTCGCCAGCACCCGTTTCCTCACTGCCAACACGACAGGCACCGGTGAGGGGAGGGCGGCGGCAGCAGCCACCCCCACCCACCCCGAAACGCGGAGCCCCGACCCCCTCACGGCCACTCACCCTCGGGGTGGGCGAACCACACGAGAAGGTGTCCGGCCCGGCTCGTGGCTCGCAGCTCGCACTCGCCGCCCCCCGAGCGCTTCTGGCTCTGAAAGTAGCAGAGCAGCTTCTTCGTAAGGCCGGCCGGCGGCTCGGCAGCACCCCAGTCGCCTCGCACCAGCAGCGGGAAGCCACCCAGCTGCTGTCCCGCCATGTCCGGCTCTACCTCTCCCCTCTCTTTGTTCCTTTCAGTTTCATTTCTTCAGCGAAGAAACCAGCACAGCCAAGCCCAGCCCAGCCCAGCCCCGCCCCGTCCTGTCCTGTGCTGTGCCAGGGGCCGCCGGGCCCCGGGTGTCTATTCCCCGCCACACCGCCCTCGGAACCACCCTAGCCACCTTGCCCGCCTAGTTCAGGAGATCAGGCACTTCGCAGTGAAGCCAGTTTTACAAATAGAGCTGTCTGTAGTGTCTGAGCTTATTATAATGGCTCGGCGCTGGGTGCTCTTCACTCTTCCCCACACTTTCACACTGAGTTGCCACGCAAAGTAAAATTACCGGTTTCCACCATTCTCCTTTAGAAATACTACTACAATGGTGCAGGACTGCAATGAAAGAGTATTTTCTTCAGACCAACATGTGAGCAGGCAGAGACATTTTCCAGAGTGCTCTTGATGCGTATTTTACTAATGTGCCTGAATAAGAGACCCTAAATAGCAGGTAAATGGAAACTTCTCCCCCAAACTTCACTGGAAGTTCACTGAGGAAATGGGTAGTGTGAAATATGTTCACCTGGTTCGCGTTGATATGGAATAATGCTAGGGCGTGATGAAATGTGACCTTACCTGTTGCATACCCTTGTATGGCCGCAGGCGTTGACCACTCTGTTTTTCTCAAGATTACAGCTAAATAATCATATGCAAACAGCTCCTATATCTTGCAGGAGCCACCTGGTATATCAGTTTAAACCAGTTGTACTGTTAACTGCATGGTGTTATCTAAGAAAAACCTGTGAATTGCATGTGTAAAAGTTTAGGCTTATCCTAAGGGCCAGCTGAGGAAAACTGTTTACTTCATCTACCGACCACCAGAGAGGAGCTGAGAAGACCCTAAGAAGTAATGAGAGCATGCGCTAAAGAAGATATGCCTGTTCCTGGAACTCACTTGCAAAGATCAGCCTCTTCTCAAGAAATAGTTATGATAAACATGTATTAATATAGAGAACCAATAAGACATTACATGGCGGGAAAAATGAGAAAGACTTTGGAAAAGAAGTATGAAAGGGGGGAACTGAACTAAGTGTGTGTGTCTTGGCATAGCCGAGACTCCCAGGGCACCCAACTCTGTTTGCTTGCATTTAATAAAATTTTAATCTTTGAGCATAATCTTGCTTAAAGACTTAGTCATTTATCACAGGTAGTAACAAAATGTCATTAAAAGTGATAAGCACAGGTGGATGCCTGCTAAATATCAGTGTTGTAATCCATGTCAATGCTTTTATCTTGTGATCAATCTTTAGCTTCCCAGTGCACTGTTCTCTCAACAGTTAGTCTAGGTGATTGCTCCCTTCCCTTGTTGTAACCCCAGCAAAGCACTTGACTTCGACTGCAAATCAGATATACTCCTGAGTTATAGAGCTATGATTAGAAAGTAAAGGTCAGTCCAGCTGGCTACAGAATAAAGGCTTGGGAGCTTTCAGGGACAGTCAGTCGGTTTCAAAACTCAGCCTGCCAAATTTTGCCCCAGGTAAAATGGGATCTGGTGCATTGTCAGGCAGGGGCTAACATTGGTGAACTGGCTTATTGGAACAGAAAGTAAAATGAGAGACTGGAAGAAGTTGGAGAAGTTTGACCTTCACAGCTTGTTTCAGTGTGCAGAAAAGCTCAGCCACTCAGAAAGAACTGGAATGTTGATATCTCCCTGCATAGAAAAAGGAGGAAACACGAAATAGTGTAAAACAAAAACAAATACAATAAACCAGCACAGTAGGAATGTCTGAGAAACAAATAACCTCGCTTAAGGATGATTAGTTTGAGCAGTATCAGACAGCGTAAATAGTCAACCAGTATAGAAACCTGGCTTTAGGACTATTTTCCTGACCACCAAGCCCCTGGAGAGAATGTCTTGCCCCAGCAAAATTGTGAAACTGGAATGCTGCCATGAGGAACTACAGAAAGCAAACTGCGATAATGGCAACAACAGCATGGGGAGATCACAACCTCTGACTCAAAAGAAGCCCCTGACCCACTTAAACCCACTCCTCTCCAGGCGTGTGTAGAAGTACTGTATGCTTCTGCTGTAAATGAGATGATCAAGGGACCAATAAAAAACAATTACTTAATTACTTCCCGGTACATGTAAGCATAAAGATTTTTACTAATCGGATAACTAAACCCACTGCAACCTTTGAGCTGAGCAAGCTAGCTTTGTGGAATGTTAACTAGCTCCCAGCTCTGCACAAACCTGTCAAAGAATGAACTCAACCCTCTGTGCATATCATGTAAAGAGCCCACCTATTGGACAACGGGAAAGTCATCCCAACCCACATGGGAAGCAAACAGTGCCCAGTATTACAAAATCTGAAAGTCAAGGTGCTATAATTATACTGCAAATTCACAATGCAGGAGTCTTAAACAACAAAATAAATAATAAAAAAAAGGAAGTGGCACAGGGTCCCTTTCTTTCTGCTTAATGTCTGGGTTTTGTGCTGTTAATGTCTCTTGGGGAAGAGCTGTAACTGCCACAGGTTCAGGTCACTCCGGATGTTGCTGGGAAGCTCCTGAAGTAAGAAAAAAAAAAAAAAAAAAAAAAAAAAAAAAAAAAAGAGAAGCAACTATATGTATCTAAAAGAGTAGGAAAAACCTGTACAGAAGAATGCAGATCTGAGCAGATGGTATTTTTATATTTTATTTATTAGTTATATTCAACAGCCTAATAAGGTTTAACTCACTAACAACTATGGCTGCATTAAATGAAAGCTATTTGACATCACCACAAAGGTAATCAGCAGGCTATGCAGACAGTGCAGGGTAGCAAGAGTACTTTATGATACAGTTCAAATCATATATTGGAAGCAATGGGAAGAATATAGTTTTATAGTAGCAAACCTGACAATATGATAGTCAACAAGCGCAATAAGTACTGATACCACAACTCACAAGACCTGAATTTTGTAAAGGCTACACATACAGTGAAGCATTATTCAAGGAAGTAAAAGATGCGTAAAAAACCCACTTTCAGTTTAATGAAAAAAGATTACTTTTCTTAGCTGACTGCAAAATACAAGTGATTTAAGTACAGCAGTTGAACAAAGTAACTTCTTTCTTCTTCGTGCTTGAATAGTAAATTAACCGCTCCATGTTCAGCTACTGCACTTCAGAGCTGATGGCTGATAAATCTCTTCATTCAATTCCTTTTGCTTTCAATTCTGATCGAACCCGCTGCAGATAATCAGGATCAGGATAACCAAAACTAGGAGGAGAAGAAGAATTATTAGGGCTACTTCTGAAGTGACGCACTTGGCAGTTCTGCAGAAACTTCTCAAAATCTCTCAGTGTTTTGCACTTACTTCTTACTCTACAGAGAAAACAGACTCTACTTTGCAGGTCAGATAGGTGGTACAAAGAGAGTAAAGCTAAAAACATACGAAAAGGAGCTGCTGGATATGGTTGTCCAAACTGACACTAAGGACTTGACTTTCAAAGCTGCCTGCTCTCTCACTTGAAAATGACAAGGTGCTTGGGTATGCATCTTTCTAAAAATCAGACCTGAAGCATACCCAAGTGAGTGCTCAAAATACAAATATAATGGCACCTCTGGAATTTAAGTAGGGCATCACCAACATATGTGAACCAAGTGATAACTAGAGAAAGCATTTGCGTGGAGGGGGTGGTGGTGGTGGGAGTGATAAGGTACCTTTTTAAAAGCTCTTTTATGATCCTAGCCCAGAAGAGAGGATCTAGACACACTTCTTTAGAGCTTACAGGAAGACACCTGCCCTTGGCAGGCTGCAGCAACCTTGAGTGGATGGTTCTAAGTCTCCCTCTTGCATCTGCAACATTTTTTCCAGGGTCCAGTTTACTGATATAATCTGTAATTAATTATATCTTTAACAAAGGTCAATTGTACCTGCATTAAAGGGTGGAATAGAGTGGTCCTGACCAGAAAACATTATACGTTGAGGAATTAGTGATCCACCTAACAGTTAACCGGGGTAGGCCCAGGCTTGCACCACACTGCATGCATGACATGTCTCTCCAGCCTGTGCTGTACACATCCTGTGGCCACATGATGGACTCAGCCAGTTCACCCTAAGAGAGGTGCTGTGGGCAGATCTCACTTGGCACTGGTGACTACACCACCTGCATGTCTTTGCCCTTATTTAGGCAGCAAGTCCTCAATAAATGCTGAATAGTGTTGTCTTTTACTAAGAAAGTCCTGTAATGGGTCAAATGATCAAAATGGGGTAACCCTTTCTATGGATGGGGTTGATGTGGCATCCTGTGCTTTGATCACAGGCCCACTGAATCCTGCACAACTTGGGGTTCCTACCACCTAAAAGGACATATCTATATTACAATCTCTTTCTTCTTGCTGTTAGTTCTAGTAAGTAGAATTTCAAACCATATTTTACAGATTCTGAGTGCCGTGTTTTTACTGGGCTCATGATGCTGCAAAACAGCAGGTACCAGAAGAGGCTGAGGAGTCCAGTCTTAGCTGCTATGAAGAGTGTGCAGTCCTCTGCTCTATCTGTAGTTTCTAATGAGAGCAGTTATTAGCTGAGTAGGTGCTTTACATAACTCCCTGGTGAATGAGTGGCCTGAGGAGCAACAGAAGACTAAGCTCATCTTTGTTCCAACTGTCCAAACTGGTAAAGGTGATTCAAGTCTGGATCCACAGAACAATCCACATGTGAGTTGCAATAAAGTTACCTGAAGAGAAAGCTACTTACTTGGTAGGTCCTCCAGTTCTGGAAGTTTTGTGGTGAATATCATTCCATGTGATAACATCTTCTGCACCACTAGTACGTGACTGCCCCACTGTGAAAATCAATTTTTGGTCAAAGGCTCTTCTGAGGAGCTGCAGAACTTCTTGCCCTTCCTTATTGTCAGGTAAATACGCTACTCGGGAAGTTGCAGAATAACGTCTCCCTGAGTTTGTATGGTTGCTCTGTTTTGTAGAAAAGCAAAACAAAAACACATTACCTATCATAAACCCTTTGCAAGTATGAAAACCACACATCCCAGGTTTCACAATACTTTTTATGCTGTCTTTGATTCAGAAGAACATAGCATGACTGATGACTGATTTTGAGGTGTTTTTTTTTCTCCTTATACAATTTCTTTCATATGTTTCATTCAGACTTTCTTGTCATCACTCATGCATACATTGGTAAATTTGTTTTTAACTCTTTGTTCTCTCAAATGCATGTCACCCCACCCTCACCTTTTTAATTAATCCTATTTTCAGTCCAAACACATAATGTAAGCTGAATTCTCACCTGTAAAGTTTACAAGCCAGCCCACTATCCATTTTTGTCCAATGGTGTCAGCAGCTAAGAGAATGCCTCAGACAATCCTCATTATACTCAGAAAATTATGTATCACTCCATAGATTTCAGTTCAGTTATTCCCAATACAGAAATGAAAGGCCGGTAGCTCTGTCCTCGTGCATATCAACTGGAGGGCTACCATTTGACTATTTAATTCCTACTATATTACTCAATTGCACCCAAACATACTGAATTAAATACTTGCAGACTTGTAAAGAACAGAGAAATGTCTCTCCTGGACATGCATTAAAATGATGGAAAAATAGTTAATTTTATATTTAGTGCTGAGTTTGTTGTAGGAAAAACATAGTTTATGATTCTTTAAAATATACTTACAGTTTGAACACCACTGTGCATATCATATGTAATCACAATAGTACCACAAGAGGGATAACCAGGGAGAGATGTACTTCTCCTATAAGTTGACATTGTTCCCTCTGGCTGGTCTCCTTTCATGAGTCCATAGACAGTCATACAAACAGGACAACTTTGCTTGTAAGTCATGGCTTGTTTGATGCAACTTTTGCAAAACGCATGATTGCACTTTTCCAGTATTTCTTTATTCTTAATTATCTCCAGGCAAATTGGACACACATCTTTCTCTTCTTCTTCTTTCTTTGCCTTAGCCTGTTCTTCAGAAGAAAGATTATTCTTTTGCCTGCTATTGTATTTCTTCTCAGATGCTCCTGTAGCTTCTTGATAGCTGAGATTAGAGGACAGTAGTGTCCTGGTTTTAGTTTGTGTTGAGTCTTTGGTGATAAGAAGGTTCATAATGTGCTTTTCAGCAGCATGAAGATGGTTTGGTAAACCATATAAGATGAATTTGCCTTCCTTCTCGTTAAGTTTTACATGCAGATCTTCCAATTGTTTCTCATTAAGGAGTGTATTTAATCTTTTCTTCTGATCTTCTGAAAGCTCTGAGCTGATGATTTTTTCTCCTAACTTTGCAGAGGCACTCTGAAATGCATTGATGAAACTTTCAGTAGCATGTGAAGACATATCATAAGCTTTGATCCTAGGTCTAAACATTATGAGCATCTTCTGGCCAGATGAACTGTCTTTCCTTTCTGTTACTGTATCAAATTTGTCTTGAATTACTTCAATTTCTTTGCTTAATATTGTTTCCAACAATTTATACACAGAAGCATCAACTTCAATTCCATTCCTGTGCTGGTACAGTTCAGATGATATTTTCATATTGTTTTCAGCTTGGCTGTTCTTACTTTCCTCTGCTAGAAATTTTTCAGCAGCTAAAATCTCAGTTGCTGGACCACGGAGTAGCAACTGATTCCCTTCCTCTTTGGCAAGAAGATTACTAAACCTAGCATTTAATTTCATTATTGTTTCATTCAATGTGTGGCTGTTTGTTATGGGAATTTTCTTCTGTTTCAGATTTTCTATATGCTTCTGAAAATTACTGGTAAAAAATTCAAGAGCTGCTTGTATTAATTCAGGACTTCTATCAGACATGAAGTATATTGATGTGTTTCCATCATAAAGATCTTTACTTCTTATACACACTCCAAAACGTTGACTTAGGACTTCAGTTAGGTTTTTGCAGACATGACTGAAATATTCATAGAGAACTGATGGAACTGTAAGCTTGTTCTTTTCTTCAGTATTCAGGTCATTTTCATCTTTCAAACCTTTCTTACTTTCATAGTTTGAAAACTCATGGTTTGGGTCATTGCCCACAAGGAGATCCTTAAAGTAGTGATAAGCTTTTTCAATATCTGTAAAATCTCCTGTCAATTTCTCAGAACCAGCAGTATCAGGATTTCCTTCTCTTTTTAAATTTGGACATAGAGTGGCAATTTTCTCCCTTTCCTCTTTAGAGAACATACTGGTATTCAAAGTTGCAGATACTGTAAGAAATATCTAAAAAGAAAAGAAGACATCAGTATTTCTTTTTTTTCTGAGGTTCTCTGCTTGCTGCTGCTATATTCTGAGTAAAGGCCAAATTGCTATAGACACATCTGAACATGGTGTTTCACACACATAAGCGCAGCAATCTGCTTCTAAGTCAGCAGCAAAATTGAAATTTGTTAATGTCAGCAGCATTGCAGGAACAAAGACGATAACTTTGCTACTTAGTTTGAGACTGTCACCTCTGCTAATATAGTTAGCATAAAGAATGCTATTTTGTAAGGCAAACTGCCACTCACTGTGACAAAGCTGGTCACCTGCTAGTCCCTTTCCCCCTCATTATCAGGCCCTGAAGGTCTTGTGCACCAAGCAGACAAAGCAAACAGATTTCTTCTTCCCCTCCCTATTGTGATCAAGATTTTTGGGCACCAGGCTGACTACTCCCCTCCTTAGCAGCCTTGAAGGTCCCAGGCATGCTGCCAAACAGGTGTGATCCCAGAACAGGGAAGCCTAACAGCATAGAGAGCACTGTCTACAAAATCAAGCACTCCAAAGGTCTAAGTGGGAACTTGGATGGCAAATGCTGCTGTGATCCCCTGGTAGCCAGAGACACCTCCACTGTCCTCTGCTTCCTCTGAGGACTGAGTGAATTACTTGCCTCTTTTATGTGCTTTTTGAGTCTACATTATGATTGTTATATTGATACAGCTTGCCAAGTATTAAGATTTGACATGATCTGCAGACAGGGCAGGTGATTAGAAACCATAAAGTAAGCTGTGCTATAAAATTCAGTGCTATGCTACTTATAAAATTGCACTACACTGATTCTGCTTGTAGAAATATTGTGCTATTCAGATCTTTAATTCTATGGTATGCTCATCATAAAATCCTGTAAAAAAAATAAAGCTCTAACTGTAACTACAACTCAGTGCCATTACTATTCTGCCAAGGATCCCCAAAAGAACCTGTCTGTCCCTTTAGTGTCAGGTGAGAGACAAAAAGCTTTAACAGCACATGTAAGTTACATTACACTCTGTAGTTTACTTTTGTCTTTCTTTAAAAAATTCCCCAAAGTCATGCTTTGGTAACTCAGGGTTAAGGCAGAAAACAAAATTCTGAAAAACAGTAACAAGCATGTTCACATCTCTACTTTGCACAGACAGAAGGATAGGGAAATTTGCAGTGTTCTGCCACTGATGTCAGATAGCCACTATGTAAGCACATGCAATACCTCAAAAGCTACATCTATGCTACTGTGCAAACCAGGGTAAACACTCTGGGCCAGACACCAGTATCTCGGTAGAGACACATCCTTTTAACAGGTAGCCTAGGCTTACCCCACGTCCCTGACACATAGTTTTCTTTTCTGCATAACTTTTAGTTCAAAGTGTCTAAAATAATGTTTGCTGTACTATATTCCACCAGTGCAGACTTTCTTAACACTGAAGTAAGGGATGGAAGTAATTAGGACTGTTTGAAGGTGCAAACCATGCTAAAGTAGTGTGAGAGGTCTCAGTAGCAGAAAGTGATCCAAAACTCATACAATTCTTCGACTTTTTGGGAGCAGTCCTTAATGCATACCATTCCCCCAAAACCTGCCAGGGTCTCACTTCACGCAATAGTGATTGGCACACACCAAAGCCATGCTGGAGAACATGATGCCTGTGGATATTTGTGGATGTCCTGTGGTCCAGCACTCAAAAGTCATTTCCCACCACTATTTTATTATCTAAAGTAACGTAACTGACATTTGCTTAGCATGAAATACTTAAGTGTAACATAAGGCAACACAGAGGATTTGTGGAACTACAGGACAGGGTGTGACACCGCTTGTTACTGGTTTTCCTGATGTACCTTTTTACTAATGACTTCTCTTGCAGTGTCTCCATGGCCTCCGGCTGCCTGCTGCTCCTGCTGAGGTGAGGAAGAGCTGGAAGGGATGGAGTGGCTGGGGGAGGCCTGCTCTGTAAATCGGCTCTTGCTCAGGCTCCTTCCCGGCTGGATGACTATCTTCAGGCTCCTGCTACCAATTTGTAATGCGTGATCCGTGCGGGATTCCACACTCTTCTTATCTGCGATAATTTGAGGACAAGCAGATAGAACTACCCGAAAACCTGAACGTCTCCAAGCGGCCACTGAGACCAGCTGCCCTTTCCCGCGCTGTCGTGGGGCCCAAGACGGTGCCCTCGGCGCATCTGCCGCCCCCCTCACACGACTGTGGGAACCTGCTTGCGAACACCCGGCCCACGGGGCGGCCCAGACACCCCCTCAGTGCCGGTGCCGCGGGCATGCCGAGCCGCCTGCAGAGCCAAG
>VWZX01003383.1:643374-874850 GCA_013399015.1 Galbula dea | reverse complement strand
GGGGGGGGGGCGTGGAGGAGGATTCGAAGGGCCGGTACCGGTGCCTGATCCCCTCCTCCTGCGAGGCGGCAGCTCCCTCACGGTTCTGGGGGCTGCGGCTAGGAGCGCCCCTCCGCGACAGACCGGGACGGGCCTTCCGGACTTCACTAACCGCTGCCGGCAGGGTTTGGGCACTGGGCTAGGGGCAGGAAGGGAGAGTGCTGTCCTCCATCCGCCCTGGAGCTCGGGAGGAAGTAATAACATTTCCCGCCTTGTCACCAGCCACAGGTCAGCCGGAGCTAGAGGATGCTGTGGGTGGGTAACTTCACCCGCGGTGGTCTGGTCAACGTATTTTAGTTCTAAGTAGCATTTTAAATATTAGATAACTTTACACCATTTTTTTTTAAAGGTGGTGCTGCAGTTATCTAGAGATAATCGAGCCAGTCCTTCATTCTGTAATGTGGCTATGTAGCTGAGCATAGTTGGTCTTTGGCATGAATTAAGGAAACTAAACATAGGTGTTTAATCTTAGGCCAGGTTGACCATTCCTTGAAGTTGTCAAGAATGATTAGTTGAGAAAGGTCTGGTAAGGAGTTGGCTGTTCTTGAAGGAAGAATATCCTGGAGAATATGTAACCATATGCAAAAGAAGAGAGAAACATAACTGTTAAGTGAACTAATCTCATTATAATCACACCCACTAGTTGGAAGGCCCCAGCCCAGCCTAAAAGCCCATTCTCCACTGGACGTGTAGAAAGATTAAGTGTCATGAAACTATGTGTAAATTACTAGCCAATGAGTGTTACAGGGTGGCTATATAGAAGTTTCCTAACTAATAAACTGGTATATACATAGAGTTGTAGAAAATACCTGGGTGGAAAACCACCTAGCACCCAAATTGGCACAACTTTGTAATTAAACAATATCTCATCTCTGTGTGTGAGAATGGCTTATTGCACACCAGAAACAATCCTACATTTGGGACAACACTACAGTTTTGCTGCAGTCGAACTGCTCCTGTAGAAGAACAGTCCATCAGCAGGCAGTAACTTGTATTTTCTCTTTCTTTTTTTTTTTGGTGTGTGTTTTGTTTGTTTGTTTTTTACAACAGAGTTGCAGTCCAGGGACCTCAAAAAAGTACAACAGTTCAGGTAAGCCTCTCATTTAGCCATCTGCAAAGAGTGTTCCTATATTTAAGCTGTGAAGTGCAAGTACAACTGGTGAACTGGAAAACAACAGTGTAGAATAGCCAAAAGCAACCTGAAGTGTCTGAATTAGACACAGTTATGGATCAGCATTATTATTAATTATTATTATTATTATCATTCAGTAGGATTTGCTCACATTTCTGTTTTAGAACTAAGAGTTTGGAAGTGTTTTGGTGAATCAGTGTGTATACTTTATAAGTGCAAAGGGTTAGACTGTTTTTACAAGTAGGTAGCATACACTGGAGGAAAGTTTGATTGAACACATACAAGTTGATTTACACTACTGCATGCAGTACTGCTGACATCTGCCAGGAGAGGGCTGTATAGCCATAGTGATAATAGAAAAAATGCCCCAATCTTTACGATTATTTTTATTCCCTGAAAAAATTGGTTTAAAAACCCCTTCTGAATTCATAAGATCCATACAAAGAAAGAACTTGTGTGTGGGCTTTAAGTGCAGACCAAAGAAGGGCCACAGAATTACACACAAAATCCAGTGTAAGATCTCTGTGACATAGTTAAGTGAACGTTTGGGCAATTGTTCCTCTGTGAGAGTGGCTATGAGTCACTGACTCTGCAAAGGCCTGAAGTACTCATCCTTTCACCTTGCTGGAAATCAGTAAAAAAATGCTACAAATGCTCTGGAGAGGCCAAAGGCAGGCTTCAGCCCTCAGAAAAACAAGCTCAGAAGGGAAAAAAACTGATGTCTTTTGCTTTTTCAAGCATTTTGAAGCCCTTGTTATGGCATAGCTTTTCACAATTGCTTTCTCAGCTGGAGTTTTAGTGACAAATGCAACACAGCATCACAATGGCACTGCAGCCAGTTAACAAAGCCCTGTAACAGCATCTATTTCAAAGATGTTCTGCTTACACTTGTCAGCTCCTTTTTCTTCCTTCTCACCATTTATCAGACCATTCAGTTGTGCTGCTGCATCACTCTTCAAGGTTGGTGCTCTAAATCAAATTAAGTTTTGAGATTGGGTTTGTTTTGTTTTATTTTAAAGTCAGATTATACCACTCAGTCATTTAAGAATATGTCCCTGACAATAGTTGTGACAGACTATTGGTGGGGAGAATAAACAGTAGGGAAGAGAGAGAAGAATAAGCAGCAGGAGGAGACACCAAGCTTAAACAAGCTTCCTCTTCAGGTAAACAGTAAGTCAAACCCAAATCCTCAAGTTACCACAGGCTCAGTGATACTGTTGTCACCTTTTAGTGCCTTAATTGGGCTTTCTAAGCCTATGAAAAGGGGAAAGAGATGATCAGACTATGCCAAAAACTACTGCTAAGTAATGACAGTATGATAAAATTGAGAGCCAGAAACCATACTTCTATATAAAAAGCAATGTTTTGACAGTAGTATCTTGGATTTCACTTTGTATTATTTTGTATCCTAGGGCCAAGCATGGTAATGGATCAGGACAACCTGATGGTCCCCATCAATAAAGATGCCTATGAAGTTCTTAAGAAAAGGGAGGACTGTTTAAGTAATCTCATTTACAAAAAGTTTGCTTGTACGTTGACCTTCAAAAGTGCAAAATGCACTGTTGAAGTATACAGGAAAAAACTAAAGCAGGGAATTGATGTTTGTGTTTGTAAGGATGATCTCACAAGACACAGGGTTGATGCTTTGGTGAATGCAGCCAATGAATTCCTACAACATGGAGGAGGCCTTGCCTTAGCCCTTGTGAATGCTGGAGGGCCAGAAATACAAGAGCAAAGTAAGCTTCATATTCTAAACTATGGAGAACTTTCAGCTGGCAATATAGCAGTGACAGGTGGAGGGAAGCTTCCTTGTAAGAAAATTATTCATGTAGTTGGTCCAAGGTGGAGTCCTTCTCAAAAGGAAAGATGTTGTGACCTACTTCGTCAAGCTATTATGAATGTTCTGAAGCATGTTAGTGCCCCAGAAAACAATATAATGTCTGTGGCTATCCCAGCAGTGAGTTCAGGTCTTTTTGGCTTCCCGCTCAGTTTGTGTGCTCAAGTGATTGTAAAGACTATAAAGGAATTTGTTGAGGCAAATCCACCAAGCTGTCTCAGGGAAATCCGCCTGGTGAACATTTATGAGCCTACAGTTGCAGAAATGAAGAGGGCCTGTGAAGAGTTCCTGGGTGATCCCAGTTCACTTCAGGAAACTCTTTCAGCTTCACCAAGCCAGTCTTCATCCTTCATCAAACATGGAGGTACTCGCTTGTACATTAAAAAAGGACACCTTGAAGAGCAGAAGGTAAGACTGCCCCACGAACATGAGTTGCATTCAAGTATTTGCAGGATTTGTAGCCCAAGAGTTCAGAACGCATACTGTTATTAGTCCACTAAATAGTTATCTTCTCAGCCTGAGGGGAATTTACAATTGGTAAATAAATTACAGTGGCAAGGAGTTGGGCTTGTTTCTAAATGCATATTAAATGTTAGAATCTTTTTATTTTTTGTATATATGCTGTTATAATAGGAAGCAGCAAAAGACTGGATGATTAATAATAATCAATCCTTATGTTAATGTTTATCTTCTTATTATAACATCATGAATATTCACATTTTATAATGTATTCCCAAGAAGCCTACTCCTATTTTTTGCCTTGCTTTTTTCCTATATGTTCTTGTAGATGCTGCTACTGGAGTGATTCGTCAAACACTGAAACAGATGAAAATAAGTTATGCAAATGATGTGCACCTTATCTCTAAACAGGGCATCATTGAAATGGATTCGTTTAACTTTTTAGGTAGAAAATCTGCTGCAAAATATGTGAGTTTAGTCATAGTAATCCAACAGAGCTCTGACTGGAAGCTACATCACAGGAATGACGTTTGCTTCTAGCATAAACTAGGTCTTAAAAAAAACCCACCTTTTATTTTAAAGAAGTATATTAATTGCATAGGAAGTTGATTTTACATGAGAGCAAAGCATTGTAAAGTTGACCTTTAATTTTATTAACAGTTCTAAAGCACTGAAAGATACCACATGCCTTCAAAACTATGAGGAGAATATGCTCCTAAGTCTTGTATCTTTAGGTAATCTTTCAGCCATTTAAGTTAGAAGAAGTGCTGCTGTTACCAGCGTTTTGTAAACAGGTTTTTTGCATTTCACATACTTAATTTGAAATACAGAAGACCTAGTGCAGGGATCTGCTGTTTCCACTGGAAACTGGAAGAACTGTAGCTTTGCAGTTCCCCTGTGTGCACTGACCCTGCTAGTATGATGACGATTGCTTGGTACCCTAACATGGCGAGTATCTGCATGGAGTGGGATAACAGACGTAGCCATAGTTCTCTCCTGCTCACTGGTAACTGGCTGCAACTGAATTTGGTTTTAGTTTCAGAACTGGCAGGCAGTTGTGTAACTATAGCTACAAACTGCTTATCTGACAGAATTTTGAAAAGACAAATTGTGTACTTGAGAACTGAGGTTGCAAACTGATTATAAACTTTTCTCTTTCAAGGTTTTCCAGAGACAATTGTGTTCAGCAGCACAAAAACGGGGAGAAGAGCCATATTACAACAGAGGTGATCATTTGAGTAAGTAATGAACAGAAGGAGCATTTCAAGTAAATGAGCACTCCAGATTTGAGAATCTGGAATCATATTTCCTTTAGGAAGAACATAGTATTTACTATTTTACTTATATGTGTTTGGGGGGGAAGGGAAAGGCAAAAATGAGTGAGTGCTTTGAACTTTTATATTTGTAGGAATGGAACTGGGCAGTCCCTTACAAGATTTTTCAAACATAAAAATCAGTCAGTGCTTGTTGGAAGTCACTCGGTGGAAGGTGAATAAATTCTGCATGTGTGTGTTTATGGTTTTTTTTCCTGGAAGCTTTACCTCCTGGTAGCAAATTTCTTTTTTTAATTTTTTTTTTTTTTAGCATTCCAGAAGGGTATTGTGTGTCTGGTACTGTACATCTTGGATTACATAGAAGAGTTTGTGACAGCACTTGAAAGCTCTTCACTCTTTCAATGCACTTGTGTAAAAAAACCCCAATCTTCCTTGCAGGAACAAAGGCAGGCAGTGAAAGCATAAAAGAGACTGCAAATAATGAATTGGCTGTTGAACTTAAAGGGAACACACGTACAGCATTGGAAGCAGCAGAATCATGGATGCAAAGCATCGTACGAATTCAGGAAAGTCACCGTGCTGTTATTGAAAACAACTACATTTTCAGCCTCGGTTCAAAGGAGTTTGCAGAACTTTCTCAAGAGCATTATTCTGGTGTATGTGTATCAGAAGTAATAAGAGGTGGAAAAGCACGACTGGAGTTTATTGGCCCTCCTGATGCTGTGATTGATGCAGTGCTCGCAACTGAAAAATTACTGCTTTGTATGCAAGCGGAGACTACAGCCAAACAAGAGGAACTCCTGTACTTAATGGGTATGTAAAGTAAATAAGCACCTAAATAAGGTCGAGGATGTAGCAGCATATATCTTTGCATTGCTGAGAGTGGACAGATGTGCATTCAGCTTACATAGATAGTGAGCATTGCTTTGATTACTGATATTGCTGTACGTTTATCATGAGCCCCGGAAAGACCGTTTGTTAACTGCGGTTACTCACTTGGCAGTACTCCCAGTAGAGCATGATTTATGCAGGGACTGGCTGTCATTGTACAGTCAGCTGTAATGCTGGCTTCCTCCAGGACAGCTTCACTTTAAAGCCTGAGCACTGGAGACATAAGAAAACGTGTGCTTAATTAACACATACTTTTGCTAGCTATAGCTGGACCACTGTTGCAGGACCCACCCACGCACTTGTTCTGCAGAGTCCCTGACTTTCATTAACAGTTGACAGAACTAGTGGCACTACAAAAAGTTACTGAGTGATCCACTTTTCCTTGTTGTTTGTGTAGTCATTCACTATGGATAGCACTGTGTGAAAGCTGGGCTTTGGAGACATGAAATGGAGAAGACATATTGCTTCTTTTTGGTTCCCTCTCTGTGTTCTTTAATAAATGTAGAAAAATAAATACAGGTATATATCAGTCCCTCTCAATATTAGCCTCTGGCATTATTATGATATATGAAAATTTGACTCATTGATTTACCCAGGCCAACCAGAAGGTCAGCTTTCAGAAGGACATCTTCACAAGACAGAGGCTACTAAATGCATCCAGATATCAGCGGTAGAATCACACTTACAGGAGTTTAAAGACAGACAGAAACAGTTTGAAAAAGCTGGACTTCATGTTCTCAAGGTAAAGAGATACTCATGGAAAAACTAAATCTCAACTTAAGTATTTGAACTAACATGTTTAACATAAGCTTAAAGAACTATCTCCCTATATTGCTTTTACATATTAAGATCAAGTCAGCCTAATCTTTAAAACAGATGTTGTCTTTACTCCTAATAACAAGTATTTTAAATATAATGCAAATAATCATTCAAAAAGTGTGGTTAAATTCTGAGAAGTCCTTTTAACTGTACAGTATAGTCTGTCCCCCATTTCATGCTTCAAATGTCCTTTATAGGACTCTAGAGAAATACAAGACTGGTCTATTAGAATGAGAACAGCATTGCAGGATACTAAGGCAGCATCCCCGTTTCCTTGTGAGCTTGCCACCGAAAATTAGCACCTGAATTTGTCAAGAGTTATGATGTGATCAGTAGTGTGTTGAAGCTGGGATCTTGCTTGGGTATCATGCTTTACTGAACAGGAGGAGGAGGTTGTGCACCATAGAGAAACAGAGAATTTTGTAAACAGGGGTTTGTGTGCCTAGTTACAGTGAGTAACTGGAAACCAGGCTGCCACGTGCCAAAGTGCCTTGGACATGAGAAAGGTATTTAACATTGAAATAATAGCAAATACCCACCAGATGAAAACAAGCGCTCCTTGATCTGCAGAACTCAAGACTTTGTTGAGCCACAACACAAAAGCTACGTCAGAATTTAAAACAGTGCTGCACTGAGTCTTGGCGATAGTAGAGCTAAATGACTTTTAAGAGAGCAGAAGCTTGGCCGTGCTTCAGCAACTGTCTGGTTTTAGCGAGCAGGCAAAAACTTGTCATGAGTGGTTTGCTGGAGAAGAGGCCTGGCAAACCCCTGGTACTGCCTTTGGCCACAGGACTGAGTGGCTCACTGATGGAATCAGATGTGCCAGTGAGAACTGCAGCGTAGCCAACCTCAAGTGCTGTGTGGTGTTACCACTGCACAGCCACACTTCAGAGACACAAACTAGCCACACTTCAGAGACACAAACTAACACAAAGGCCCTCTTATCTATGGACCTCTTTTTATTCCCAAAAGTGACTAAGTTTTGATCAGTGAGAGCTGAGGTTCTCCACACCTTGCAGGACTCTTGCAGTTATTTACAAGATTAGGCTGTCAGCACCCACACAGCTTATTCTCATGTATGGTTGATAATATGTTTAGTACAACTCAAGTACGGGAAATCAGTACACTAGGACATATTCCAATGAGAGGTATGGGATAGTGACATGGTTCTTCTTCTGTGTATCAGCTTCACACTTCAGGCACCTTACCTGCTAAATGCTCAATGCGTGTAAGCTAAATCAAAGGTTCTGACTTTGAAGAACAGAGCCTGAAGAAAAGCACTCATGGATTTCCTGGATATTGGTTTCCTGTTTGCTTATACTACACTATTATTTGTTGCAGATTGAGAAGATACATAATTCCCTTTTATCTGCTGCGTTCCAACAAATGAAAAAAAAATTAGAAGAAAAGCAAGGTATCTCCAAAATAACCCACAAGTTGTACCAGCATGTTCCAGCTCAGTTCTGTAGCTCAGTGTGTCAAACAGGATTTCACAGGATGTATTCTCCACCAACAGGTAATAACTTGCTTTGGCATCTTTAATCAAAATGAAGAGCAACTGACTACTGAAGTTGGACTAAAATCAGAAAAAATGGTATTTTTAAACAAGAATGGTTCCTTACCTCAGTTAGGGTCATATAAGCTTGTTTATCTACAGTTTTTCCTATTCTTCCTTCCTGATACTGTAGAGTCAGTAAGGCTCTGGGCGGGCAAGCCCGGATTCTAGCCTAGGCCAGGCACTGGTGTCAGAATCTTTAATACATAACATCACGTCCAATTTTATTTTGTCATGTTGCCTTTTAAAGTCACTTGATGCAAACATGAATTCAGCAGTTCAATACTTTTAACATACCTTCCAAGGAATTGCAGAATAATTGAGGCTGAAGGTACCTCTGAAGGTGATCTAGCCTAGCTCCCTGATCACATCAGGTGTGATCCTAGAGCAAATAATCTGAGTGGACTGCTGTTCAGACCAGAGTACACATGGGAAGAAAGTCATAGTGGCTATGAAATACTGCAGTAAGCAGCAGACAGATGGTTTCAGAAATGGAAATAATAAGCAGTTAGCACTTCACCCTGCAATAGGTGGAGGGTGTGGTATTTTGCTTGTCAAATGCAGAACTGGGATTTCAGGCAATCAACTGTTCAAAAAGTGGAGATTTGCCTCCCCTTGTCTATGCAATGTACACGGCACATTTTCACACTTTTGAAGTAATAAATAGGATGGTGGGCCAATTTAGTTTCTTTGCACCTTTCCATGTGGTACTGTAATAGCCTTTTTAGGCACCATTCTCCACATAAATATCAAAGCTTTTTGTTGTAGTTTGCATTATTAAAATCAATATATCATCTTTGGTGCTTATCAGAGGGCCTAGTATCTGATGACTGAAGTGTTTAAATACAGTATACCTTGATGTTTCTATCACTGGATTAAGATTTAAATCTGAATGGTCATCACTTGCATGGCAGTTACATTGAGATGGCCACGAGCTGTCGCTGCTCATGATTTTGGTGGGAGGTCAGTGCTAGCATCAGAGCCACTCAATGCCAGTTCTCTTCCAAAAGGAGGGCAGACATTAAGCAGTAACATAAAACATCATTCTGAATCAAGCAGCAGTCTCTTAGTATTGCCTATCCCAAAAGAACCAATTGTTGAAGGCACTTTTTTCCCTCTTCTGAAAAAATTTTTCTTTGTTTTTCCAGAACAAAAATATGGAGCTGGCATCTACTTCAAAAGGAACCCGAAAAGCCTAATTGAGGGTGAAGATATATGGGAAATGGACCATAAAATGTACGTGTTTGAGGCTGATGTACTAACAGGCTTATACACTACAGGCAAGCCATCTTATGTTATACCACCAGCAGTGGAGGAAGATGCCACCAAGGTATATGACAGTTTAGTAGATGATGTAAACAATCCTGACATCTTTGTCATTTGCAACAGTGTTGGGGCCCTTCCACAATATTTGCTGACTTGTTCCCCCATGAAGGAGAGATATATGGCCTCTGTGGGAACCAGCAGCATACCAATAATGAATTAATCAGAACAGCAGCTATTGTGAGGGTCCCCTCAGAACAAAGTCTAGTATTTAGATTTTAAGAGGATACTCTACCTAGTAATGTGCTGTGATCGAAGTGCCTCTATGCAAAGCGCTCTTGAAAGATCCATGAACAAAAAAAACTAAGGAAAACAGAAAGGAAAGCATCCCAAAATAGTTTAACATTTACCTGGTCTAAAAAAAGTGTTTAAGCATGTGACTATACACACAATGTTTGCACAGACTGTCATTCTTCATTACATTTTCTTAATCTGAGATATCCCATGTTAGTAAAGCCCACAAAATCTTGCTTGTGCCTTTGATTCTTACATTTTCTTCTGACTTAATTAGGTGAGTGTATTGGACTAAAATGGTTTCCCACTTAGGGACATGATATTAAGTGCATATAGTTAAGGCAAATACAAGGCAATACTTTGTGATTTCTAACAGTAGTTACTATTAAAGACTTTTACTAGTTAAGATATTTCAAGCATTGTAGATACTTGTATTGAAAATAAAAAGCAAATAAAAAGCATGAATGACCCTATCAGCTAACCTGTTATTTTTCAATATAGTATTAAGAACATGACTTGGACTGTATTTGAGCTTCAGATTTCTCAGCAGTGTTCAATACCTTTGAAAGGCTACAAAGCAGTAGAGAACTGGTTCAAGCTACAGCTTGAAATTGCTCTTCAGTTAATCCACCTTTACCAATATCTTTTAAAAATATCTTACAGCATCCACCTTGAAGCTAGGTATCCCCACACTGCTTCTGTAGTAACCTCAGACCAGTAAATGAAAAGCCCAAAAGCTGTTATGTCAATGTAAAAGGAGATTCAGTCCAGCTCTCAGGTACTTTGAAACCTTCTGTACTGAAGCCTGAACCTGTCAGACATTAGCAGGGTTACAAGTCTACTGCCCCAAACTAAAATCTACTACCACATTTGTCCAATCTGAAGCATTTAAAACCATCAGTTATGGCCCTAACTAAACACTCAAACAGCTTTTAACAGTGCTGTAATACAAAAATAAAGGCTTATCTGTCAGTATCAGGTCTGCTTCTAGATTGAAGTCACCTATGATCAGAACTGTAATTATCTGGACAGAAGGGTTCGCATGAAACTACTGAAAACCACCAACACTGTCATATGAAGAGCATTTCATCCCACTGCAAAGCACTGTGTTAATGGAGAGCAGTCTGAACCTGAAAACACAGATGACATTAGCATTTAATAAAACATTTCAAAATAATTTGATAATTAATTCCCAGCAGCTCCCAAGAAAGTAGTGCTATCCTGGTAGTGCTAGGAACCACTCACAAGTCCAGAAGAAATGAGGTTATGAAAGTCTAATTCTGAACTCTTAGGTGAGGTTGCAAGTGGTAGTTTTTTTTAACCATTTTCTGGGTTTTCTTAAAACTATTTTTAAGATTAGCTATGTCTACATTGTTGCAAGAGGACAGCTCTTGTAGTGCACAAGCCTAGTATGCTCTAGTATATGGGCAAACCTCCCCAAGTACTTGTACGAACCACTGAACATGAGTCTTGTTCTCACAGAAATCATAAGGTTGCTTTTGCATAGTGTGCTAGAAGTTTGCAAATAGAGTTAGTCTATTCCTATTTTAACTTTTCCATTTAAGCAACCAATTCTTCTCTATTTCCGTCCTGTTTTTCCTCATGTTTCTTGATTCACACATTACTGCCAGGGAAACACATGGCTGTAGATTTAAGGCTTGTTAGACAGCTTTGAGCTTCTTAGCATTCTTTGAGCAAGAATAAAGTCTTATTTCAGCTTGATTCAAGTCCTTTAATTTTTAAAAGGAGTTTCATGGTAGGAAATTTTTTTCTGTCTTGAAAAAAAACTGTGCAGAATTTTTTAACTACTGCAGCCATTTTTAACAAACACCAGTTTTCAGAAAACATTCAAGAAATACTTTTTTTTGGCACAGTAACATCTTTTCTCCTACTCAGAATAAAGGACAATTTGATAGCACAGTATTATTTCAGTACTGTCACACAAGTACTGGTAAAAATTGATTTAATTAATAACCTTTTTATTAACTTTGTAACTCAACTGCATCTGAAAAACATTGATAGTCATTTCATAGAAAAATTACTGAGAAAACTTAACAGCTGATTTGAATGGCCAGCACATGCTTCCTCCTCCCTCTACATACACCCACAGTTTATAAGGATTCAGTCTTAGTGAATATTTATCTTCCATTTTATTATAGCAAGGTTTTTTCCTAGTATATACTTTCTTCTTCAGTTCATCAGGGTTCTCTAAACAAAGTGGTATAATATATATTACACATATAGTTTTTTAAAAACTGGTAATGTTAAGAGGTTGTATACAATAATTTTCATCTGGTCCTCAAAAAGAATAATTTCATATAGAGAAACTAGAAAATAAACCTAGCACAAACGAGATGTACCAAGTAGTACATAAGAAAATAATTACCACAGTAATTGAAAATTCCTGATCTTAGTCCTACAACAGTCAGCTAACTAGAGGCTACTCCACTGCCTCTGGGATTTCTCTGTCATCCACAATAAGGGTATGAATAATTCCTTCCTTTCGTTTTCCACTGCTGACAGCCTTAATGCAACAGCTGTGATCACCAACAGTGAAGTGAGTTTCAGTCCCATCTTCTACAAATTCACCCTGGGATAAAGGAAACAAGAATAAAACCAGACATGTTGTATTTTAATGAAGGCTTGAGTGCATCAGACTGTTTCCAAGGTCAAGATCACCTGTAGTTCCCACAGTTAGAGCAGCTGTGACAAATACAATGCAAATCATGAACAAAGCTGCAAAATCTTAAAACAGGGCTTTGTCAAGGCATCCACTTAAAGTCTAGTGGGGATTAGATGACTATCAAAATTTCACATCATCAAGTAAAGTTGGAATTTCTGAGTAAGTTGTCAGTAAAACTAAAACTCAAGCGACAGTTTCCTTCCAAGCTGTGCAGTACAGCCACTAAGTACCCCACAAACATACAGTGAAGTAGCAGTAGACCATGAAGTTATTTAGTGGTGCCTTCTGCAACAGGGTGAAGAAATTCCTGAATTAACAGTTGTGCATTTTGGATGCACACCTCCTTCTGCAGTTAAGTAATTTTGTGTTAGGGATTTTGTCACACATGGCTATGGTTTTGTCATCATCTTTGAGAGAGCAGAAAAATCTGTGTGCCACTGTAATGCAAGCACAGTTTGACAACTAAACCTGTACTTGTAGATCACAACCGTATCTCCTGCTGTGTTTATTACATGATATAAAAGGCCGAGAACCATCAAGAGCAGAAGTTCTGATTCACTAAGAGAGGATGTTTCTTCCACCAAAAAAACCCCAAAACATCTGATCAATCTTTTCATCCTAATCTCAAGTATAGAAATACTTGATTTTACAATTTGTAGTCATCCAAGAGATTACTTGTGGCAGTACTAATCACAGTGACAACTCTGGTGAGAAAGCACATACTTAAAGGATAAGGAAGCCTACACAGTATGCATCTTGAAAGCTAGCGTAATATAAAAAGACATCAAATAAGCCTTCTAGCTGTCAACCTGCTCTAAAAATTTATGCAGATCTGACAAACAATTTGCTTTGTTCCAATGAGACTCTTTAAGCCCTAAGTGCTAAGGACCATCTCTAGACAGGCTAAAAAAAAAAAGTGAGTCAGACTCGTGTTCAGCTTTCAGTCACCACTACCATGAGCACATCTGGATGAGGTGGCATTACACTCTGCACGAAACTCAAATCCCTCCCACTCCCCAGAACCCTAGACAACCAACCCAGAAGATTTAACTTTGCTCTCTTAAGAACTGTAGACAAAAGCACTGTTTATCCTTAAACAGATCAATGTTTGGCATCCTAACTGAAATACTGTCAGTTATAAAATACAGTGAAGGACATTTGGAACAGACTAATAGTGTACTGGCTGTCTAGGTGGACACTCATACTCTGTGGTGAAGTAAGGTTATGTGCCCTTCTGTGGCTTATTTTGCTAAACTTTGGTTATCTACCCATAGCCTGTGAAAAGCCTTTGGAAATGACCACATACCGCTGTTTCCAGTTTTTGACCATTGCACCACACATCCATAGTGTCCTTTTCTGTGAAGGAAAAATAAAGAGTAGAAACATCACGATTTTTTTCCTCCCTACAGACAAGATGATCTAGGAATTTTAAAAATTTACTGTTTAATTTTACTTCCAATTCCCAAATGAAGTTCCTAATTAGCCACAGTACCTGGGCTACAGAGTTTGTTCTTATACTGGAGAGATGGGAGGCTCTGTCATCAATGGGCAAACAACTTCTGCTATGAACGTATGTTTTTTTTCTCTCCCTAGCCCTGGCTGTTAATGACATTCTTAAACTGAAAAACTTGGAAGACAAAAATTAAGTAATTTCTGCTAATAATTTGAGGGCTTATTCAATGAACTTCTAACCTTTTTTTCCAGATCCGTTAACTTCAAAAGCAGCATTATTTAACATCCAAACACAAACTGCTTGTATTCTTAAAATCTCCTTGAAAACCCGAGTATCACTTTAAATATCAATCTTGGATTTTTTTTCATTTGCAACAGAATATTCTTTTACTTCTCCTAGTATATCCTCCTTGAATTACTTTGCTCTAGAATTCGCATTACTGACACTGCCATCCTGTTACGGTTCTGTTCAGTAACTGTGTTTTCTAAAAAGTATTCCATGACCATGTACATAATATCATACCAGTTTCCCCCCCACCACACACACCTCGCCTGGACTGTCCCTTTAAGAAACCTCAGATTCAGGAATCAAGGACACTGCAAACCGCCCCCCAGGGTGGGGGGAGGCCAGGGGAATGCTGGGTTTGGCTGCGGGACTTTTGTTGCCTGGTGGGCACGAGGAAGCCCTCTTCCTGCTGGGACTTTCGCCGAGCTGCGTTGCTGTCTGTCGGTGCTCTGAGACACACGTGAAGCTGCTTGGGCTGCCTGATACCGCGGCCCTGCCCCGAGACGCTCTGCAGCCTCGGTCCTGACGTAATTACTTGTATAGGGGGGGAAGCGGGTTCTGGTGTTTGGGTCCTGTATATGTTTATATTATTTTCGTTTATGTTTGCTGTTGTTATTAAAGCAGTTTTTAGTTTTTAACTTCCAATCCAGTCTCTCCTTTAACTGCTGTGTGTGGGGGCTGGGAAGAGCCTTTAAACCCACCACACATCCTGTGCATGTAGATTCTCTACTGAGGAGAGCTGAACCCTGCTTGCCTTTTAAGTAAGCACAACAAAAGTGAAAATCTGTGAACAGACTATTCTGTTTCTGGCATTAAAATTGTCTTTTCCCCAGCCCCCATCATCTTGGTGCAGTTCATTCTGTCCTGAAGCTTAAGCAAAAATCATAGCCCAAGATCTCATCTCCAGGTCTAACCATACAGCAATACCCAAGTGTAAGTTTTCCATTAGATGCCATGGACAAATTCCTCAGAGGATCCCTTCCTCCCATCTGCTTGTAATGTATTTGGGAAAGGAGGACAGAAGAGATTAAATGTATTGCTATTAAAAAAAGTGTGTGTGTGGGAAATCATCTCAAATTTTTAGATTCAATTTCTAGTTAAGCAGTGATGCACAAAGGTAGAATAACGTTGTCACACTTCAGGTAAAGATTCCTTGATTTGATCATATGATTTTTGGAAGGAAAGCCTGGTTACCAAACTTTACACATGCAGCGGGTTTCACCACAATGCAGATAATACTTCTACAACATGCTTCACTTGGAGAACTGTCTTGCTAGGGCAGCTCTATGGATACAGAAGCCAGAACTCATTCCAGCACTGACAGCAGGTTCACACAGGTGTAACAAGACCATTCTTTTTCAGACTGTCTTTGGAAACTGATTCTGATCTTCCAGACCACCCAGCACTTTACTCTGCAACAGTGCTCACCACTAAACTGTGCCTTCTCTTAATTACCAGTTATTAAATGCATAGAAGTTTATTCAAAGGCAGCAACAGGAAGTTGCTCAATGTTTACTTACCTAGCACAACTCTATAATCTGTACCACCCAAGCTTAGTATCCAAGTGTTGGTTGTTTTTGACCTATTCTCCATATGCTTCTTGAGGCTCTTTCCATTGATCTCCAAAGTATATTCATATGCAAAGCCACTGACTGCATCAATGTTAATAGTAGCTTTTGTTTTGGCTGCTCCAACAGTGAATGTTTCTTTACCCACTAATTTAAACATCCATTCTTTTCGTATTTCTTCCTGTAGAATAAAACAAAAGACCATGGGTATTAATAGATACACCTGAATGCATGCTTTAGTATTAAAAAAATTGAACTAGAACTCAGGAAAAAAGCTCAGTACTGAACTGTTATTCCAGAATGAACAAATACATAGCATTTTGTGTGTCTAGAGTGCCTCTGCCCAAGGACAGCAAAGCACTTCATGAATACTCACACCTTAATTGTAACTGAAAAAAAGAGAATGATGCAGTTCGTTAAATTAGGTAAAAGTTAATCAACTGAATATACCTCCCTTGCATTTATTAGTCTTTTGTTTGTTCTGATGCCTGTTGCATGGAAGTGCACATATATAATCTGTATCAGACTGAATTTTGAGCACATAGCAATTTCACCTTTCCATCAACATAGACAACACGCTTTCCTGAAGTGGTCCCATGTTCAAATTCAATCTTATGAACACCATCACTTAAAGCTACTTCCCAAACAGCCACCAAATCTGTCATCTTCTCTAAGTGGCTGTACCGAGACCTATGGAAACACCAACAAAGTAAATTAATTGTCATTGAAAGAGTTCAACTACTGACATCTATACGTCAAAGTTTTACTGGTTCAGGGCAAGTCACTTTTTACAAACGAAAAATTAGACTTGAAAGAATAAGCTTACAGAACTGTTCACACTTTCATGGTTTCCAAATATTCAAATATGACAAAACATCACAAAATCCAGACATTTAAACAGACTCACTATGACAAACAGCATACGAAGACATATATATCCATCTAATCTCTACACTTTCTGATAACAGTATGGTTACAATATTATACTTAGAATTCAGATGCTCCTGGACAGTTCTGTGTTTTCTTGGCAGGGCTTAAAATACAACATTTTGATTGGTCTCCAGCAAAGTGTTTTAGACTTTTAAACCTGAAAAACTGTCAGGATGACCAGTCTAGCTATGATCTGTTTTACCAAATTTGCCTGTAATCTTTCTCATCAACGTTACCTACATAATTCAGAAATGCAACTACGCACACACAATCCCCCAACAGGGGAGAAGATCTGGCAAGATATCCTTTAATTTAAGCAATTCTTAAATTTTAGATACAGTCATAAGTAACCACTGGAACCGTGGATATCTTCCCACATCTGGTCATACCACAGTTCTGATTTTTTACCTTACTTCATCTTCACAGACAGTAATCTCCTCACCGGAAGCCATAGTAACCAAAACAGCTTTTAATCCAATAAGCAGCAAGAGAAAAAGAAAAGTAGAACAGCAGCATAGAAGTATTAAGGCCTAAATGTTCCTGGTTTCCTCCATCTAAAATAAAGGATGCTTTTAGCAACTATCATGCACTGTAGAGGCGAGTCTATTCTTTTACAAAATTAGTAAGAGCAACTTAGCCTAACTTCATTAGCACAGCATAGCTGCCAGTTATTTGATGTAAAAATGGTTGACCTAACTTGTTAGGAAAAGTGTAGAAACGACGAAGTTTTTCAAAGCAGGAATCAAATCCAGAGTTGCCCTTCTCAGTGACAAACCGTAACAAACTAGGGACTGTTGCCACCTCAGGGAAAGTGAAATAGCACAGGCATCAACAAGTCCAACCTACTCGTTTTTCTAAACCACTGCAGCAGTTTTCAACAACTGAATTAGCAACCTGCCTTGGTAATTCAGTCATAAAGTCTATGTCAACCACAAATAAATCCCTTTTTCCTTACTGAAGGAGGTTTTCAGACCATGACGGTTTTACAACACTGCTGACTTATTTCTAATTTATTGTACTTTCACTAAACGAATTAATTTGTTAAGAACTGTCTGCATTGTCTGTGCATATCAATAAGCATAATTTAAGTAACCACAATTAAGTGAACCTTTGAATAATTTTAATTCATTTTTCACTTAAAAGTACAAATAAAGTAAGTTCTAGGGTGTCTCTTCAGTGTAAAAGGAGTTGTTCGTTTAAAATAAACCCCCTCTCAAGCTTCTATTTTACAACAGGCTCAGGAACACTGCTGTATTACTGTTTTGACAGTAATTACATGCATTTCTGTTTATAAACTGAAAACTAAGTTTTAAAAACAGTGAAACCATTTTAAGGTTCTAAGGATTCGATTCTCACTGAAAGAAGCAGTATATATTGCCTAGTAGATGCAGAATAGATTGTTTTGGTTGTTCCTGAAGTGACAGGTTGGTTTCTATGAAGGCTCACATTCCCTGGCAGTCGGTGGAAGTCAGGCAAGTGTATTCCTGCACGTTCCCCTTCTCCTCAGTGGAGCAGGAACCAAGGGCTCAGGACAGACTCACACTTGTCTCTTCCAGTTTAACACAACAAGTGGCCTCGGGCACAAAAAGAAACGCCAGAAGAGGTGGCACCTGGAACATGTCTACAGGCTATCCACAGAGACCGCATCAGCCCTGGCAGCACACAACCGTACTGCAAGGATTTTAGCAGATGATTTAAGGTCAATGCTGAAAGGGTTAGGAAACATCTCCGAACACATAATTTCCTTCTAATAGAACTCAACCCAAAATATAGGCCAGCTTTATGTTTTCTAAAGGACAGTCATAGAATCATTTGGGTTGGAAGGGACCTCCAGAGGTCATCTAGTCCAACCCCCTTATAGTGAGCAGGGACATCCCCAACTAGATCAGGTTGCTCAGAACCTCGTCTAGCCTCACCTTGCATGCCTCCAGGGACGGAGCCTCAACCACCTCCCTGGGCAACCTGTTCCAGTGTTCCACTACCCTCCATGTGACTCCGGGGGGAAAACCGTATAGAGGTATATCCCCGGGGAGACCGATGCCCGCCAGTCAGGCCTCAGACGTTTCACTCGCTGGCTCGAATCCAAGGAAACAGAATTGTACTAACCGCCGACCGTCTAATTTCACTGCATTTTCTGTTATTCAAGTCAGCAACTCAAAATGAGATTTACTTCCTCACACATAAGGGCGTGTTTTGAGAATTGGGATAGATTACCGCTCTGCATCCACCTAGTTAATCCATGCCTGGAAGCAGACAACCGGCGGGGGGTGGGGGGGAGGGAAGGTGCGCTAGGACGCACTGAACTCCAGAGACGGCAAATTTCTTCTCACCACTCACGTTTAGTGCCAGCAAAGAGCATTTTTTACATTAAGTCTTGGCAGTGACGTAGCTAAATCCTCAACAAGCTTGTTAGTGATCGTCGTGATCCTCCACAGCCGGTGAGAACACGCGGGCTCCGCTCTACCCCGCGCTTGCCCAGGCCCCAAGCAGCGACGCCCAGCCGTCCCCCTCCCAGCCCTGCCCAGCGATACCCAGGGAACTTTCCCAGTTACGTCCTACCCCTCCTGTGGGCCGAACCTGCGGCAATCGGCGGAAGCACACGCCGCTGTAGGCACAGTCCGCTTCCTCCTTCAGTGGCCAGGTAGTCCCCAAGGACTCCAAAAGCCGCTCTATCAGCCCAACCAAACCCAACCATCCCGCCAAGCCATGCATATCGAGGCGGCAAATAAAGGAAGCTCCCAAATGCCAGAGGAAAAATCAGGGAAGCCCAACTCCACACCCCACTGCGTCCGTCTCAGCTCCTACCTCCGCGGGTCTCTCCACCCCCTTGGCTCCCGCACCTCAAGATGGCGCCGTGCGACCAGCGCCACCCTGTGGCAGCCTGTCTCCCAACTCCTTCCGTCTCCGCTGGCAGGGGGTGAGCCGTTACAACCTGCGCCGGCCCAACGTTCTCCCAGCCAGCCCCGCGCTTTCCCGCCGCCCGTAGTTCCTTTCGAAGCTGTGCCTGGCCGACAACCGGCAGCTGCTGAGGCTGTGCGTGGTGGTAAACGATCCCTTTCATCTCCTGTGTCTCTGTGGCCGTCAGCAGGAGGCGGTGGCGGTGCAGGGCCCGGCCCCCGTCGCTGGCGTCCTTCGCCATGACAGAGGTACCGTTGCGGACCCGAGGTGGCTGTTGTTACTGTTTTGGTAGTTAAAAACTGAATTAAAAAAAAAAAAAAAGACTATAAACCCCTAAAGTAGGCACCCGGGTCCTCTGAGGGCTTCTCTCGGGGCTGGGGCAGGGGTTTGAGGCCAACTGCATCCCCGCTGCATTTGAGTGACCCGAGGGCTGATTGTCTGGTTTCTTTAAAAAGGTAGATTTTGCTCATTGCACATATTTCGTCTTCAAATAGTGATCGGGAAAACAGTATTCTGTATATAAAATACGATTTTCCCCAAATATTTTTTTGCAGATCCTAAAGCCTCACACGCCCTCCTATAGCAGCTGAGGCTTCTTGGGGGTTTGGGGTTTGTTTGTTTTTGTTTGGGGGCATTTGGTAACGTCCACTGCCTGCACAGCAGGAATGGCAGGAGACCACAAGTTGATCTCAAGAACTCAGGTTTCTGGCTCTTTTTCCCCTTCTCCCAAATGCAGCAGGAGAAGGCAGAATGGGAAAACTTAAACAAGCTGTTAATGCATCGTGGGTTGAAACCAGTGAGTCTTACTCCTCCCCAAAGCTGCAGAAATATATCAGGTAAAGAAATGCTAATTTTACAAGTGTTTGTATTTTGAAATAGTAAGCCTAACTAAAGCTGTCATTTCCAAATGGTAGCAGAGATACGATCTACTTCAGCCATCAGAACCTTTTCATATGACTTTGCTTATTTTCTGTATCTCCAGATATGATTGTCTTAGACAGTCAGTCTTCTCTGGGATTAAGACTTGCATTAAAAACACTGGTGGAAGACACTGACCGACAGCAGCAAATTATACAGGAGCTTATGGATGCTAATTATTATCTTAGGTAAGATGCAGTGGAAGGAATCTACCTGCTAATGCAAAGCAAAAGTATGGTCAGTGTCCATCTTCTGCCAGGTGGAGCTCTTGTCACACCCGAGGCCCATGACCCTTTTCCTGAGATTGTTGTCCAATATGCAGCAATGTTGATCTAGTTCCCTTTGGGCTCTTGCGTTGTTTCATCTGCTACTTCTTCCCATAGCAGCATATTTCCCCTACATGCTGCCGCAGGCTATTCCTGATTGTTATCAGATAACATTGTCAGGCCTGTGCTTCCTTCACTGTCTTTAGTAAAATAAGTTTAGTTTAAATCCAGGATTATTTTTTTTCTTCAGAGATGAGATACAACAGGAACAAGATCGGGCATCTCAACAAGAACAACGGGCTAACGATTTGGAAAATGTGGTGAAAAACATTAAGTCCAAAATTTGTCAGCTGGAAGATGAGACGATAGCTAAAGTTTGCCAGCAACAGAATCAAGTCAAAGAACTTCAAAAAGATCAACAGGTTTCACAGGTAATTCAGATAGTGCTGTCTGAGGATTCAAACTTTTGACTTCTTTTTTTTAAGAGTTCTAAAAATATTTACATTGATGAAAACAAACGAGTCTTGTGTCACAGAGTTAGTGTACTGTTGTAGCTAAGATTTCTCAATCTATATAGAATTTTCTACTGACAAGTTAGAAAAAGGTCTGTATCCTTCTTCCACTGCCTCTTAAGTATGGCTAAAACACAAGTACTAAGCCTGCTTGGGATCAAGTGCCTATTTAGGCACGTACAGTACAGTGACTAATTTCATAATGCTCCCATGATCTGTTCACAGGCAAAGTATCAACAGCAGCAGGAAAAGCTGCAAGAACAGGAAGAGATTATTGCCCGTTTGCAGAAGGAGCTATGCAAAGTCAGGACGGAGGAGCAGCAGCGTGTTGCCACTCAGAACAAAGTGTTTTGTCGGCTTTGCAAAAGAGCTCCCACATCTCTTCTAGACCAGCAGTAAGCTGTTTTCCTACATTGAGAATGACCTGTAGTGTTAAAGGAAGAAGTGGATTTTAAAGTAGCTCTTTTCAATAATTATTTGAAAAAAAATCCCCAAACCAAAATTCTGGAGACCTTAGGAGTGCAAGCTGAAATATGAATTCTTGTATCAATGCAGTGATTTTTTTATTGTAGGAAAAAAAAATGTGAGCTGGATAAATCCATGGCAGAAATAAAAAAATTATCAGGCACAGTATACACTAGGTGTCAGCAAAGAGAAGGGAGTGATTCACTCTGCTCTTGAAACTGCAGTATCTGCTAGGGTGATCTCATCCTGGGATTCTGACACTTTAAAATGTACGTTAAAAAAACAATCATGCAACTCCACAGCACTCCCCCCAACACCCTTTCCCCCCCAAGGAACCCCAAACAAACAAACCAAAGAACCAGACACCTTTCCAGTTTTGGAAAGTGGTCTTTGCAACTGCTGACTGCAGGCTTGCTTTAAGGCCTCCCAGGTATGTTAGGGAAAGTTCTAAAGTATTCCAAGCTTGTGTCACTTGCAGTAATAGCTCCATAGTTCTGCTAAATCAGAACTGCCAATTCTTAGGCCCCAGGTGGCCATCACTTTCTTGTGCTGATGTAACCTGGTTTATTGGGCCTGGCTAGCCGTGTTACCTGGCAAGCATTTTTGAGATTGTGCATGCATAGCCTTTTTCTCCTGCCTTCACTGTAAGAGAGGAAGGATTACTGAATTTGGTTCTGCTTTCTTGATCTGCCTCTCCAAAAAGTGCAGTCTCAAACTGCTCAAGAGGAAAGGCAGTTTCTCAGCTGTTCAGTTTTTTGTACCTCTACTTTTTGCATCCACTTACTCTGAAAGCACTTTTAATTTATTTGGAGACAGATGTTTTGGGGCTATGTGGGACCTATGCTCTCTAGCACTTGGGATAGTGCCTTGCTGTTAAGCTTCTTGTAGTCACAGGATGAGCCTGTCAGGAGGATTTAGCTTTTTTCTCCTCTTGAAGAACGTTGCCACTTTTGGACTGGCACAGAGTTAATGTCTCTGCTTTGTTTTGTGAAAACTGCAACCATGCTTATTCGGTACGAGAGAAAACAGATTGTTTAAAGCTGTCACTTCTGAGGTGCAGTGCAGTTGTGTAAGCTGGCCTGTTCCTGGTCACAGTATCTTTTTGGCATATTTTTGGGGGGAATATCTGAAATTCAAAGTACTGGTTTTCCTTTCATCAGGTTCTTCTGTCTAATTGATTACTATGAATCTCAGATTAGTCAACTGAAAAAGGAGCTAAGGTAGGTCTCATCTAATGCCTTATGGATCTGCTATTCAAAATTTTCTTACTCCTTATTGTTCTTAAACATTATAATGGTAAATGCTCAGTGTTTCAGCTGTCAGTAGTATGTAAGAAACAGCAAGGATTGTAATGGTCATGGAAGTTCAGATTTATAATAACTGTCATTTAGGCTAAGCAGCTGCTCAGGCAGGATGCAAGGTTTTTGGAAGTTGAGGGTATTTAGACACTTGAGCTATAATTCTCCTTCCTCCCCCCTTCTTTTTTTTTTTTATTTTTCCTTTTTTTCTTACTCTTTTGCCATGATTCACAGGCAGAATAACTGCATTAGCTGCACTCAGTCAGCTGATCCCCCTGAACAAAAGGAATACCAGCTTTTCAGCTCTGTTGTGGTGTCTGCATGGTACGAAACAACAAGCAGATACCTGAGACATTCTACAATTTGAAATTATTATCTTGAAAACTGAAATGGGTTTTGCTTATACTGGAATTTCTCTTGAGGAATAAATGTACTTTATTAGCATGTGAAACAGTTTCCCAGAAATAATGGAGAACAGTGGATCTTAGGGCTGAGTTTCTATTCTATTTGCTTTGCAGTTTATATAAACATTACCTTACATAACTGCTAATGAAGCCAACTTAGATCTTTGAGGTAATCAAATTACAGGAAGCTGGAACAGTTTCTCTCTCCCAACAGACAATATAAAAAAGATGAAGACCAGATACAGCAAGAAGTAAAGAGCAAGGAAGAATTCTTAAATTTGGATGCTACTCCTAATTATAGAGCACTGCTCATGGTATGGAATTGCCAAGACTACATGAGTGCAAATCTCTAAGTGGTAACCCTTCAAGAGCCACAGACAAACATACATTTGATTTCTGTCCCCTTGTTCTTATCATACCTTCTTAATTTGTAACCTCTCTGGGCAGGGTTTGCTGTCTGTATGCAAACGTGCCACGTTATGAGTCCGTCTTTCCTGGGCACTGCATAAACCTCCTTAATCACATGTTCTTTACTTCTGGTCTAATGAAGGAGGCTCTTGATCTTAGTTGACTAATCCCTCACCCATGCTGTCTTTCTGTGTAGGCAAACAGGAACCTTTCTTAACATGTATGTCCTTCAAATTGTTCAAGTTTGTTGATTATGGAATGAGTGAAATGAAAGCAGTAACACAGTCTGTTTTGCAGTCTTTCCAGAAACAACTTACTGAAACAAAAACCAGAAATGAACAGCTTTTGCTTGAAAACATAAATCTCAAGAAAGATTTGGAAATAAGGTAAGAAGGGATAAGTGTACTTTGTAAGGGCACTTCAGCAGACTTTGCTTTACAAATAAAGAAACTGAAAGCTCCAGCAGTTTGAAAGTAGTGTGAAGCCTGCCTTTAAAAGTAATTTGTTGAAATGAGATATGGCAGCAACAGTCAACCTTCCCTCCCTGTGCTGTTAATAACAGCTGCTAGTGGTTAGTCTGCTGTTGCCAAGTGGAAATGTTGCAGAATTTCATTACCAGAATTATGTTGTGGTACTGGCAAAGCTTGCTTTCTTTTTCACATGGCTGAGTTTTATAGGTACCTTCAAATGCAAGATGTATAATGTAATTTTTCTTTGTAACAGACCAACTGCACAGGAATTAAAAATTTACAAGCACCAAGTGAAGAAACTAGAGAAAAGTTTAAGTAAAACTATCCAGTAAGTATATTTCTTTAGTAACTTTCATGAATCCTCTGAACTTCTGAAGGCAAAGATAATCTGCAACCTGTAGTACACATAGTAGCTTATGGTTATGGGCAGCAAATGCTACTGTATCTCCAAAGATATCCTGTCAATTTCTGAAGTGGTGGCATGGACTCCAAATGGGGGAACAGCAGTGTGTCTCTTCTGTTTAATTTTGTCTTTCTGGATTTGATTTGAGTGCTGTTGCAGGCAGTATGGACAGGACCAAAATGTGGTGTTTGCTGCTTGTGTGAGCTATAAAGTAAGCTCCTGGCTGCATTATGGATTATGAGTGAGAAAGTATCAGTTGGCAAAATGTTGCAGCTACTGAAATTATGTCCATGTTATTCTTAGAAATTGGCTAAGGTTTTTCTGACTAACAAAACACATTGAAGGTATTAGCCATACAGTCTTGACAGTGGTTTTAGCTGTAATTCCACTTAAATCATTTGTCCATGTGCATACTTAATGCTAAATATTTTAATAGCCTGAAAAAGACATCACTTAAACTTTAAAAATGTTTAGTTCTTCATTTTACATCATTTATATTTAAATAATCTTTTCTCTTATGCAGTGATATGATTTATATGATAATTTTAGAGAAATTTGTCCTAGATTTGGCAAGAAGGGCAGCGAGCTACAGATAAGAAGCCAGGAAATATGTTCAAGCAGAAGCAGATAAAGACTTTGAGCATGGAATTTGACCCTTTTGAGTAAAATTCCGGATGTTAAGCCTTCAGCTGTAGTAGAATCTCTGATAACAGAACAACTGTACATCTGGTGGTGTCCCTTCTAAATTAGCATGCAGTCTGGAATAACCTCAGCCTAGAGACTTGAGATTACTTAATGATATTTACATTAGCTGTTATATTCTTCAACTAGTTCAGTTTGATGGAATTCTATTGGCAGGCATCATAAAACAGAGATTTACTTTGTAGGTGTAAGCATATGTGCTACATACCTGGTTTTTAATCAAGCTGAAAGTAGTACCTCCTGCTAAGGCTACTTGTGTAAGCCAGTGTATGTATTTGGTGTGTAGATCTTCAGGGAGTAGCACCGGAGAAAGAACTGAAGAAAAGAAAGAACCTGAGAGTATTGCAGGAGTAGATCAGCTGCAGGCAATTTGCCAGCAATACTTACAGGTATGCAAATTGTATCTGTACTGCGTGTATCTAGCACTGTTAACAATGCAATATAACACATGAGATTTGTTTAACTATGTAAACTGAAGCCTGCTATTTTGAATCTAAGAGTTCATACAAAGTCCTCTACACAAGATGCATAATGTTCTGGATTTGGCAGTTGATGTAGGCTTGTTTTTAATTGTTCTATCTTAAGTGTAAACTACCTGAAAGTATAGGAAGGAAGCAGAGATGAAGTTGGCAAATATCAAATCCATGATTTAGCTGAAGTCTTTTCAGGACAGGGGATTTGTTCAAGGTCTGGGGCAAAACAGCTCCTGATGTTACAGTTTTAAATATGCCTGAGGAGACAGTGGCTTTTATATTTCTTTAAATTAAAAAACCAAAACCAAACCCCAAATATAATAAAACTGAGCAAGTTCCAACTGTGGAAGTAACACTGCCTCAAGTGGATAAATGATAAGTATCCCTCAAAGGGAAGTATCTTTGCATTGCTTTTACATATCTTCTAGCTAGTATATTTATAAATCTTTAATCTGTTACATACTGAATGCATCTGTAAAATTCATGGATAGTAACTTACTGGAGTAATTTATGATTTAATGTTTAGACAATTATGACTGTGGTGGAGAGAGATTTGATTATAAAATGTCATACATAATTGAGCAATAACACTTGTTATTTGGTCTTGAAGGTTTTGTCCCACATTGATTCTGTTTTGCAAAGTCCAAGAGCTCCTCTGTTAATATACAGGCGCAGTAAAGGGCCTGTGCAAAGTTCTATTAAAGAGAACAGACAGGAATGTGGATTTGAGCACCTTCCACTGACTATAGAGATGTGGGCAGATCAGCTAATGGCCCTAAAGGTAACACATTATTGTGTGTGGCTTTTCTTTTAATCTGCTGACCACCCTTCTCTCTCTCCGTGCATGTAGGGGTTGGTTGTTTTCTGTTTATAGCCTTTGCTATTGCCTGAATTGTTGTTAAATTTTAAAAATAATTCTGCTTTCCATTTCTACACTGCTTTAAAACCATAGTAAAGTGAAAAATGTGTGCTCTGGCTACAGGCTAGATAAACTTCTCTGCATATATCATCTAAATGTTTATGTTCACTGGCTAAGTCCCCAGGAAGACACTTAAGTTTTAGGGTCTGTGTACTTCACACATTAATGATGATGCATTCTCTTCCTTTTGCCTTGCCAGAACAGTAACTTTGATAGTTTTGTTTAAAGCAAACTCTCTGTGACCAACACTTCTTATGTTGCTGACGTACTTTGATTTTTAGGCTATCAGTTGTTGAATCCCAGAATGTAAGCAAGATACTGTGCTTAAATTTCATGAAAACTAAAATCTTACAGTTTCCAGTACTGGAATGTTTTTGCATATGAGAAATGGAAAATCTGCTTGTTTCTATAATAAAAACAACGTTAAGAAGATACTAGAATAATTTGTGTCACCTCCCTTCTTTTAAAAGGCTTTGCATAGGTCCTTGAAAAAACTGTCTTTGGAATTAGTGCCTTGGCACACTGCAGATACACAGGATGACAGAGAATCCATACGAGTGGAAGATCTCCAGTTCATAGTAGATGCAATTTTGGAAGAAATAGAAAATAAGGAAAAGGTAATTCCTACCTGGCGTTTATAATCACAAGTTACTGTGGAATTCTTAAATGGATTCTTCACAGTGATTAGATTTGCACATTTGAAAGCCTTGTGGATAAGGAATAGCTGTTTGAAGATATTCAATAGTCAAAGACTGTTTTAACATAAATTCACCTTGGGGAAGACTGCTTTAATCAAAGTCATTTGACCAATGATGAATTTGCATTGCCCTGTAGTCTCAGGTACTACCCTGTTCTGTCTGTTTCTCAGCATCAAGGATACATAAACAAGTAAGCCACAGAGAGGGAAGCTTTTGAAGGAGTATTTTTGGTTTGCTGGGTATTTGTCAGAAAACTGTCTTCAAATGGCTTCATAATTTAAGACTATTCAAAATGCTGTGATTTAATAAGGGAAGTTACACCTGCTTTCTTCATAATTACTCTTAAGAATGTTTCATGATGTAAACGAATCCTTGCTTTGTTAAACAATAACATTGATAAGTTATTCTTTCTGCTTGCTACAGAACAGCCAGACACCATCCTCACCAATCCTGTTTGCAATTGTGTCTCACTTCCAGAAGTTGTTTGATGTGAATTCTCTGAATGGCATTTATCCACGAATGAATGAAGTTTACACAAAGCTTGGGGAAATGACCAATGCTATGAGAAATCTCCATGAGCTCCTGGAACTAGGTAAAAGACTTCATCACCTGGCACTTGTTCAGACCGTTTCCAAGGGAAGAAGATAACAAGTGAAAGGCTGATCTTTTCAAAGAAAATACTGCTGAGAAATGAGCAGCTAGCTGTATTCTTCACTGGGAAGATAAAAATAGGTTGCTGTCAATTGGGAGTTTAAATGGCAATTTGTAAGTCTTCAGCAGTTGCTGAGGAATACCAGGGAGGCAGAAGAAAGTAAGAGGTGAAATTGAATTTTTTTTTCCACAAAGCCTTGTTTCCTGTGAGCTGACTGTGTAGCTCTTGACCATCTTCTATTCTCTACTTGAAAAATAACAAATTTAAGAAAAAAAAACCTCGAAACTGTAGATTTCTCTACTCAGTAATTCATTCAAGTGTAATTGTGTCCAGTCCTCAGAAACTTGGTCTTACACTGCTAAAATTTTTTTCAAAGTAGTAGAATGTCAAAAACTAAATGCCAGCACTCAGAGGCATACTTAGTTACTTCCCAGTCCTCTTTTGGTTTGTACTTCTGGAGAACATCAGCTGCTGCTGCTCTTGGGTTTAAAGGTTTTGCTATGCTGTAGGGCGTACACCCTGAGAGCAGGGCTCCTGGCTGCTAAGGTCTTCTGAGCCTCACAAGAGGAGGAAAAAAGCCTTCCTGCCTGCAGCCAGTGCAGGAAATGGGGAAGCCCTATGTCTCCCTAATAACAGCAAACCAATGGAGTGCAGAGAGCCTAGATCCTCTGAAACTGAGGGAGAAAAAGACAAGGAGCCTGTTACCTTCAGTCACAGCAGGTAAAATCCAATACCAAAACAAGTTCTGGCTGTTAACAAAGTATTTATTGAGCAAGTTCCTCATTGGCCTCGTCCTTATACCATGCTTCTGCTGTGTCACAGGACCTAGCAAGTATCTCCCTCTGTATAGAATTTCAGTTGGCTCTTTTCCACTGCACGTTCAGAGTGCACTTTTGTACCATCTCTGCTGTGAAAACACACACAGCTCTGACACATTTCTTTAGTGAGAGTCTTAGTGAGAGTCACTATTCCTAGGTAATGTTAGTTTTTTCTGACCATAGGCACTTTGTTTTCTGTGAATGATGGAACTTGTATGCCCAGATGTGTGAAAACCAAATAAAATCTAGGCACATGCAAGAATTGGATTGTGTCTAAAATATTTTCCTGTTATTAGTGTTCTAATAAACATTAGAACATTAGAAGTGTTTATTTTTTCACAGAAAGTTCAGCACCACCCACTGTGGTAGTGGATACTGTTGGGAAACTGTGTGACATAATTAACGAGAACGTGACCGAGCAGGTACAGCAGCTTCTGGGGACCCAAGACATCCACAGGTATGTGAGGCTTTTCCACTGGCAGCCATTCTTCAAACCTCACATTTAGTAATTGAGAGTCCTGGCTAAAATTGATACTGTGAGAAACTTAATGATTTGTCAAAGTCACTTGACAAATGAGCTGTGACAGTAAAGGAGTTACTGCTATCCTACACAAAATAAATCTTGAATATTTTCAAAAGGATAAAGCTGTCAAAGGGGAGAACTAAGGCCAGAAGGTTCCAAAACACCTTGTTTATTTGTGTGAATAAGGTCATCAAATAAGCCTTAATAGGATGTGTGTGTCATAAAGAGACAAAGCAAATGCTGCACGTGGGTAGGGAGGAGAAAGTGTTGCAAGGTTTCAGCTGTAATAGCCAAGTGTATTAGTTAAGAGCACTTATGCCTCAAGGTGCCTACAAATACTTTGGGAACTGGACAAATTCTGTTACAGGTGACAACATACATGTACTTGGTAGCAGACTAGAAGAGCCTGCATTCGGTGTGCACTCTGCCAACATACTAAAATTAATTGCAGCAGGCAGCAAGTCTGACACATGCTGACACATTACTCCCTCAACCTTTCTGCACTCCTCAGTTTTAACTAGAGAATAGCTGCTTCTGAAACACTCTTTGCACCACATCTGAGGCAGCTGTATCAGCCACCTCCAGGCAGTATGTTTAGCATACAAAGACTTATGTTCCAGCCCCAAAATTACTTGGTGCCATGTAAGGAGGAGAGGAAGGACCTGTATAGGGCATAAATAGTGAAACTGGAGATTCTTTTGACAGATAACACTTGTTGGCCATAGGTTTCAGGACTTGAGAAGATGCTTTTTGTGTAGATATTTTTATATGCTACTAAGTAGCAGTGTTTTCAGAAAGTCATAAGATCATACGGCAAAACAACCAAGGAGATGAACTTAAACCACCTTTGCATCTTTAACCTGACAGTCTCACTTGCCCTTTTCAGTATAGTCAATAAGCTAGAAGAATATGAGTGCTTCTTTCCACCATTTCAAGCCCTTATTCAAGATTTGCTGTGTCTTCTAGGTGAGTAGTATTTGCAAAAGTTGTAATTATCTTCATGCCATCACTTTCTCCTAAAACTTTAAATAGTTAACATGTATCTTTGTTTACTCCTGGTCACAAGCAGGGTGTGAAGGAAGGTGCTAGCTCGGTTCTTTCCATCTTTCCTCAAGAAATGACCAAAATACTTTTTCATTGAACATGGGGTTGCATATATTCAATCCTATTACTTACTCATAAGATAAGCTAAACTGAGGGTTTTTTTCAAAAGCATTAAAAAGTATAAAGAGTTTATTTTATTCGCTAGCTATATTTGTAAGTTAGAATTCCAACTGAACTTGGAACATGTTCTAGGTACCTATATACCTTACTGTTTTGCTTTTCATTCTGTTTCAGGGATCAGTAACCTGGATGATATTTTACCTACTGTGAGAAACCTGAAGCTAGTAGCTAGTTAGGAGTTACTCTGGTCTTCTTTATCAAGGTTTATCTTACCTGTGAATGTACCCCTTAATGCATGAGACATTACAGCTACCTCTAACCTGTTATCCTAATTAACAGTTGGATTTTTTTTTTTGGTCATAAATAAAACTCCTGCATTTTTTCAATTATTGATTTTTCTGAATTATTGTTTCATGGTCAATTTAAAGAAAAGCCTAGTTGCCAGGCCACTCTGTGATATCTAAAAAGTCCTGGCAGTCAGGTGAAGTCTCTGATGGCTGGGAAAAGGGAAATATTGCACCTATTTTTAAAAAGGGTAGCAAGGAGGACCCTGGGAACTACTGACCTGTCAGCCTCACCCCTGTGCCTGGGACAATCATGGAACAGGTCCCCGTGGAAGATATTTTAAGGCACATGAAGGACAGGGAGGTGATTTGATGCAGCCAGTATGGCTATACCAAGGAAGAAGTCCTGCTTGACCAACCTCGTGGCCTTCTGTGCTGGAGTGACTACATCAGTGGACAAGGGAAGAGCTATGGGTGTCATGTCTCTGAATTTGTTGACACAGTTCCCCACATCCTTCTCTCTGAATCGGAGAGATCACAACCTTTCTGTGATTCTGTAACTTCTATAAACTGGTCTACTCAATCCCAGAGAGCAAACTGCTACACATCAGCGTAGGAAACAACACAGCACAAAGCCAGACTAAGCATTTTCAATGTTGCTGACACAGTCAAGTACAAGAAAAAGGTGCTCATTAAGTGCCTTGGCCATAACACTTTTAGCATTTGCCTATCGTGGTTTTTTGGAGAGCCTATTTCAAAATACTCTTTACATTTTCAGATCGGTTTGGGGTGTGAGCAAGTTGTCACTCAGTGAGTATTCTCTCTGGTTATGGACTGAAGCAGATTAGATTAATGCAATCTAAGCCAAAAATATTTGAAACTAGCTTCAGGTGGTGCATGCATGTGAGGTTACCATGGTCATATTTCAAAAATCAGTTTTAGAAAGGCAAAGAAAGTTTTTATGCAAGACAATTAGAATTTTATTGTACACAAGTACACCAAGCTTTCAAAAATGTTTTGGTGTATTTTGCTTGAATATTAATAAAGCTTAGTTTACAAAACTGCTGTGCCTCAGGCAGAATGCTTTGCCATCAAAGTTTACAAGATTTTGAAATGTACTGTAATAAAGAACAAAACATGCTAAGGTGTCACAGACTAAAAGCTTAAGGACATCTTGGTAAACTAATCTCTGCTTTTGGATTTCATTACACACATACCTGCAGCCAGGATCTGCTAAGATGCTTTCGAGCAATGGAATAACAATTTCTTAGTTTCTCAAAGAACAACTGCTCTTAGAGTCTTAAATGGTTTCTTTCAACAGGTTATGTAGCCCTATAGATGAAGAATGCTGTTTAAAAATTTATTCTTTTAAAAGTACAATGATTTCATGTTAAAAAAACCCAAAACATTTCTAGGATCCGGGGGAGGTGAAAGTGCCAAGCTGACAGCATAAAATAGCTCCAGGTACAACATATCCTTTTTCACACTTAAGGGCTCTGTGGGGGAGTTATGCCAGAAACAGCAAAAATAAAGGGATTATTATTTAGGGACAAATTAGTCTCAGTGTGTTAGGGGTGCTATTTATTTATTTCCTTCAGTGAGAACTAATCTCTTGAGTAGGATCATTAAATTTACATATCCTGAGCTGGAGACTGCTTGAAATATGCAGTGACTATTCAAAACACATTAATTATAAAAGATACCTACATTCATATAAAGCTGAAAAATTAGTAACTTATGTACATGAGAAGAAATCAGTGTTTCTTGCATCTACTCCTTGTCAGCTCATACCTGCAAGACAGACACAGTAAAGTAATTAGAGAAGTTTAAGACTTTCTTTAAAGTTTTAACTGGCACAGCAGAGAGGACTTGGGCAGCTTTATTGCTTGTCCTGCTTAGGTGGCATGGCAAAGGAGGCTTTGGAGATGGCCTCAAACTTCAGCTCGTTACTGGGAGCTTTGGATGTGTCATTTCTCTCCTACTCCCATAATTGCCATATCCATACATGAGACAGACTAGCTGGGCCAGGGCAATGTGGGTTTCCTACCCCATGGGCCACTGCTGGCTCACTGTGGATGGCAAGCTCCTGGGCTACCCACACTGCATTCTTTGGGCTCCATTGAAGGAGAAAGAAGGAAGAATTACTGCCATTAACTACAGCTGTAGAAGGGGAAAAAAACCAGGTTCTTAATCCTTTCCAGAGACCAATCTTAAGGTTTAACTCTGAACCACAATGAACATATAAACAAAACTGTAGGTGGCTTATTATAATAGTTCCTATAAATGCTTTGTAATTAAAAGTTTTATCATATATATATACTGCTGATCAGAGTATTAATTTAGTTAAGATCTTTATCCAAGTTAAAATTTGTTGCAAGGCTACTTTAATAAGCATATTTTTTTTACTTGTGTCCCAGTGGCTTTTATGGTACCTTAACATATGCAGAAGACTATAATTGACATCTAGGCCTCTGATTAAGACTGTTTCACAGAGCAGGTATTGCACTAGCAACTAGCTTAATTTACAACTTAGATAAAAGTACCAGATTAGTTCAAGTTAGTCCTGCGTTGCTCACCAAAACAGGCAGCCCATTGATCAGCACTCTGACAGCAGTCACACCAACTCCCCACAAAGCAATTGGCAGGGTTTGGAAGTAGAGAGATGAAAACTTACCACTGTGCAAAGCCTTTTATTAAGTCCTCCTGTGACAAGTCAATCCGCACCTTTAAGAAGCAAATTTTAGTTTCTCTGTGTATTACTCAGCATACAAACTGATTAGCTAAGCTAGCCCTCCTCCCAAGTCAGACCCAGTGTCAAGTGCTGTGGCTGCAGCTCAGGTCACGGGAGACAAGCTTTGTGCCCTCCTGGGACACAGGCATTGGCCAGCCTCAGCCCAGCAGCCCAGTTTCTTAGGAGCACTACTTGGAAATTTATCTGTCAGTGCAGAAGTGACTCCAGTTTACTTATCACAGACTCCAAGTTGTTAACAGAAAGCTTAAAGCACTGTTGGCAACTCCTGGGTTTTTATCACACCTCTGTCTCAGCTTCATCTTTGCACTACTGGAGCCACTGCCCAAATGGACAGCGGTGGATCCCAGGAAATGTGTTTTGATTTGTGGAGCACCCTTCTGAAATGAAGCAGCACATGAATCACAAGAGACCACACAGGCTTCTACATGGCTAGAGCCTGATTCAGGTGAAAATCTAGCATAAAAAGTTGTTTCCAGATTGCTAGTCCTATTACTGAGACTTAGTTACAGGAGTTACTCAGACTGTTCATAGGATTGTCAGAGTTGGAAGGGACCTCAAAGATCATCTAGTTCCAACCCCCTTGCCTGGCAGGGACACCATCGACTAGATCAGGTTATCCAGGGCCCCATCAAGCTCTACTGAATCAGTAGTGTAGCTGCTTTAAACTTACTTTCCCCAGCTCCTTCCTTTCCTGTGAAATGAACGGCCTGCTGTTTTTCACTGCAATGTCCAGTGTCCTTTTCTTGACATCTTCCAAAGATTCAAAAAATTCAAACCTGAAATTCAAGTTTTGAAAGGACAAACTTAAGTCAAAATTTGAAGTCCTGTAAGCATCAGTGGCCAGAACTTGAACAGAGAATGGAGACACAGAAAAGGAAATTCTAGTCAGATTTTATTCACGTGGTAACGAATCTCTTCCAGGTCTCATGGAAGACTGTGACACTGCTGTTCAGGCTCTTCACTATGCTAGGGGCAAGGAGCATGATGAAATGCTATGTAACATCATTTCCCCCCTTCATGGAGGATCAGCATGTTTTCCATGCAACCTTCATTACTCAGAGGAAATGGCTGAGCCACCCCCCCCCCCAGGTTTACAAAGCAGACTTACACCACCATTAAGACAAAGGTTGAAACCTGTGGCAATTAAATTCTTAATGGCTCTGATTCATGCCTCTGGCACACATCATCTAATGTCAAGAGAGTTTTGTCCATGCTAAATCATTTCAGTTCTGCCCACCTGAATAGTTTTTCCTCAAGTCAGAGCTGCAGAACAGGTAATGTGTTTTGGAGCCGAGTGTTGCTCAACCTACTGTACTTAACTGAGGATGTACAGGCCACGTGAATACTGAGGATGAAGAAAAAGAGAAGCTGTTCCCAACAGCTGTGCTGGAACTACATCAGTGGACTTAAATGAGAATAGGCAGAGGCAAAATCCACAACTAGTGTTCTGAGTATTAAGATGAAATACTTAATATGAAATACTGGTCTTTTCTCCATTTCTGACCTACGTTGGCATATACACAAAGGACCCAACACAGGAAAAAACTGAGACACCTCCAATCATCCAATATTCACATATTTTCACATGTGTATGTTCCTCTAAATATTGGATTAAAACCACCTCTCAAAAGAGCTCTTCTTCTAAGCATTACTGTGTGTGATTTTATACAAAGCACATTCCATTTCAGTGGCAGAACTGTGGACATGTCACTGTCAGGTCTTGATGAGAACATCCACCTGTCTGTTCAAAGAATGGTCCAGTCTCAAAAGACTTAGTATTTCTGCCTTTGACTTTTGGAAAGCTGTCAGAATAAGCATCAGGCAAAGAAGTATGAACAGAGAAGCAGGGTTTGTGAGGCACTCAAATTGAAAGATTGCCTCTGGAATGACATGGAGTTACACATGGGTGGGGGAATGTCTGTGTGCAAAGAAGGAAGTGGAGCTTGCCTCAGCTAGGGTCAGGGAAGGGGGTAGGAAGGTGTGCCCTCCTACAGCAGGACAGACAGCACCATACGCAGAGCAAGACCAGCACTAAGAACTTGGAAGACAGAGATAAAGTGCCATTTTTTTCAGAAGACCTGCAAGGGTTCACAAGACAATCCTTAGGAGCAACAGGAGCGTGCCTGATGTAAGCCCTTTCATTCTACAGAGATCAGAACTATTCCAGCAACAACCATAATTAACATTTTCTTACTTCTCATCGTATTGGGGATTCAGAGTTTTTTTCTTAACAGAAGTCTTCTTCCTGCTTGCCCATCTTCTGTCTGGAAGCAGGTATATACGAACATAGGGATCTACTCCACGATTGGAAGAGGATACTAAGTTTCTGTTAAAAGAAATACAGTGTTGACAAGCAAAGCAAGTTCTCCCACTATCTGCTTTAATACCTTGTGTCTCTAAGACCTACCCTTCAGGGGCCAAAAACATTTATGTTGGCAGTCGGAACATAAGCAAATAAAACTTTAAGGATGTGAAGTTGAACAACATTTTTACTGCTGAGTTGTGTGGCCACTTAATGGGGTTCCCAAATTAACCTTTACAAATCCAGTCACAGGTGTCAAGTCTTTGTTATGGTGCCTATTCATGACACCCCAACACAAGGCATCGTTTGTCGATGCTGTTCAGAGAAAGGTTTGGGTGGATAAATGATAAAGTATCTCTACCACAGTGAGCACTACTCACTGGCCACTCTTGCAGACCTGCTACTGGCATTGACCAGAGCTGATGGTTTCCACCTGCCTGGAATTAGTGAGGCTGTATAGCTTGAAATTGGCCAATGCTAAGGTCTCCTGGCTGAGCAGCTTATGCTGCACATGGTTCTGCTCCAGCTTTGCTGAATGCCTGGCACAAGCTCAGTCTGCTCTTCCCCTGTCTTTTACAGAAATACAGAAGCCGTCGTCAGCGTTACCTGCAGCCATTCACCAGCACGACAAGGCTCTGCCGTACTGAAGCATACCGCACCGTCAGCTGAATCTCTCCCAGAGGCATTTCAGTCCCACTGTAAGACAGTTGCACAGGCAAAGCTTTTATATACAGCTACTTAACAGACCTAACAGCACAAAATAGGACACAAGCTTCAGAAGCTGGTGATGCACTTTCAACTAAAACCAACTTTCATGGAACTTTTTCTTCTTTCTGGCGTCCTAAGATTTGCTATCTAGAAAGCAACCACAGAGGTTCTACAGGAGCAACACTCCATTAGCGCCAGCAATGCCTAGCCAGCCTTCTGTACAGGTACTCCATTTCAGTCCCACAGCATAAATGGCCAAAAAAAGCATCTACTTGGCCTGCTGTAGATAGAGCAGCAAAGTACAGCTTAGCATGTTACACAGCTCTCTAAGGACATCTATATATGCAGAATAGGACCTTTCTTATATCTAATTCTGCATGTTACTAAAGTGGTTTCAAATCCAAAACACTGCTTAAAAATGGCTTTTAAATGGTTTCTAAATGAGGCCCTGTTCAGAGCTAGAGAATTTTCCAGTCCAGAAGTACTAGATTGAGCAGCTGGATCTGGGTTTGTTTTTCAGGTTGATAACTGCTCTGATGCTCTCTTAATTAAGATGGACCTTCTCTGCTGCTTCATTAAGCATTCTGCTAGCTCCATTCTGCGCCCAAGGACAGCGAGATCCAGCTCCATCTCCTCCTTAACAGAGCAGACTACCTGCAGCCTCACGCTTAGCACTGTGGGAAGGACATAAGCAAGCACCTGTCCACAAAAACTTTGTGCACAGCATTATGAGAGTCTCAAAACTTGTTGAATAAAACACAGCATCCAAAACTTTAAGCAGACAGATATGCTTATGAAGAGTTTTATGTTTTTACAAAAGTGGAATATTCTGATTTCTGATCTCCTGTTGCTAAAACCATGAGTGTTATGGGACCCAGGATATTCTGTGTGAGAGGATCTTGAAGATTATAAAGCCAACACATACAGCACCTCTTGAGAAAACCAGAGAAGGAAATGCTTTCCCTTTACACTTGATCTGCTGGTCACCCTGTAATTTACTTTGCTGTTGACTAGAATACTTGGGCCAGTTCTTCGTGAGCTGATTTTAGACCCAAGACTCCAAATGACTTAGCGGTCTTGAATTAACTGTGTGCAATAGTGACATATAAAACCTAAACCTTCTCAAGAGAAGAGCAATTCAGCTGGAAGAACCACCTACTTATGAAGGTCCAGATTGCTGCTACTTAATTCAAAGCAAGAGGATGGCAGAGAACCCAGTGAAGTAACACTGGGTGCAAGCCTGAGTTCCTGTATAACTGGCAATGGGGGCACTACTGCTGCTCTTGTATGCAACGCTGACAATGGATGATGCTCCGGATTTTGCTCATGCTCTGTCTCATTAAGGCCAGCAACAGTTTCACTTGATGCTGTTGAACTGTCATTTGTGCCCAGGTATTCTTTGCTATCCTTTTTTGGCAGAGATTCAAGCGCTGTAGTGTCTTTGATCACTGGAGGTACTTCTGAGACTTCTGGTTTTGGTGGGGAGGCAAACTTTTGCTGGTTTCCACCCTTCTCCATGACATGCACAGGACCTTGCTTCGAGGCATTGACACCAGCCTTGACTCTCTGAGGATCAGGTTCTTCAACATTCAAGGTCTAAAAGTCATGAGGAAGAGAAATGAGCACTGCTCCCAGAACACCAAGGTTAATGCCAGCATTACCACCTAGGATGAAATTTCACCACAAAACTCCAACAGCAGGAATCTGCTATTAGAGATGAAAGAGACCTATGGGATTAGCTGTGACATTCTCTTCCCTTGTCACTGTGATCAAGAGCACAGTGAAAAAGCAATTCCCAAGCTTCAGTTTCTTACTGTTTAGCAGCTTTCATTTCCCAGCTTAGATTTTCTCACTCCAACTCTCCGTTGTCACAAGAAGATTTTTAGCAATGGCACTGCACTGAATTTTAGGAAGCCTAGGGGGTACCCCTCAGCTCCACCATGCACTCTTAATTGCACTTGAAGACCTTGTTACACTTCCACTGCCTAGTCTACACACACCTTTCATCTCTTTTGCCCACTTAGAATTGGATGTGTCCATTGAGGAAGCTAAGTGAATATGGCAAAGAACAACTTACTCGCAACACAAGTTTCATCTTAATGAAGCTGTCTGAACTGGAATGATCCAGCTGAAATCTCTGATCCAGAGTCATGTTTGGGTCCTTAATTAAGTGGGAGAGACATACCACTGATGTTCCCAGGGCACTATCCCGATCCTTGTCTTTTATCTGAGGGAGGGCAGGAAATAAAAGTTGTTAGATGGCAGAGATGGCAGATTGGAAAGCATACCACTGGGAACTGCAAAGCAAGAAGGTATCTCAGACAGAGACCAAAATTAGCTTGTTTACTTCAAGACACACTATCAAGTATGGTTACTTCCAAATGGGTGATGCCAACATGTCAGGACTGTAACAAATTAATGTTTGGAGCAAAAATTCCATCTCACTATGCAGAGAAGGAACTGCCTTAGCAGAAAAACCAGGCCCTGCTATTTACAGGCAGCTGGGATGACAACTGGTCTAAACCTTTAATAGGTTTTAAGGTAATAGTTTACTTAGTCTATTTAACCTTGATATACCTCCTAAATTCAAATCCACTTCTGTAGCCAAATGAATGGCCATAGAAATGGCTGTGACTGCTATGTATGCTAGTGAGATACAGGATTTCTTAATAAGCCATAATACCAAGATGAAGAGACAGGACTCTGGTTAAGAATTATGAAGACTGATTTCTGATAGCAAAATATTCATGGCTTTACTTCGCACAGTTCTGTATATAACCTTCTTTGCACTTTGCAGCCAAAAATGTCCCATGTTTTGAACTAAAATATTGCATATTACATGGCCCTAGAGAAAGGTAGACACCAGCATCACCTAACAGAGCATTCTCTATGCAACAACAGGTGCTTCCTTCCACCTTTTAGGTGGAAGGATCTTGGTACAAGCACACAGAAACAACTGACACTGAGACTATGTCAAGCATAAAAGGTTTCTTCCTATGGATGTGCACTTAGGTCTTCAAAGGAAAGGCTCTTCTCTTACCTCAACATGGAGTGACTGGGAATGAGCACTGTGGACAAAGAAGGTGAAAGCCTGGCCCCACATGGGATCTTTGCTGAAATTGCAGGTCTGCAAAAAGAAAGTAATGGCATATATGTTAGCTTAAACCATAAGCAGCAAAGAATACCATGACACTGATCACTAGAGAAGGCCACAGTCACTCTTGTTTTATTCAGTGATGCTAGTCCTCAGCTGTATGGAGAGAGCCAAATTTCCAGGTCAGAAGCATGCAGAAGCAAAGTCTCTGGCAAAACCAGAACAAGTTCTGTTGGGTGTGGAAATGCTGAAGAACAAGTCTGGTGAGCTGCAGCTGTCTCCAGCCAACTGTGCTGCCTGGACCAGCAGCCTGCCTCATCTGCAGCAAGGCACTGCTCCCTCCCTCCCACCTCTCCACTCAGGGAAAGCCAGAGTGCTGTTTCCAGCCTGCAGGCACCCAGAACCCTCTCCCAAACCTGCAGCAAGCTGGCAGGGAATGGTAGGAAAGCTATAGGGGCAGTTTGAGGGGTGTAGAGTTCATGGGAAGAGTAGGAGGGCACAGCTTCAGCACCACCTTTCATCATGGTTGAAAGAGCATGGAAAGCACCTGTGAGGGCTATGTCTGAGGATTCTCAGTAACCAGCTGCTTCAGCCAGGCCACAGGTACTGGCAGCAAGGAGAAAGGAGCAGGGGAAAGCTGGAAGTCTGACCTAGCTTGGGAAGGGCAGGTGTTGTGGTAAGGAAAAACAAACAAGGTTAAAATGCAAGCAGAGCCCAATTTCTGGATGAAGCAGGTGAAAAAAACAAAGGATAATAGGTGCCAGTCCCCTATGCTTGTTAGTAGCCAAGAGGATTCATTCCTATTTGTTGGGTGTCCAAAAGAACAGAGGGTACCCTCATTAGCATCTAGCTGTGGGGCAATAAACATGACAGCTACTGGGAGGGTAGAGCTCAGCTGCTGCTCATGCTAATTAGCAAAAGTAAATATTAAATCATGAAAAAAAGAACTGAAAAAGTGAAGTGGAGGAGATCTGCACACACCTTGTTCAAGATTAATAAATAAATAAAATAAAGATATAAAAATCAGTAAAACTGTGAAACACAGGACCCAGGAGACTGATTAGAGAACAAATGCTACTCTGATGCAAATGACACTCTGCCCTGAGAAAGCATGAGCCAGACTGCAGACCTATCACTTTTTCCTCTTCAACCCTCACAGAACTAGCATATCTTGACCGATATGACCTCCTGGCTATGAGCAAAAGACCCCACATATCTGTACAGCAGCATATCAGACAGATACTCACTAATTAAACACAACTCAGTGACATGGTGCTTCCACACGCTGGTTAATCCTCACCTCCTGCCCTCTGCATCTATCACCATAACTACAGTTCTTTACATTAGGTGCACTAGTCCTACCCTTCCTAAGGGGTACTTGGAGATAGTCACCTGTAAAATAGAAAGTATTTAAGAAAAGCAGATGAGTCAAACATCCTCACCTTGCTTTTCTGAGTCTTGTTTCCTACTGTGAGCAGGACGAATGAGGAAGGTTCTCTTTCCATCTTCTGTCATTTAAAACAAGATAAAAAAAAGACAGCACGGGGAAAAAGAGACCTTTATAGTTTACAAGAAGCAATATCAAACCACTACATGAAATAAGCAGCTGGAAAGTTGACAACAGATTGTTTTCAGATGCGGGACATCTGAAGAGTGCAGTACACAGAGTCCCACTGTAATACAGCATGGTCTTACCCTCTACCATCAAGCACACATTTAAGCCAAAATTGTATGTATTTAGGTTTCAACAGGTGAGCAGTTAAAAATTTGTCAGAAGCTGGGCTGAAACAGAGAAGAGAGCTGAAGGCTCAGTGCGAAGTCTTCATTTCTGAATGAAATAGGACTCTCTGAATTGGTTTCTGAGGCTCAGGAAATTATTATTGCTATAAAGCAGCTACAGGCAGGTCTACAGCATCAAGTAATAATTCCTTTCCAGAAGCAATAATACTGAACCTCTTGTACTGTGCTTCTCTGCACTAATACTATAGAAATTAAGGCTGAGGATCTAGTCTTGGCACATCGTATACAAAATGGATACAATGAAGTCCAGAATCAAGGATTATTGAATGTGATGTGTATCAAAGTGCTGGTAACTCATCTAAATTCTAAAGACTGCATTTAGGAGGAGAGCTACTCGAAGAGAATGGGAAGATTTATCCATTGCTCAGAGCTGTGGTTGTGTGGAACTTGTTCAAGAAAAAAAGGGAGGTCACTTTTCCCTATAATCACCATTTACACTACAGAAGCAAAATGCAGTATTTGGGTAGGGGAAAGTAAGCAGAAGCAAAAAGAGAGGAGGCATGAATGGCAAAGAGGCTTCTGAATCCCTCTAAAATGGAGGGGGAAGGAATCTGCTGGTCAGGGCCCCAATGGACAGGAAGGTTACCACAAAAAAGCATATGCCTCCCATCCCAATGTGAGAGGTCAAGCTGGAACAGCTCAGCACAGAAAGAATCCCTGCAGCAGCAGGAAGGATAACATGGTCTGATGTCTGGAGGCTGTCTGTCCAAAGTACAAACTAAAAATAAAGACAACCCCACATGTAATCAAATATTTCTGTGCTGCATTCCTCCTTGGATCTCCTGGACTTTTACTGGGGAAGGGGTGGACCTTCAATCACTACTTTGAACCATGGGCACTTAGATTCTGACGGTAGAGATATTCTTTCTTTTTAACTACAGGTAGTTTCAGTTGCTATGATACTGCATAATCCAGAATGTTTGTTTTGCAAGCATGGGAGAAGAATGTAAATTTTACCTTGAGGTATTTGTTATTTTTGATCTTCTTCACTCCACATTCACCATTCGAATACTCAAAGTGGTTCTTCTGAATTAGTAAAAGAGAATTTAAAATCAATTAATTCGTGGGCTTTAGAAAAAAGGGTTAGGAGAGAAGGCTGCCTGCATGTGGTTTGTACTTACTGGAAGGTTGAAGGCACTGTCCAAGTAGACTATCAGAATAGCTGTAGACAGACCCTTCTTATCCTATGAAGGCCAGGAAAGATAGAACAGAACAAAACACAAGGTAGGCACAATCACCTATCAAAGACAATGTAAAGCATAACACAAATTCAAAGGACAGCTTTTGAAAGTGAGTAACTCTTCACCTTCCTCTTAAAACTTGCAATTTAGAGAAGCACAAGCCAATAGAGCATAACAGTGTTGAGCAGACTAGTAAGAAGAGGTATAAGTCTTTACAATTCACTGCCCTTAATACTGTTCAGTCTCTCTAGTGGAGAACTGGTTGGATTCCCCAATGCAGCAATACACCTAAAAGCATGCTCAACCACACAGAATCACAGAATCATTACGGTTGGAAAGGACCCTCAAGATCATCTAGTCCAACCGATAGCCCTACACTACTCTTACCCCTAAATCATCCCCTGAAGAAACACATCTATCCTCTTCTTAAAAACCTCCAGGGACGGTGACTCCACCACCTCCCTGGGCAGCCTATTCCAATATCTAACCACTCTTTCAGTAAAGAAATTCTTCCTAATATCTAATCTAAACATAAATCAACATCAGCAAACCAGTGTCAGCAGAACAAAGCTTAGAAACAAATTTCACTTCCATGGAACTCAGATGCTTTTGCTTGATTATGAAGACATAGCATCCTTGGGAGATGGGCTTTATCAAAGCAATTCTCCTGGACAAGTAAGACACCATTTGGAACCATGGCCCTACCATGCACCACTGCTGGGTATTTGACTATGACTAGTATAGATTATAGACAGGGCTCCTACACAGACCTTGGATGAAGACAGGAGGTAAAAATTATCAAAGAATGGAACTGTGAGAGGCTACTGTGCAGTGAGTCAAAAAAAGCTTTGCTAATTCAAGGAAAAAGAGCTGCCAGATTTGAGTTAATCAGATTTGAATTACCAAGGGACCTGGGCAAGCAAATGCCCTTCTCTTCAGGAGGGGTGTAGGGGGGTAATTCACATCAAAACTTTGCCAGACAAAAAATAAACTCCCATGAGTTTGCCTGGAGTTCCTAATTTTACACACTCCTTTGTTGATCACTGGACAGGGATCAGAGTATCTGAATCCTTTCAGTAAATACACTCACCTCTTGTAGTTTTTCTTGGTCATTTACTAGTGAGAGCCACTCCAGTTTTAAATGCAAGTGTCCACTTGTTGTCTTACTTAAGGGAAACCACTAAACAGAGACAACAAAGAGAAACTGAGAACCCTGAAGCAGAATAATTTATATATATATGTTGCAGTCTAAGACTTACATACAACAGACAGTATGAACTGTACTTTGAGCACCTTAGCTTGCATTGTTGACACTCAGATTGCGGAATGTTCATCTACTTGGAAGCACAAGGCAGAAAAAACAAAAATAAGACACCCATATAGGTGCAAAGCAAACAGGTATTTACAAGCACCACAAGACAGGCATCCTGGCATTGTTTGCAGAGTGCTCGGTTGCAGGATCAATCACGGTAAGATTGGATTATTTCTTCCCTCAGCAAGCAGACTGCTTCATCAAACTTATTTGTATCCTTGTGCAAAACATTTGGTACATACAGGACACTGGATAGCAACACAAGATACTCCACTGCTGGCTTAGCATTGCCTCAGGGCTATCTGAGGTCACCAGCTAGATTGTAAAAAGTATTTTAACAGTTAATTCAGGTTTTCTGAGCAAAGGTTTGGGGGCTTTTTGTGAAAATACCACAGTGCAAGCATTCAAGGAAGGAAGCTTTAAGCACACAAACAATGTAGTAGCAGAGGGAGAGCACAAATGAATACATATAAGCATACACCACTAATCACATTTAGAAATAAGCTGTGATCTTTACCTCATCAACAGTTCTGTCATTCATTACATCCACTAGGCTTATAAGCAAGCTGAAAGAGAAAAAACAAACATTTCAATGTATATTTAGGCATACAGTATACTGCTGTTAAACTACCACCAAAAAATCTCATGCTCAAATCTGTTTCAAATAAAAGCTTCCCTGCACTACCTGTGCATGTGCACTGGAACACTTAAACTTCTGAAGTCTTCCCCTTGAAATACTTGAAAACTAAAATAAATTTGAAGCAACTCTCAAGTTGTGTACTAACTATCATTTCTAATGGCTTCCTAAGATTCTCTGCAGGTGTCTGGGACCATTCTCTACCTTGTTCAAAGTTAACTGCACTATGAACTAATAACTTGGTATCAATATCTGGACAAAGGTTATAGCTTCCTTCAATATTAGGTTTCTGGTATGAAAAATCTGGGTGTCCTGTTGCAGAGGTTGCTGGACCCCAAGCAAGGGCCATGCCAATTTACCTGCCCATAAAGTCATCTTTATCTGGATCTTCATCATACAAGTCCACTTCTAAGTCCTGACCAGGCACTTCATGAACAACAAACTGGAGGAGAAAGAGGTATTAATAAAAAATAAAAAGCATTCACATAGGTTCATATAGGCTTAGGCTGTGGACAAGACCATGACACTTCACAGGAGTATAACACGTTAATGACATTCCCTGCTGTTAGGTGGCTAACTGTGTTAAAAATTACCATGGATTATAGGTGAAAGTCTTTCAAAACCAGTTTGCTTGCTTTTCAAGTACAAGTTAAACCCCTCAAACAGGTATCCCTAACAAGCAGAAAAGAATCAACGCTAGAGCAGACTACTGCTTCACCAACTGGTGCACTGATTGATATTTAAAGCAGTGCTTTGCACCTCCTCCGAAAACCCACATATGTAAATCAGATCAACCTGAAAGACATTTCAAATTTGCAATGTAAATTTGAACTTGTTTATAGGACAGAAATGCCTCAACTAAGTAACAAGGAAGTCCACCTGCTCCAGAGCAGTCAGCTAAGAGAAGGTCCTCCAAGCACAGGGATGTAAACTGCTGTGAATCCTACAGAGAGGAAGATCAAATGATTCAGTACCTCAAATGTCTCATTCCAAATGGGATTAAGGTCTCGGGAAACTGTCTTGCTTCGATACTGCACCGTGCCAACACGAAGGAGAGCATAGGGGTCAGATTTACCCCTGATTGCACCAAGGAAGCTGTCTTTCTGGACAAGGTTTTCAGCTTCTAGCAGATGAACCCTTATCACTCCCTGAACAAAATAAGATACAAAATTGGTCATGAAATTGCAGTCTTTGGATAATTATAATATGCTGCCTCCTAAAACTAGTTATTTCAGGCAGCAAGGGTAGTCACCATGTCAGTTTTGCAAAGATATGTATTTTGATGCAGTATATTTCCAGTGACAGCTGTGTTAAAACACTTTTTCCACAATTTACATAGAAGGAGGGGAAAAAAAAAAGCAAAAAAGAAAAGCTTAAACAGACACACAATGCAATCTAGATAATTGGGTAGGAAATATTCTTCAATTTATTTTAAAATGAGAAACATACATATGCACACAGGACCACAGCCACAACCAAATCTGCTGAAGAGTAAAAATTACTTCCTACTGACTGAAGGAGGAACTAAGCATCCATTGGCAGGTTCTTATTTTACTGCAGCATGGTCATGCAACTTTCATTTGGGAGTGCAAGTCTGCAATAGGGAGCATCCTTTTGTCATTCATTTATATTTACTGTCATTAATGAGTGTATTAGGTATCTGATGCATGAAGGAGACCAAAGATCTGGATATGTCAAGCACTTGGGATATTTGTTGTTTGTTCCTTTTTTTTAAATCTGTAACAAAGAGATGTCACCTTCTAAGCTCCTTCACAACATTAGTAAAGAAAAAATTAAGTAGCCTGACATTCATGGCTCAGGTATTTACCTTCTCTAACTGAAGATCTGTAGTATTCTCAAATGAGACTAGCAGTTAAATGAGCTCAGTGTCTAAATAGACTCTCATGCCATGTATGACCCCTCAGACCTTCCCCCAGACTATGAACTATCAAACATATGCTTTTATATTTCTGATGTATTACCTACAGAAAGCCTACAATGCAGGTCAAAACAGCTGATGCAGAAACCTAAGACACTAAGTTTTCATGCACCCACATTGCAGCAAACACAAACTCAGGTAGGTTATTGTCATTTCATCCTTCACTGAAAGAAAAAAAAACAACTCACATGTGGGATAGGGAACCTCAAGTGGGCAATATTCATGTTCTTTTTCAGAGGCACCGTGATCCTGTTCGGTAGAACCAGCCGAGCAGCAATGAAGTCTTGAATGAGTGAGTCTGACATTACACTGCAAGTGGGGGGGAAAAAGGAATCTAAATCTCTACAGTCAACCATAACTTCAGTTAGAACGAAAGCATGAGGCACAGTAAAAGAAATAAGTGATACTGCCTACCTTTCAAAAAAAAGTTATCAAGCATTGGAAAAGGTTGCCCAGGGATGTGGTTGAGTCACCATTCCTAGAGGTATTTATAAAACATGTAGATGTGGTGCTTAGGGACATGGTTTAGTGGTGGACTTGCATTGTTAGGTTTATGGCTGGACTTGATGACCTTAAGGGTCTTTTTCAACCTAAATGATCCTATGATTCTATGAGAAAGTGCTTATGTACAACTGCACAGGGGCAAAAGAAACTCATGCTTGTGATGTTTAGCTTAGAATAAGAAGAAATGGAGAAGACAGTTCAACACCAGAACCAACCACCAAGGGTGGATATGGATCACTGTAGTAGGTCCTCTATCAATAATTCACGTCCAGTTGAGCTGCTGCAGAGGAGAACATGAGCATAGGGTAGCCTTTCAAGATACCCTTCAACCTTATTCCCTATCATTCTGCATGTAATTGCTATTGGCTTGTGGTACACACGGTGCTAGTGACTACTTGCATGCAGGGATGCTCCAGTCTAGGGTTAACTAGGGCTGGATGTGAATTTGGCTCAACTGTCCCTTCTCTCAAGTCTCAGGGTACACCCAACTAAACTTAGCTTGTACATAAGGACAAATGACTGCATCCAGTTTCTTGACTTTCTTAATTAAGCTCAGTTAATTTGAAAGAGAGAGCTCTTGTTCAACCTGTACTTCAGCCTATCCACGGTCAGGTTATGTTTTGCTCCTCGCTTTCATGTGCAGCTCTGATGAACAAGCAAGGGCTTTTATGTTCAAATCCCCGTGAGAGAACCAGGGAGTGAAACTTTAGGACAATTATATGAGAGGCTGTAGGCTGGAACACCTACACACCTTCTCCCTGCAAGGATTAAGGAAATCATGTTAGAAAAGAACAGATTAATTCCTCTGATAAAAACAGGAGCTTTCAGGGCAAACTTCAGGGCAAGAGGCCACGCTGGCTTCAAATTAAGAGAAAAAGAAAGCTTCCTCTCACTCAACATCAAAGGTCTTCAGAGGCCTTTTAATGCACAAACTGGTATCCTAAGTAGCCAGCCACTTCCTATGAGTCTGCAAAACATGAGCTAGCTGCAGGGGAACAGAAGCATTTGTGTTTGCATTTACATTTAAAGGGAGAAAGGCAATGGCTGGGTAGCCAAACATATTTTGTTCTTGTGTAACAGAATTTTCTCCTTACAGTAAGGAACAAGGACAAAGTGAATCTCCAAACTGGAAACAGTTTGAAACTTAACAGTAATGAAAACACCAAGATTTTCATCCTTTCTGTGTGAGGTTTATGTACAAGATCAACCCAAGAGGCAAGAGCTACATTTTCTGAAGAATCTGAAGGGTAAGCAGATTACACAGAAAGAGAAGAACATTTCTCCTTATAAATCTGGTGCAGTTTTCTTTATCATGGATGGTATTTCAGTTTGTCAAAGGGACTGTAACTCTGTGATAACTTGCCTGTTTTCACTTCAAGGTTAACAAACATAAGCACAGACTGCCAGTCACCCAGGTATACCTCATCTCCCTTTGCAAGTAACTGGCCCCAAACAGAAGGGCTTGTTTTTTAGTTTATATACCATTGTGTTTTTAGGAATTCACTAATTCCATCCTAAATGTAATGAAGTGATGGAAGCAATTTTGCCAGGATGTAAAAAGCATCCTCCTCAGGTTTTTCAAACTACAGAGCCAGGCATGATGGCATGAGTATCAGCATAACACCTTTTCCACACCACTCTTGAGAATAACTTTGACGATTACTGGAAAAAGCCATCCCAACTTCTAACAGACTTTTAAAAGAAGAATAAAGTGAAGCAAAACACATACTCACTTAATCCCTGGGACATCCAGGAGGTTGCTCATGCCTGCCCAGTTGATTTCCAAATGCTACAACAAATCAGGGAGAAAAATCACACTTTTAAACAATTAAATTTATTTCAGAACAAAGGTAGAATTTGAAGGGGGAGCAAATGCTTCTAAAACAAAGCCAGTTGTTTACAGAAAGCAAAACCTGAACGAGCAAATGACTGCATCTGTACATTAAAACCAACAGTTGGTATCAATTCCTTTATCTATTTTCTAGTGATACTGAAATTACAGTATCACTAGGACTTACTTTGCAGGCATGGGGAAATACAGCATTCATCCCCTAGCAAAGACCACTGATAGATGCTCTGGAGCCATGAGTAGTAAATCTGACAGCACTGCCTAGACTTCGATATTGTTTCCTCATCCTTTCATTTTGGGGGTGGCCTATGCCCTGAGGCAGAGGGATTTACAAACACCACCCAACTTCAGGAGTCTGTATTTCTACTCAAACAATAAACAACTTTTTTCATGTGCTAAAATAACACTGCTACATCTAAACACAAAAGCATCTCATCCAAGATCAAAAATGTATGACTTCCATTAACTCAAGCAGAGGATAACCCACAGGCAAGCAAAGCTGTGTGCCATAAGATAACTGGTTTTTACAAGACTTGAAGGTTTCTTGTATTTTATTAAACCACAATTCAACTACGAGGCATGTGACCTTAAAAAGGCAAGCTTGCAAAGCATGACCATGACTGGATGGTCTCCAAGATGACTACATTTAAAATCTATGAATAGGAAGATTTCAAATCCACCTGCTAGGAACCTTCCAGCAAAGGCCTAGGAAATGGCCCCTGTGCTGTCACCATCAGAAAGTCCTCCCATACTTACAGTGAAGCAAGTAACTTCTTAGGCACTATTATAAAAGAATATGACAAATTAATTCCTGTCCTCTCAGAGTTCCAGAGGAGCATGGAACAATCAGGAATTTGCTATTCAAACACCTGGATTGTGAGGCACTCACAGTCATGCATTTTGGGCTACCAGCACCGGACAGCTTGTGACACTCACTGAAAACCTATCCATGCATTAAGATGGGCCAAGAAGAAAGAAGGCTACAGAGTGCAGTTCACTACTGACTCACCGGTCTCTGCATAAAAAACAAGGTCACTGCTCCAATAAAAGGTGCATCAGTTAGAAGAGGTTCGAGTATCACCCGCAACGTCCCATACAACTGCAAACAGAAAAGACCAAAGAAAACCAGGTCTAAAGGTACTCTTGGGATGCAGTTTCAAAACTGTGAGCTTTTCAGGGAGGGAGATCATTTTTAAACTCCTACTTGAAGTAATTTTATTAGAATTTAATAGTAACAATAACCTCCTCCCCCGCCCCAGTCCATTGCTATCGATATCAAGCTATGCTTTCCAAGTTTCTGGAGTCTCTGACTGTCACACAATACAGTGATCTGCCTAATAGCTTTCAACATTGTAAGAACAGCTTGTTGGTCTAACCTACACCAGTTTGTGAACACCATCAGAACTGGCTGTTCTGAAGTTCTCTACCAACACATAGCTCCTCTAACTCCAGTGGCAGAAGCCGGCTCGCACTAGCTCAATGTTCTAGCACTGACCCATTTAAGAGTCACACTAAGAAGCTTAAAAGTGGTATTTAGGTTTTTTCCACAGAAGGCATCATTTCCCTAGCCAAAACACAAAGAGATAAGGCCAATCATTTTAAGCCTACTAGCTGGTGGTTTCCCAGCTAGGTGTCATGACCTCCCCACTGGGACATGCTACCTCCTGCCACACACATCCTTGTACGGACAATGTTAGCACTGCACGCACCTGTACACCTTTCACTCCAAGATTAAACTTTGATATGTCCATGTGGATCTCACAGTCCCCTATATAACTGAAAGAAAATTCTCACATTATTCCACAGTTTGCAATAGTCCAATGAGAAATTTTGGGCTGTACAGAGTATAAATGAAATTTGTTTAATGATTGACAACATGACCCCACGGGCAGAGACAGACTTTCAAACAGCTGAAAAGGAAAAGTTGAGCACTATCAAACAAGGGTCAGAGTTTCACAAGAGAAAGCTTGCAGGGGGCTGGATATTGACCTACCTGCAAAATGTCAAAGCAACATCTATCTTTCAAGGTTACATCTCCGTTCTAAAACTGGCAGTTGGCTGACTTAAGCTTGCTCCAAGGAGGGGATCAACATGGTCATTCAGATTTCAAAGCAACAGTAATTGCCCTCTTGCTCCCCTCCCTGCCAAAGCCCTGATCCCAACCCACAACCTGGTGATTCAGTTCCCAGGCTGATGCAGAGTCATCCTGCCATTACATATGGGGTCCTCACCTTGCCAGACCCTCACCCAGAACCCAAAAGGCCACTTTAAGGACAAATTCATCACTAAAAATAAATCTGGTTTTCTTAAGGTTGAATGAAAAGACAGTGACTTAGATGAGATTTTTGGTCAGTTGCCATGGACTACATCAGGCTCTAAATAAAACAAATGCGAGTGTGGCACTTTTGTAATTTGGAAACTACCTTAGACTTTAATAAAAGTACAAACATCACCTTATACAAAAATGGATAGCCACTCCCCAGGAAGCAGAAACTAGCACATTTCTTGATGCCTCTGGCAGAAAACAATTGAGGAGAGTTACCAAGTTCCTTTTCAGTCCTCTTGAGAAATGGCTCTTTCTGGATTCAGACACACAAATACCCAGCAGGTAAAGCAGGGTGTAAAGGTACCACAGCACAGTGAATGTGCTGTGCTTGCTGTCTGCATGCATAATTTCAGCCTATAATCAAAGAAAAAGGATAAGATTTTTGCTCTGACTACATGTATATAGGCAAATAGTGCCGCAGTTGCCACGAATTCAAACCGCAATTTGCAAGCAGACAGATTCACTACCTCAAAAAAAAATCCTGCCAAGAATGTGTAACCCTGTGAATTTGTTGCCATTTTTGCAAGAAAAGTTCTCAAATATTTGTTTACAGTCACCTAATAGTTTTTAAAAGCTCATAATACATAAAGCCTTTAATGTTAGAGCATTCTCATTTCTTAAGCAACCTCACAGGCCATGTCAAAATTAACACAATCTTCCTTACAAGCTAGTCACATAATTACACTTATTTTTCTGTTATTGATTTCTATGATTTTGACATTATCTTACAGCTCATTACACTGGGTGCTAATAAGCTCTGTAACAATAAAAATCTAAATGAGAAGCCAAAATGAGTTCCTCAATTTGCAGTAATTAACCCAAGAGGGTTGAATTCAGCTGTTGCCAGTGTTAAACATGGCAAATAATAGTTGTGGTGTTTCAATTTACAACCTTTATGCACTTCCACACAGTTAAAAACTCTTCCCACTCAGTCCTGGTTGTCTCTTTTCTCCAGTGACACTTCAATACATGAAATCTTGTTTTAGAGTCTAAATGTCAGAGAAGTCTTTAGTCCTTTAATCAGTCCTATAAACTGCAACAAAATTTACACAACTTAATTTACACCAATTGGGTGCATCATGTCAGGGACCAAGCAAAAGATTTTTAAAGAAGACTTAGCCTCCTTCCTTGCCTTTGCCTAAAGTTATGTGCCTCAAAAGTAATCACCTCTGAGCCTTTGTTTTCCTGCCAAAATCTCAAGTATAGTCCTTTTACGTGGGACTGTCAAGACTCTAATGAGACAGTGCTCTGCATAACCATCCCCAATGCTCTAATGCTACAGACATGTAATGAGACAAGTTACAAGTTTCTTTTGGCAACTCCCTGCAACACGAGATCCACTGCATCATCAGCTCTGCTGACAGCTATTGTACATACCAGAGAGGACTTCCAAGTGCTGTTTTTCACAGTTTCCCAGCAAACAATGCAACTTGTGATATCCATTACAAGTTTAATACAGAGGAAAGGAAGCTCTTCTTCACATGGCACAGACCTGAATCACAGCATTCAGTGCTGCATCATGTTATGGAGATCAGCAGCACAGATTAAACAAAGCTCTTGATGGACTGGATGACTACAAGTTGCTACCAAAACTACACAGATGATTCATAGAATCATTTAGGTTGGAAAAGACCTTGAAGATCAACAAGTCCAACCATCAGCCCAGCATCCCCATGCCCACTAATCCATGTTGTGAAGTGCCACATCTACACGTTTTATGAACACCTGCAGGGATGGTGACTTCGCTACTTCCCTGGGCAGCCTATGCCAATGCCTAACCACTCTTCCAGTGAAGAAATTTTTCCTAATATCAAACCTGAACTTTCCCTCACACAACTTGAGGCCATTTCCTCTTGTCCTTAAGTATTCCAAAGTGTCCTGAATGTATTACATACAGACCACAAAGGAAGACTAAGAGTGAAATGTTTTTTCCTACTCCTCTCCTTTTGTTGTGTTTTTTTCCTAGCCAAGTCAAAGACTGAGCTTCAGAGTCTAGTTACCTCAAACTGGAGGGAAAAAAACCCAGCATCTCTCATCCTGTACTGCTGTAGACTGAAAGCAAGAAGCATTTACAGAGCATGGTGAGATTTCTGGACAAAAGACTCTTCCTAACACACAAGGTAACTCAGCACTGGAGCAGCAGATATGCTCCTGTCAAGGTAGGAGTGCTATCTGCCAGGAAAACAGCACACTGTGGGAAGCAGCTGCCTGCCCTTCACTACTGCAGCCACCCTGGTCAGCACTGCACACAGTGGTAAGCCAGCCAACAGGCAACATCACGTGGGTTCAACAACAAGGGAACTCCCACAAAATTACAACTAGCAAACACTAAGGCAAAGGAGTCATGTTTATAACATGCAGACACATTAATCCTTTAATGTCCACTGCAACATAGCTATGCTTCCCTGAAACCTAAACCGAGAGAGGGAAGTCAGTCACTGTGATCTCAGCATGCCAAAGTGCACCACACTGGCACCCACAGCATGTCACACTCTTCTCCAGAGGTGTGGTGCCAGGACACAGTTCTGTGGGCAGATCCAGCCATTTAAACCTCATCAGCATGCAGTGATCAAGATGCAGTGCAAAGGGCAGTAGCCTCACATCCGGGCAGCTCAAGTTCATCTCCTATAAGCAGCTCTTCTCCCAACATCAGCTGTGCAAACACTCACTGCTATTCATGCTGCTAAGCTATTTTGTAATGAGGGTTTTGCCTTACTCCAGAAAGTGGAGATTGCCCATTTCTTTGGTTGAAGAAAAAAAAACCAACAACATTCCTTTGGCAATCCAGAAAAAGGCAGTTAAATAACTTCACTGCTCATAGATTTGCTCCTCCCCATCCCTAGAAGTAATACACTACCTCCTGCAAACACTGTACAATGCAAAACACCCAGCTTAGTTGCAGAAACTAATGCTCATGTATTAACAGTAACCAAAAAGAAGTTGGGTCCTTAACACAGCCCAGCAGAAGAGACCTCCATCAGAGTCACAGAATCATTACGGTTGGAAAGTCAAGGTAGTCCAAACACTCCTGTGTGAATACAGAAAATACTTGGGTTATCAGATGATTGTTCAGGTCAAGTTATCATTCAGATGAGGAACAGAAGTGTTTGACCACTTTAGAGATGCTGATGGGCCTGCCAGAGGGACAGGAATGAGGAGGTGGGGGAATCCCTTTGCAGAGGATTGTTAAAAGACAGGGGAAAAGAGTATGTGGGAGAAGCAGTCTCAGTTAACAGAGAACAGAAGCAACCTCCTGCAGAGTCTTAAAGGTATCAAATCCCTTGATCTCAACATGGAAAGCACAAACAATTTGCCAAAAGCCCTAAAACTAGTCTGGTTATTACAAAGAGCATCTCACTGACAGCACAGAAGCACACATTTTCTGACTGAAAATTAAGCATGTCATTTTGTAGGGAGTGATGGTGCTCTGCCAGGGCTGAGGATACTGCCATGCCATTGCCACTGTGCCATTAAGCAGCAGGCACAGTTCTGAACAGCTCTGTGCTGTTGCCAAGACACTCTGCAATTTCACACTGCTTTTTCCTGGCATTACCACGAAGAAAAGCCATTTAAATTAGGCAGCTCAATCGCCCACTAAACTTACAGAGCTAAAGCAGCATGCAAGTGGTAATTCCCCAAGTAATTCCATTCTCCAGGCTAAACCAGGAGAGACTTTAGCTCTTCAGTGGCTCTGATGTTTGCAAAACACACAAGCTTATTCAAAACAGCCTGGGAGGTATCAAATGCTTTATCTAACTTTGTTGTTATTGTTAATAGGGTTAGAGGCAGCTTTATGCTCAGAGAACAGCTGTAATCAAAAAAAACCCCAAATGTGTTAGCTGGCACACAGAACAAATAGTGAGCAAACCAAGATTAATCTAGGAGAAAGAATTAAAAAATAAATATCACAACTAGTTCTGGAAGAACTGCAGAGGTTGGACTGAAGAGGAACCATAGTGGGGCAAGACAGATCACGTGTGTTCATGCCCTGTCAGAACAGGAAATACAGTTCTAAAACTTGGGTTCTTACTGTCTTGAATGGCAAAGCCAAGGGATGTTCTTACACCCATAGTAGCAGTGATGGGAAGCAGTTATGGACCACAGTAGGTAAGACCTAGACCTTTGCAGATGACACTACTTTCTGACTTAAAAGCTGATGCACAACATCTCACTTCTGTAAGTACTGAGGACAACCAACTGGGGGACAGATTATCTCATATCATTCCAAGTTAATATGAGATAAGGATCACTCCACAGTAATCCTAGTGGGCCACATGTCCAATCTAGCATGACAACTCATGCACAGGTGTCAAAGGGGCAGTGATTTAAGAACAATCTACATACTCAGTGATGCAATATTACCATATCTGCAGGTCTAGGGTAATTTGTCTTCTATCAATTTCTTTAGTGTAGGCTTTTATTCCATTGATTCTAGGGCACTGAAATAAAAGACAAACAAGATAGTTAATTTCTTTCAAGTTAAGCCAAATTAAACAGTCCTACTCACTTCAATCAATCTTGAGTACAGAAGCATTCATTAAAGACTCTGCACAACTACAAGTAAAGTATGAGTAAACCACACAAGTTCTTCCCTTAAAGAGGTACTGTGAACAACTTTGGCAGTCCCCAACTAGAGGACTGATGGCAAGTAGCCCATACTGCAAGGCTATAGAAGCACTGAAAACTCTTGTCACGAGGGTGTAAACAGAAAGAGATGTGGTTACATGCCCCTTTTTCTAAGCCCAGTTCCATGACACTGAGAGCCAGTGGGAAGGGATGTGTGTGTCTCCTCCATGATCTTTCCTTCATGGTGAAGACACTCAAAAACCAGGGGAAATGGGTGTAAGCTAGAGGAGAGTAGATTTAGGTTGGATATTAGGAAGAAGTTCTTCACTGTGAGGGTGGTTAGGCAGTGGAACAGGTTACCCAGAGATGTTGTGGAGGCCTCATCCCTGGAACCTTTTAAGACAAGGCTTGATGGGGCCCTGGGTAACCTGATCTAGTGGATGGTGTCCCTGCCAGGCAGTGGGGGTTGGAACTAGATGATCTTTGAGGTCCCTTCCAACTCTTGACAATCCTATGATCCTATAAGTCAACATGAGGAGGGACCAAAGGAAGCAGTCTTGTTGTACCAATACCATTTTGTTAAACATTCAGAGCTACTAAAGAGCTGAACATTAGACCCCTCTTAGAGCTGAACTTTTCAGAAAAGACTGAACTGCAAGTGTTGCAAAGGATTCACTCTACCTTCTCACCAAAGTGAATCTTGGTAAAGGTGCATGTCTTCAGATGTACATTCTTTGCTCTGATTTTTGGTTCAAGAACTTCTTTAAATGTTTTTTCCATGATTGTGGCAAAGTATGGCCAGGCCTGTACAAGGACCTAAAGAACAGCAGAAGTGGAAAAGCACTGAAGATTCTTTACATAAGATACCTTTTGCTGAGAAACAGACACACACATTACAGAACACCTGGATGTTAATCTCTGTTCTTCTAAAACAGACAGTCACATTTGTGCCCTTAAGTCATCCTTATGGAAGGATCCATATCAGTTACTCTCAAAAGGAAACTATTTTAGGAACCAAAGTTTTCAGCACCACAGAGTCTATTGACTGCTTCTAACCACAGAGGTTGAGCCAGCACAGCCCAGAGTTAAAGTCTCTAAAACAAAACAGTCCCTAATTACACAAAAGTATCACAAAGTTCCCTGGAGTTAGGTTTGTTTAGAGAGTAGTGAGATGAGCTTTTACATAAAAAAGAAAGCTTGCAAAAAGAAAACCAGGATAGTTACTAGTAGGTACTAGTAGTTACTAGATAGTTACTAATTTGCAAGTTCAGCTGTTTTGATTTAAATTCCACAGAGTCCAGTTGCAGTGAGAGCTTGAGTGTGCCTGCTGACGGGAGCACCTGCCTCAGAGCTCTCTGGGAACCTCTCTGGTAAAAGGAAATGCCACTGCTTTTGCTAAAATAATAATACATACACAAATATGTATATCCACATATATACATCATGTAGACATATAGATAGATATAGACACACATCTCTATAAATACACACACACTTGCTTTTTTTGTTTTGAACTCAGAATGAAGTGTTGTGGCCAAATTCATCAAACCTATATCAACAAGGCACATGTTTGCCTCTCACCAAAACCTCAGTGGGAATGCTATATTTAAGTGGCTCCAAGATATTGATATGATTGAGCTGTATTGTAGTGAACAGAGAACTTTCACAGACTTGGCCTGCAGAATTGTGCTGTGATGCAGCTCAGAACAGATGACCTCAAACTGGAACTCAGCTCCTCACCTTGTTCAGCCACTCCACTCGTTCAACATCAGGGAAGTGAACCTGGGTGCAAAGAAAAATAAAGTGAGTGCCACATGCCAACAGTTTCAGCATACTGCAACACATGCAAAAGACACCACAAAGCATGGAACAAGTTTTAGAGTAAGCTGAGATCCCCCTGCCCTCATACATACATCCTTTATAATTCACTGCCTCCTTGAGAAATCACAAAAGGCAAATAAACTAGTAGAAATAGTAAAAGGCAGAAGAGCACGTGCACTGATGTACCAATATGCCTCTGGGCATGTTTATATGATTAAAGCAAGTGTCATATCCTGTTCGTGACGTAAAGCAGCACTAGATTTCTCATCCTCCTCTTGGTCATGCCTTGGGAAGCCACAAGAACCTGCTTCCCTTCAAGATCACAAGCTGTGCAGGACCTGTTTCCTGTACTGGCTCACCTCAATCAGGACACTGTTCTCTGGAAAACGAGAACCTGCTTGGGAAACTCAATTTATTGGTTGCAGTAGCATTTGTCCACTAATGCTAACACAGTGCCAATGGCTTTAGGGAAAAGAAGCACTGGAGGAGTTCAAGCCGATTAGCATACGCTATCATGTCTAACAGTCCAGTGTTTTCACCTCTCAGAGCTTTTAAGATGCTAAGGACAAATTAAAATGAAGTAGTCATTCATGCATGTTTTCAAGTTGGACACATCAAATGCCAACAAGCAGCATAGGTGTCCATTACAAAATCCCCCCAGTTGTCTGAAGAGACAGCTTGTTTAATCACCATTAGGACTGTCTGATATGAGGCCAATCTCAAGCAACTAACTGATCTCTCAGACTTCATGGAGAAGCTGCTGAGTGAAGAGCCACAATTACCTTACTACAATCACACATTAAGGTCTTACAGATGTGGTATTTTCAGCCAGTGATACAAGCTGATAGCAGGTTATTGCAGAGGGGAAGGACAGTTCAGCACCTTCTCAGAATAGATATTTGGCCCTGCTCAGCTCTACAAGAGCACATGAATACAGAGGGACTCCTTTGACTATCACCTAGTGTGATAATAGTAATTGGGTAGGACAATACATTATCTCCTTATTCAAGAGCTGCAAATTACACTCTTCAGTCAAAGGCTTGCTGTCTAATTCAGCAACTTTCAGAAAGGTGCTCAGAGATGTTCAGGTGGAGCAGACAACAGCTTGACTTTTTTTCCAGCTTCATGTATGACTTCAGAACCCATTTCCCTTGTAAAATAAGGCTTCAAATTATTCCATTAAAAAACCCAAAGTGACATTACCATATTCTTTATAAGCAATTTCTTTTGATGCTCTAAATAGCAACTTTTCCATTAAATAAGACAATGCAAGTTCACTGAAATGTCAGCCTACTCAGCCCTATTTGCATGATAAAGTGAGAATACAGCACCAGAAGGGACAATCAATACCAATAAACCCCTGCTGACATTTACAGACATTTATGTGAATTAGGGGACCCCCACTTCACCTGCCAGCCTTTTATCTTTCACCAAAGGTCCTCCACCAGGGCAGTAAATCCTGGATAGGCCTGAAAGCAACTGGTCCCCAGCTCCAGTGCAACTGCCATGTGGCAGCGTCCTGCAGCACCTGTGCCACAGCCCTAGATCAGTCACAAGCAGGCCAGAGCATGGGATGGAAGGAGCCTGGTGAGCTCTCCTTCAAAAGACCTTACAGCAAGGAGAGGAATGTGACCCAAAAGGAAGGACAGACCAGGACTCAGGGCAACAGTTAGGCCACTATTTCCCAGTGAGAAAGTCACAGCCCATGTATCAGATCCAGCAACATTACAGGGTGGAATGCTGCACAATATAAACTACTGAAGTTGTCTGGGGTTATTCACTAGAGCCAAAGCAGGTAGAGATGCAACTGCAGGAGGCAACCAAGAAGCAAGGTGGTGGCTAAAGAGAGCTGGAACAGCACACAGCACCATCAGGAAACAGGCAAAAAACATGAGAAGGAGGCGGCAGCCAGACCCAGCTTAAGAAAAAGCAAAACTGAATTCACTATTTGAGCCACAGACACCTAAACCAGACAGCCCAGGGCAAACTCCAAAAGCAACCACAATGAAGTATCACTGTGTCACACCTCAGACTGCTGTGATAGCATTAGCAGTCATTTGTGGTACCTCTCCACCCTGTCTGGCACCCTCTCATTCATGCCTCTGCAACACAGTTCCTACTCAGGCACTCTGTGCCTCAGTTTCCTTTGATAGACAGAAGAAATAGCACTGCTGTAGCTCAAAGGTACCAACAGGAGCTCCTTGGATAATCAACAAACACAGAGGCAAACACCACAGAAATCAGCAGCCTACATGTCTCTGGTGAGAAACAGCTTTCTGCCTATCATGAAAGGCCACCAAATTCCACTGGGTTGCCAATACCAAAGGTCAGCTGCACAAAATGGTATCAATTCAATGAGCAGTTCTGCAGTAGTGGTGGAGCTTGATCTAAGCGTTGCATCTAGCTTATCCACTGTCTAATAAGACATAAGTTCTGACCAAAGCCTTTCCTACACACAGGGTATTCCCATAACATGTGGGAATTATGCTCTAGCAGAGTTGTGCTCTAGTTCAGCCCAGTGACACCACCAAGCTCTCTTCTTGACCCAATAGCTTGCTCCAAGAATTTATCATGTCTTAACATGTTTTGGAAAAAACCCACCTGCAGTGCCATACTTTTTAACCATGAGCTCTACTTCAGACTCACTTCTAACCCTGGTTACTGGGGAGAGCCCTAGCAGCAAGGTCTTGTCCTCAAGTTCATCATCAGTACAGCACAGGTAACAGTAGCCCAAAACACTTCCTACTAGGTGCAGAACCAGCCACCAAGAGCTGCCAAGGCTAATATTATTCCAGAATAAGACTTTCTCCTGTAGCCTTGGGCAAGTCACATTATGAAAATCAATTTTCCCCATCTATAAAAGCAAGTATACTTCTTGCCAATACTTTAGGAAAACTGCAAAAATTATTTAGCATTTGAAAAGAGCTTTGAAGATCAAAACCACTAGGTAAGGGCCAATTACCAGCAAGTAAAGAAAATGTGTAAGTTTTTGCATGGCTCCACCTTGCCCTAGAGCAGGTCACACCAAGGATCATAGCAATAGCAAAACCCATGTCTGACACAACAGTGCCATTCTATTCAAACACAACACAGATATGTATCCACCAGGGGATTTTTTGTTTGTTTGTGGTTTGGATAGGTCTTTCTGGTGGTTTTGTTTTTAAGGGGCAGGTTTTTTAGCTCCCTATGCTGGGTGGGGGGAAAAAAAGTGTAAATAAGTGTTTTCCATGAACAAGGAATTAACAGGCAAAGTTTTAAAACTCTGCTCTGTACCCAGTAATATCAATTTTCCCTTGTAAAAGGAATTTAACATCAGGAAGACATTCAGGATATTTGCATATTCTCATCTGCAACCTGCTAACAGCTGCAAAAGCAATATAGAGAAGTCATTATCACCTCCAGAAGCCACAAAGGTGGAAAGCTGGCTACCTCAACTTCAGGCACTGACTGGTTTTACAAAAGTCAGGCTAAAGGCTGCACAGGCTGAAGTCATAAAGTCTCACCCCTCCAAGACACAGATCTGACTCTGCTTGACAGAAGCAGATTTCCAGCCTGGTTTCCTAAGGAAGCACAGCCTGCCCACGTAAGCTGTCTAGTACAGGAATGCCTCTATTCCAAACTCACTCAAAGAATCTGGTGCTGCAAAAGAACCCTGCAAATTCCCTGAAACAGATGGTTAAGTAGATGAGGGAAACCCTCTCAGTGTCCCCCCTAACAGAAAAGCTGCAACACAAATCCATCTCCTAACAACTGCTACCAGAACTGAGAAGAGCCCCAGCCACATTTGAAGGAGCCATGGCACTGATCTTAGGGAGAACAGTTTTTAACCAACCAGCAGATTCAATGATTGGTCTTATTTCTCCACTGGACAGATCCTTCTCAATTTACTATCAGGTACGCGACAAGACAGCTATTTACTAATCCCCTAAAACACTGCCATTTAACCTCCAGAACCCTTCTGAGGGTTACAACACTGCAAATCCAACCCATGCTCCTCCAGACTGAATTGCATTCCTACTCCCACCTCTGCAAATCAGGAGAGAAGACAAGAGACATTTTTAGAGCTGTTTCAATTGAAGGCTTATGAACACCACCAAGAATAAACTGAATAGATAGCAGGTGAGAATCCAGTCTCCAGGACTGGCACAGAGAAGTAGAAGATGAAATTGAGGAAGGGGATAGAAAGAAAATCAAAACTAAGGAGATAAAAAAATATAGAGTACAAGAGAGGTGTGGAAGCAAATACCAACTGATGAAGAACAAAAGTTATCAACATAGAAAAGGAAAAGAGGAGAACTGGCAATATAGATAAAAGCTAAAGCTAAAAGCACATTGTGCAGGATAAGGCTTCAAGGGGACCTTACAGTGGCCTTCCAATACCTAAAGGGGGCATACAAAAGCTGAGACTCTTTACCTGAGTAGAAAGCAACAGGACAAAGGGGAATGGCTTCAAACTGAAGGAGGGAAGATTTAGACTGGATGTTAGGAAGAAATTCTTTACCCAGAGGGTAGTGAGGCACTGGAACAGGTTGCCCAGAGAGGTTGTAGATGGGGCCATCCCTGGCTGTATTCAAGGCCAGGCTGGATGTGGCCCTAGGCTACCTTACCTAGTGAGTGGCATCCCTGCCCATGGCAGGGGAGTTGGAGATAGATGATCTTCAAGGTTCCTTCGAACCCAGGCCATTCTATGAATCTATGAATGAATGAATCCTGCCTTGTGGCACCCAGCTCCAAGAACTCACAAGTCAGAACTGAGGCCTCTAAAGAGAGTCTGACTCCATCTTCTCTGTAAGCATGTGTGAGGCAATGGAAGACAGTGGTGAGATCCCTCTTAAGCCTTCCTCTCTCCTGGAGGAGGCTGAACAGCCCCAGCTCCATCAGCCTCTCCTCACACACCAAGTGCTCCAGCCCCTCACCATCTCGTTGGGCTCTGCTGGAGTCTCACCATTTGTCAAAACCTCTCCTATACTTGAGGCACACAGTGCTATAGATGCAGTCTTGTGAATGCCAAGCACAAGGCAACCAATAATCCCGTCTCCATCAATCTCAATCGACTTGTCCATGCACTAATGAAGCCTGATGCTTTCAGCCACAAAAGTGTAAGTAGAAGTGTTCAAAATCAGGTTGGATGAGGCCTTGAGCAACCTTGTCTAGTGGAAGGCACCCCTGCCCACAGCAGGGAGCTTGGAACTGGATGATCTTTGGGGTGCCTTCCAACCCAAACCGTTCTATGATTCTGTGAAAACCCAAGAATTTTTTAGGTTGTGTGTTGTGTGTTTTGGGGAGAGCAATTCTGATTTTTCAACAATGACTAAGAGACTTAATTTCTTTTTACCAAGGTTCAGGGCACTTGAGGATAAAACACAACACTACTTTCACAGCATCAGGGCAAGAACCGACACCACCACACTGATTAATGCTCTGAGTTGTTTTAAAAGCTCTGTCAATACAAACAAGCAGAAACCTCATTCAGAGACAGACTTCTGTGCCTGGCTGGAGGGAACACACACAGGAAACTGCACCAGCTCTGCTAGGAGACCCTGGCCTCACTTCTCACAAGTGCTAACTGCCTTCATTTCCCACAGAATTAAGGACAGCCAAGTGCTGTAGGCTATATAAAACAGTTTGCTGACTATAAATGTCTCCATGCAACACTCCTTACAAATAGGGCTCTTTGATATTTTCTTTCTTCCAAGAAAAGCATTTCCCTACCAGTCCCTGACATGTCTTTAAATGCTAAACAAACAACAGGGAAGAAAAAAAAAATCCCCTCATCATCCTTTTCCATTAGCCAACCAAAGTTCCCCAACAAATAACCAAAGACACAGAACAAAACACGCAGCTAGATTTTCATTGTCTCCACTTTAAAACCTAGAGTGGCTAGGAAGAAACGTGAAGAATCAATTGGGGCTGGCTTTCTATACGATCAAGAGAGAGCTCTTTAGCTATTTGCGCAGAGAATGTTGTATTTCTAGAATTTATTGTGGTTTTTTAAATGACACCAAAGAGATGAGGAGAGAACTTTCTGGATAAGAAGATCTAAAATAAGTATCCTCTACACCAAAATACCTGCAATGCAACAGGACGTATTTAAAAGATTTCTCGGGGGTGCACAGCCTGTTCCACACACACGCTTACAGCAACATGCAGATCTCCTGCGCCAAAACTATTTCCAGCTTGGCGCTCACTTTACTGAGCAAGACTTCAAAGTCTGAGAGGTCTCTGCTAGGTTCAAGGCACCACTGCCACTTTTTTCCTCTCTGTCCCCCAGCTGCTCCCCATGGAATTCCCCACTTCATACCGCTCCCGCCGCACCGTCGGGCTCTCCGCAGACACACAGTCCGGAGCCGGCAGGATCCTGAGCGTTCCGCTCCCGAGGGCTCCGGGGGACTGCAGATCGCGGCCCACCCCTGCCCGCCCCGATCCTCACTCACCCAAGCCGGTAGGTGCCGGGCGGCCAGGCCCCGGCACACCGCCTCCCGCTCGTCCTCCAGTAGCGCGAAGGCAGCAGCTAGCCGGTCGCGCTTCCATCGCCGGTTGCGTCCCCAGCACAGCCACAGCGCCAGCCCCAGCAGCACCCAGCTGCCGCTCAGCCCCAGGTACCCTGCCAAGTACACCGGACCGAGCCACAACAGCGCCCGCGCAGCGGACGACAGCAGCATCCGCGGCAAGCCGCCCGACCGCCGAGCGNNCCCTGCCCCGCCCCGCCTCGGCGCGGCGCCCCCAAGCGGGCAGCAGCGGCGGGCCCAGGCAGCGCCGAACCGCCTGCCGGCTGGCAGCGACCCAGGCCCGGCGCGGGAGCAGCCCCTCCCTCGCTCTCCACTGGAGGAGCAGGACACTCCCCTAGACCGCCCGCACCGGTCTTACCGGTAGCCTATTGGTGGCGAGGCGGTCACTGCATTCGAGCGGGAAAGGGTGAGTGAGGGTACCCAAAGGTCAGCGTCGGGAACAGCAGATGAAGAAGGGGTTGCTCCCATGTTCCCTTCAGGCTGCAAGGTGTGGGATCGCCCACCCCCAAAAGTTGCTGCTCCTGGAGGGGCCTGGCTCGCTCCGGCCCTTATTGTGCACCAGATGTTCCAGTGGTCATAACCAGATTTCACTGATTGCTTGCTGCGTAATACAGCAACATATGTGACAGAAACAACCTATCTGGAATAATTAAGAGTACTTTTTTTCTCCTCCTTTTGGTTTTGATGGGGATACTGTGAGGGTTCAGATTTTGAAATCTTGAGAATTGTACATCAGGGAATGCAGGGTTACTTAGGAAGCCTAAGGTGCTTTTACTCCCAGCAATACTCGTTTTCTACCTTTCTGTATTTGCCTTAAGAGACAGGCTGTAATTGTACAGTTCTACACTGTTTTCAACTGCACTTTTCCCTTGTTTAGGCGAATGCTACTCTTTGTTCAGTGGATAAATCTGGAACATCAGTGAATGATGCCAGCTTATGTTGTGGCCCCTTTTTGCTGTTGGTGCACAAGTTAACAAATGATGAGCCACACACAAACCTCCAAGAAAAGGAAGTTGACCATGACTGGGGAGAACTAGGTCTGGCCCCTGCTTTGCCATGGAATTGATATTTAATTATGGGTCAGTTGATAAATCAAATAGTACTGCAAGTGATCCTCATTTGTATGTTAATCATTGTGCATGACTGATCTAGGACAGAAATCAGTTCAGGCATCTGAAAAAATCATGCCTCAAATGCCTTACATTGGAAACTCGTGCATGAGACATCTATTAACAGGTGCTTCTGGAAACAACTCCTCTAATCCTTCACTTCTGTCAAATGAGAATGAATATGCTCTTCTTCCTGGGGGTGTTGCAAGGATAAATCATTATGAAACACACTTAAGAAAGTACTTTTTTATGCAGTGGGCAGTATACCTCTAGAACTTGGAGGAGGCTGCAAGGCAGACAGTATCATCAGGTCCAAAAAGGGATTAGATACATTCTCAAAGAACAAGTCCCATAAATGTACACCCTAACATCATGACATAACAGCTGTGGGTGCTGGGGGAGGTTCAGGGAGAACGACTGCAGAAAATTACTGGGCTTGTGCTCTCTCCATAAACAGCAACTCCTATTACCACCAAGAGCAAGTGGACCAGTGGTCTGACCCCAGAGGTCATTTCCGTTGGTAAAGCTGGGAATAAAGACCAGAAACTAATGGATTTAACAGCTGATGGGGTGTCTGCCCTCTTGATATCATACATTAAAAATCAAACAATGGTTAGTTTGAATAATTGCATGTGTTGGGAGATATGTTTGCATGCAAAAACACACCTGTTTTTGTTCTGTGATCAAAGGCTGAGATACATGTGTTATTTATTTTTCCTCACTGCCGTTTAAATAAAGCTTCATAAAGCATTTTCAATATGACATTTCAGCCACGAGGTGAAACTTCACATGGATCTCAGCCCAAAGTCCATTAGAAAAACAAGCTTCTGAGAAAAAAAGGAGGCTCTTTTAGTGATTTGAAGATTCAAAAGGCTGTCTTTGCTACCAGGAGAAGCTATAACAGAAGACAGATCCAGTATTTTTTTGCAATTACTACTCTTACAGAGTTTGAGATACTTAGCTCAAACTCGGAGCACTATGCAGTTTAGAACCACCAACAGGTGGCAGCTTATTGATCAGGAAAAGGAGGAGCTGCAGTGAATCACATGCTGGGTAATTTCATAAATAAACTATCATTTTTTCTCTTATTCTTCACTCAGCTATCAGAAAATCCTAGGTTCAGGCTAAAGGATAATGTAAAGGCTAACTTGTACACTAACAAAAACCTAGGTTCAGGCTAAAGGATAATACACAGGCTCCCTCTGTACAAAACAACAGAGCATTTTCAGTCCTGCAGTGCAGCCCCACAGCTCCTGTTCACTGAAACAGATGCTCCCAATGAAAGCAAAATGATGTATCCTACCCTGCACTGTTTCAGAGACACTGAGCTCAGAAACAGCCACATTCTCTTGGGCATGTTCCTTTGCTGCCAACTATTTACCTTGAGACCAGATGATTCCTTTCTAGATCTAAAAAGGGTTTATGAACTGTAAACAATCACACAATATAAAATTTCATATTTTTTTTTAGTTCATGCTACTTAAAATTTTAAAAGTTGAACAGAAGAGAAGTAGAGGTGAAAAATTACTTTTATCACAACAGGTTACACAGATTTGCTCTCAAACCAAATACTCTGTATATGAGAACAAGATAAATCAATAGCCTTTGAGACCTCTGTAACTCTGTTTATGATGCATAGTAGTTACCTTTTAAAGAACAATTGTTTCCTGCAGTTTTCTTAAATGTCAGAGGAAATACTGAATCACTGATCAAGAGGACAACTTAAGACCTATCAATTTCCTACAGGGCATGATCTTGACTGAAACAGACTGCTTTCAACAGCAGATATCTAAGCCACTTGAAGCCAATCTCATTTTAACTTGCAAGCAGATTCCACCACCTCTTTTTCTTAATGTATTACACAGGACAGTCACTAAGGTAACGACCAAAGGCTATTGTTCTGCTCTGTGACAGTCTTCACCTCTGATTTAACTTGACAAAATCTTACCTCTGTAGCTTATTAACACTATGATAAAAGTGTATGTTGGAGTTGATTATGACACAGAGATTTTACAGAAACTGCAGGGCTTTGAGGATGTATTAGTACTAAATTTGCTGTCTTTCAAGCTGGCCATGGTAACTAAGGCAACCCACTTTAAAGGTGGGGAGTTATGAAAAACCACTGCCAACGCTTTTTCTTTTAACTATAAAGAATATGCAAATAAATTGATCTGAAATATGAATTTAAGTGCATACCAATAAGATATCAAAGGGCTTACAGAAGATCACTTTCTAATTTACTTTCTTGTGGCTTCAGGGTTTGTGACCAGTGTGAAATTCCCACATGAATGCTAGCAAATCTTAGAGGTGTGCTATGTCTTTTCCCTGTGCATCCACAGCAAATCAGAAAACACTTATGTAAGGATAAAATCTTACTTCTTGCATTAACGGAATGACTTGTGCATCAGGACCTGATTAAAGCAGTCACTTGACAAGAAAATATTGTTTAGCTTCCTTTGGGTTCACTCTCTCCACCCACTGCAATGTTCACCCTGTCAGGCAAAGCCATATTCAGACTCTGCCCATCACAGGGCAAAAGCCTTATAGCTACTCCTACTGTCTCTTCTCAAGAAAGCACTCCCACCAAGTCTGGAGTGCATTTCCATGGGGAAGGCTGTGGCTTCTTCATTCTGCCTGGTTCTGTCCCAAAATTAAGTATACTTGAGCTGGGTAGCTAAAGAGCTCACACTGCCTTGTTCAGCCAAGGATATTATTCTGGCTAGAGATGTGTAATTTGGTCATGAATGAAAATAATTACACATGTATGTCCTGATTTGCTAATCATTCCATTGGCATAAAACAGTATCAACCTCAAGCCCAACTGTGGGATATGGACTACCTAAACCATGCCTAACTTAGGACTAACTGGTGATTTCTATAAACCTGGTCTGGATTGGTAAAGCTAGTGGGATTTATTTTCATGTGAAAAGCATGCAGAAGACTGTACAACCAGGGATTTAGTTGGCAATATGTGCAAAGCCAGGTTGGGAGTACTTGACCCCTGCTTTTAAAGTGCTCACTGTGCACTGCTTCACTGTGCTCACTCTCCGAGACAGTGCCTTGTGTCTGCCTAGTTCATGGCTTTACACTGCTTTCATACAGCAGGCAGGTGGAGAGACACTGAACAGCTGGTGCTTTTGGCAGGATAACAAAACCCATAACAGCAACTTATTTTACATGTCCACTTGCTCTTTCTGCAGCAGGGCCATTAATGTGAGGGTAGTGCAGTAGGATGCAGAGCATCCACCAGGGCAGGTAAAAGGGGGATGTGCCCCAGTGCCCCTTGCTCTCGTCCTGCCAGCAAATCTCACACTGCTCTGACACTATGAGTCACAGTGGACATCTGGGTTAGCAGAGCACTGAGGAAAGCTGTGTCTAGTATACACAAATTACAGAACTCCACAGGTGAGGCACAAGAAAATGAAAGAATACAAAGCACAATCTATGATGGTAGCAGAGGAAGGGAAAAAATAAACTTCCTTCACAGTAAGGACAGCATTTTCCAGTGCTTTCAGATACAGTCTGTGAGCTGGAGCTGTCACTTTCCTGGGTATAGCTCGAATTTTTCTTACAAAACACATCAGCACACCTCTGTGTCATAGCCGAGCCTCCGCTGACCTGTAAGCAGCTGGTGCCACCTGCTGAGCACAACAGCCTCTTCTTCAGGAAGGCAGGACACAGAAACAGCCAGAGAGTGCTTATCTGACGGCAATTACGAGCTGTCCACCTAAGACAAGATCCCTGAATGTTGTCACAAAGGAGCTCTGTATCCCATCATTCACGTTAGCATGCAGACCAGATTTGGCAGGTAATTCATAGTCTGGATTGAGGAAAAATAACTTCTCACCTGAAAAGTCAGATCTTGATGAAATTAGACTGTATTTCACACACGACAGTATCAGCAGAGAACTGCAAAGAGCCAGGGGAATTTCAGTTTATTTTTAAAAGTCTTTGCTGAGTAAAACTTTTTTATTGCATTATACATTTTAATCCAGAAGCACAGCCTGTTAGATGTGTTCTCTTTAAATTTACTGTTGTTATAACATGAATTTATTCTTTTTTTTCTGTTTGAACAATTTTATCTGCAACAGAGTCTGTGAGCACAAAATATAATGTCTTCAGTCTAAAAATAGCACAACCATTTCTTGGAGGATAAAATATTTTATAGATTTTTAAATGCCAGCTAGAGAAAGCAGGTTGTCTCCACATCCTTTTAAATTCTTTTCTACTTTGCTGAGTGAAAGACCATCCTGGTGAAGGCTACTGACACACATTAGGCTGTGAAAGTTTCCTTGCAAGTGCATGACAAATTTCCAGAACAAACTTATTAATTTATAGCTTTGTCATCTGTACAGTTTACATCTTGCTGTATTTAAAGTGTTTAAGGGACTTGACTGAGCTCACAGGAATCTCTTCCTTAATGAATTCAAGTGCTCTACCTCTGTGAAACACATTAGAAATGTCACGCAGTGAAGGAAGATAACTGATGAACTACAGAACTGCTGTCCCAGCTGGCACTTGCTCATCAGTGGTGAAATCAAGGAAGAGAAACTTTCTTGACTACATTTCTTTGAGGGCCACTTTTTGTTTAGCTGAAACATTCCATTTGAAGTGTCACAAAACAAAGGGGTTTCTTAATAAACTGGACATTATTGCTCTCTACTACTACCTGAAAGAAGGTTGTAGCAAGAGGGGTGTTGGTGTCTTTTTCCAAGTAACAAGAAATAGGACAAGGGGAAATAGCCTCAAGTTGAGCCAGAGGTCGTCTAGATAGGATATTTCTTCACCAAAAGGGTTGTCAAGCCCTGGAACAGGCTGCCCAGGGAAGTGGTTGAGTCACTATCCCTGGAGGTATATAAAAGACAAGTAGATGTGGCACTTAGGGATATGATTTAGTAGTGTTAGGTTTATGGTTGGACTCAATGATCTTAAAAGTGTTTTACAACCTAAATGATTCTATGATACTATGCTTTACCTAATAACACAATCCTTGTGAAGCTAGCTTCTTCACACCCAGGCTTTGAAGAAGTAATGAATACAGCATCCACTATACTTCCTTTCCTCAGAAGGGAGGTAAAAACTGATATTTTCTCCTCCTTTCTTTCTGCTGCAGGGCTCAGTCATAACTGCACCTTTTAAAAAATCCATTCAAAGTGCAGATGTGCCAAAGGACTCTTCATATCTGTGGTCTGTATGCAACACAGCATGGGACACAGATCAGATTCAGGCCTACAGAGTAACAACAGGAGCAAAGCATGAGCAACTGTGAGGAATGCTGTTTGCATTTTTGCCTGCTCAGACATCCCTTCATTGTAATGGGAGCCTGACACAGGAACTCCTGCTTACTGTCTCCCACTTGGAGCATGGGCCTGCCAAAGATGGCACAGGCAGCTTGCAATGGCAAGACCAGGCTGGCACAGGGCTGGGAATTCAGTCAGTCAGAAACCACTTTCCTGGAGCCAAGTTATTGCCAAGGAGCAATGACAGCATCTTGCCTCTCTGCCAGGCTGTACCTCCCAGCTCCTGCTGAGTTTCTACTTCGCATGCTTAGCCTTTTCTCTGAGAAAGGAAAACATATATAGCCTGACTGAAGAGCTCCTACCACCTGTTTTCAGGGTGTGCTTTCAGCAAAGAGCTGATGCTCTAAAATGAAGACCTGAATCCTGGGAAGTGCTGCCTTCAAAGCTCCAGAAAGGTCAGTGAAAAGCCTGTTCACAGCAGAAACAGTGTTGAATCCAATAGTGTCCTGAAACCTCTTTGAGTAGGCAGGGCTGCTCTGTGCCAGAGTTTTGCACTTGAAGACATGAACTGGGAGTATTTTCAGATGACTTTTCTTAGCTTGTCGTGAGTAGCTGCAGCACACAAACAAGCTCAAGACTTAAAGGAATTGCACAATAGTGTGAAAGTAGGTTACTAAGCTAAAATTGGCTTCTTTTACTCAGTGCTTCTCTCTTCACAACGTGTATCCTAGAACTGAACAAAACCCCAGAAAACAAACAGAAAATACCCATCAAGATGAACAAGAGATTACATTAAACTCAGCAGATTCAAAGCCTACCTCAGTCACTTCATCATCATCATCATCATCATCATCATCATGATCGAAGAGAGATGAAAGATGACATCTCAGCTTGACCATTAAACCCTGACACAAGACTGTATCTTAGGCTAACTGTACTAAACGGCACAGTGTAGTTACAAAGCCCTCCCTCACACTGTGCTCAGGTAGAAGAGTATCTTGCATCTCTTTGTACAGTTTTATCTCTGCACCTGCTCTAGCTCATCGCTAGCAAGTACCAGCCCACTCAGAACGCAGACCACCAGTAAAAGCAATATTCTTCCTGATATTATTTTTAAAATCTTGGAAAGTTTGAAAATCCTCAGAAGATTCCTTCTTTTTAGTACAAGTCATAAAAGTCACAGTTCAGATGCTTTCTCCTGCAGTGAGTGTGCTAAAGAACAAGGCTTGCAGGACCTTGCACACAGCTCTTCCTATAATCTCTTAGTGGCCTCTGCTGGCCAGGACTGAGATCCTGGCATCTGTTTCAGTATTAACAGTCCTGAATTCAGCTAACATTTACACAGACATTTTATTGGTCACAACATTAGAGGCAGCATGCACAGCACTGTGTTAATTTGTGAGCATCTCACCTCATGCTGAGCATGTTGCTTAGGTCTGTCACTGACAGCAATACAATAGGAAGGGCCTTGCAAAATAGCCCAGATTTCCCAAGTCTTTCCTATTTCACTTATGTGTGCAGGTATACTTGCTGCTATAGGAGGCTCTCTAAGCTATGTCCTAGAGAAAACTCTTCCCAAAAAACTTCTGTCACCCAAATCTTTGATAAGTGATAAAAGTGCCTAAGTGGTATGTAAGTGCATAAGTTGCATAGTGAGATAGGTACTCAAGGGTAGATGTCCTGCATTGTGGATAAGCAGATAAGTGCATTGGAAAATAAGCAAATACTTGGTGATACCATAAAAGTTGGCTAGATGATAAAACTCTCAGAGACCAGAGTTTAAGGTATCTGAAAGAAGCATTCCTTTAATGGTGCCAGGAATCTGGGGGATCTCTCCTCCTAATACACGTGCACCCCACTGCATACAGACCATTATTTTATAGACTGTGCTAGTTTAAAAGGTTAAGAACTAGCAGGTCCACAATAGAATCTTAATACAAGAGAGATTACAAGTCAAAATTACAGTTTAATAAAAGATAAGAAAATAAACAATACAATGAGTACAGCAAAGCTTAGTTTAAAACAGGACTATTAACCCAGCACCCTGGGGCACAGGGGGTGATGGTGCTATAAGCCCCTATGCCCAAACTCCACGTGCTTCCCCTCCCCCTGTGTCCCAGACAAAAGGAACCTGTCTGTGCTGCAGATGAAAAGTCACAATCTAGTTGAAGAGTAGGGGTTGAGAAGGAAGGTCGGGAAAAGGTAGGTCTCTGGAGACACTCCTGCGGCTGGAGAGGGTCCCGGGGCACGAAGGGATCTCGGCAAGAGCTCCTGCAGCGTCTCGGTCCTCTTCCTCTGGCTCGGCGAGTTGTCTGCAGTCCCCCAAAGCCCAAATTTATATACCACTCTCACAGCTTTGGCGGGAAAACCCAGCCCCTCGCAGAACCAGTTCTTCAGGCTGGGTGTGAATGACTCTCCAGAGGGAAGGTATCGCACCTCTCATCACACACAATAGCTGAGTCTCTGAAAACGCTGACAGCCCCTTGCAGAACCGGTTCCTCAGACTGGGTGCGAATGACTCTCCAGAGAGGAGGCATTCACACCTCTTATCGCACAAACCTCTTCAATACCTAGCCTGTAGCCCGAGGGGTGTAAGGCTAACTTAGATTGGTATAAAATACACAGCTAAAACCAGGACATAGACACAATTTACTTCATATTTAACAGATTTCTTACAACTTATCTACATATTCCTATCTGTTCCTAGAACTCATTTGATAGTCTAATGTTCTTGGCACTGGCACAGTTACTCTTAGTGCTCTCTGGAGGTCATGACTTCATCCTCTTCTTCCCCTCAGGTCATTATTGGTCACGCAATGAAGATGAAGATTCGTTCCTTCATCTTTTCTCTCCTCATGGTACCCCTCCAATCCACAGAATGAAATGTTTCATTCTGATGTGTTCTATTAGCAAGCCAAGTCCTCCTTATCTGTTTGCTATAGTTACGTGATGAGAAAGCCCTTCGGGTGTTTGTAAGCTAAGTCAGCATACCCTGAGACACTTAAACAATATAAGCAGTGTTTTCAGTTCTTGGGGTTTTTTCTATTATTTATCCTGCATGTTATGAAATTCATGATTTTAAGCCAAATGTCAAGTTAATTTACTGAACTACATTAATACACTCTATTATATACAAGTTTAACAAATTCTTAAACCTATTGATCATCCATCATTAGCACTGAGGAATACCAGAATAAGTGACTGTTGCATTGGCTGTTGCAAACTATTTTGGCTCTATTACATTTAGTGGAACCAAATTAATACAGAGTAGTTGATTGTCTGACCTGCAGTTCAACACACGTAACACTAATGCTATTAAAGCCCCTTTCCAAGAGCGGAAACTGGGGTAAAACAACTGGCTCAGTGATACAATGAGGAATCCGAGCCAGTCTCTGGTTTCCAAGCCAATGTTTACAGTGTATTTGTGACTCTGGTCTTATTCAAAAAGCAGGACAGAGATAGTGTTATTGAATCAGAGAAGCTAGCACCACATCTGGGCTTGTGCTAACTGCAGTCATTGTTTACTGCACTCATGATTAGACTTCTAAGGTTTAAAAACCCCTCAAACCTACAACCTCTAAATGAAAATCATATTTTTTGCTTTAGGAAGAAAGGTAACAGTTGATATAATCTTGCTTTTTAAGAGTTTCATTTCAAATGGCCATTCATTTCAGATGTTCAACTCAGGGTAAATTCAATTGTTGCATTTTGAATGCTCACAAACAGGTGTTTAGGAAGTTGCATTTCAGTGAGATCACTTGGAGCTCTGGACATTAAATTCTCATGTTTTCACTGTACTCTTGCACTAGAAAAAAACACTTGTCTGGGAAATCAGCTAGCTTCTGCCACTCATTTTCTAAAACTTTGGGCCCACTACCTTCATTTATAACCATCCCTTACCAGGTCAAATCTAATAGGAGATGTAAGGAACAGAACACTTTTTTTCTGAAGAAGTACTCTTGATGAGAGATGAAATTATTCCCCTGCAGAGAGGTGGCACAAGTAGTGTCAGTAGTTCCTAACAAGCAGGGAGGGAAGGAGGGGCACTGTCACAGGCCAACACAGTTTCTTTAACCCAGACAGGCAACATTATTAGCAGAAGGGCTGTATTAATTTTGTGCTCTTTAATTTTTATATAGTGCTATCCTTTTGTATCTTTAGCAGTCTGTAAAAGTGCTTGAGATTGGGGAAGAAAATCAATAAATAAATGAGCTACCTTCTGTCCAGAAAACAATTTGTATCTCTGTTATAGCACACTGTGTTACAGAGGAATCACGGTGGAGAGGACTTTGTGTCCCTTGCTCTTGGTGTCCTCAGTCCAGCGGTGTGAAGGTATCTTTGTTCACTGTAGTCTCTTTTTGGCACAACAGTTAAGATACCAGTTTTTCATCTGACTGGAGAACAGCTATAATTTCTGATGAACTGTTACTGTATACGAAGGGAAGACCTAGTGGAGGTAAACCTCCTCACATTAGCAAAGTGGTCAGCCTTTTTTGCCTTAAAAAGAGAGTGTTTTCAGTGCAGTATGTTTGCTGCTGCTAGTCCTGTCTGCCTCACAGTTGTGATGTACGTGAGGCAGATTCGTTTCCAGATCGTTGCAAGTAACAAACTAAAAAAGTAAAGGTCTGCTAATCATATCCTTGATCTCATTTGTTTACATTCTCCCACAATATAGGCCAGCACCTGAAGAACTTATGATTTAATTTAAAGACAGACCCAATGACTGACTTTTGCAAGTGTACAAAGAAATCAGATGGATTAAGGTGACCTCATCTGTGTGAGACAGTTTTTCATTAGTTTACTTTCCTTTAAAAAGACACATACCCAATAAGCATGAGTAACTCCAGTAAAACAAGTCTTGGGGGAAAAAAAAAAAAGAGAAAGAGAGAAAAAAAAGTCCTAAAATATTGTTGGGAAAGTATTTAAAGTCTAAAATACTGTCAGAGTACAGTGGCCTGGCAAGGGGCCAGGGGCAAGTATTCAGTCATCTTCTGACTCAACACTGAGCTACAAAAGCTCATGGACCATTTCACACCTGTGTACCCAAAAGGAGCAATTTCTGAGGGAGAGAGGAGTCACAATATCCTAAGGTTCATGCTAAGACACTGCTCAGAGATGTGGAGAAACAAGTGAGTGAGGGTTGTACTGCTGGTGGACATACCTGCAAGGTGGCAGTCTAAGTTAGAAATAAGTTGGAACAGGAAAGGCATTATCAGTAAAGGCGAGGAATGCAAAGTCAAGTCTATTGGCCTGGCATTTTGCATAAGAAGGTGGCAAATAATAGACCAGAAAACCCAGAGCTGGTGAAGAAATATCCATGTCAGTTCCTATATCATTAACAGGTTCGCTACTGAGAGCAGAAGAAAGTTCTCACTGGAGATCAAGGTTCCACTATAGATCCTTGGTTTGGACATGAAGTACTTCTGGCAAAAAATCTTAAGAGGTGCAAATCAAAATCACAGAATTCAAACTTTGGATGTGATTGCTGTCTTTAGATTTAAAACTAAGTCATCTGTTAAACCTTCATCTTTATGTAGTATGGTAGGAATACCATAAAAGATGACACTGACTGGGATTGTCCATGGGTGGGAGTGTGCTGCTCTTCCAAGAACAACATTTTTATGGTAAAGGTGTGAACAGAAGTGCTTTCAAAGAAATGGAAAATATAATTCTGAGTACTCAGCACTACAGCTGAGATATCTTGCCAAAAACGTTGCAGAAAGCATAGTTCTGATCATCAGAAAAAAAAGACTGCTTTCCTGGTATTTTCCCCTAAGAGTGTAAACTCAGCTTTCCTTTTCATCTTGTTTTACTTCTTACCTTCTCAATACTAGGAAATATAAATTCTCTGCTACTAGAAGAACATAAAGTTACTTTACCACTATTAGCAGATACTTTTCTTTTTGCTTTTCTGTGGGATATTGGTGGTTTTCTACTGAAGGATTTTAATTTGAAAGGCATCATAGCTCCGTGTTCTTTCCCTTACCTTTCAAACAGTTTCCAGTATTTTATGGGCTCCTGATTCCAGTGGTTGCCTATGGAAAAACCTGTTAATACAGAAGAGAGAAAGGCTGACTATTTTAGATTTTTTAAAAAAGCCCAAAACACAGTATTTCCTCTTCCACTCAAGATAATTCCTACAAAAGTTTGTTTTCGTATATTACAAAGAATAACAAACTAAAACCTCTCACTCCCTTATTTCTTTGTTATAGTTGGGAGGTTTTGCTTTTAACCTTTCCCTTACTGAGATTATTTATTACAAGCAAACCAATTGCTAGAACATGAACTTAAGGATGCCATTACTATTAAATTTATGCATAAATAACTGAGAAAAGTGCTATTTTGCAGCCAATCAGTAGTCAAACCTACATCTGCTGGGAAAGGTAAACAAAGACTAGGTGTAAGAGCATAATGTTTTGAAATTGAAAAAAATAAAAAAAGAGAGAGAGAAAAGAGTCAGAAAAACTCAAGGCACAAATGTTGATATCATAAAAGTAAACTCAAGAATCTCTGGGGAAAATATGAGAGAAGGCTCTTTATGCTATGGTAACAGAACTCTGGAGCCCATTGTGAAAGGGAACTGGAATGGCAAAAAATCACATGGGTCCAAGGGGACAATGGACAAGTACTGAGAGAAGAGGTTTGTGGAGGTTTGCCATGTCAGGTTCAGGAAAACCTGGAGAAGAGAATGGTTGGAGGCTGGGGGATTTTCAGGGAGTACTGTAACTGCTTGTCTTTCCTCTGAGTGGTTGGTTATGAATACTGGGATAACTCTTGATCTGAACTCTTATGACTGTTCTTATGTTCCCATGATGCAAAGCAAGGGAGTGGGGTAAGAAGTTCCCTTAGCTCCCTACAAGATATGAACACAGCTTGGTGCTTTCCATTACACATTGCTGAGGGACTGGAGGAGTAAAGCAAGGGTTAAGTCCACCCCACTGAACCATTCAGCTGTACTGTAGAGGCAGCCACCCCCCAGCTGTAGACCCTTCTCCCTCACACTCCTATTTACAGCAGCTGCGGGGCCAGATGCCAAACCAGGTCTACTTGTAAACTTCCACCAGCAGAAATGCTCCCCAGTCTTTTTTGTGACATCCACAGTGGTGGAAAGAGGAATCATAGGTATAAACCAGAGTCCTGTATAATTATTTTTCAGGTGAGTTCTTTTGCAAAAGGCTGAAATGTTCCATTTGTTTCAAATGAAGATACATGGGGGGATGCTTCATCAACAATGGCAGGGTCAGAATCCCAGTGTAGCCTGTGGGCTAATAATAGTAGTAACAAAAGCCTCAAAAGCTTGTCCTATCCCATCTACCAGGAAAATGTAGTGAAATGGCATATGCCATGCACAGCTGAGTGAGTGTGGAAAAAACACTGTTTACTGAGAAAACATTCCTCTCCTCAGCACTGCAACTAATACAGTCATGATTGAATTCAAACTGGTAACACAATAGTAGCCCTCCTGTTTCTCTTTCTCCAAGCACTTGTGCATCTGTTTTCTTCCCAGAAATTAGCTTATAGCTGAAAAACCTCTTTTCTTTCTACTTCCTGCATTTGTTTCTAATACCTTTGTTACCACAATTTCTTTTGTTCAGAGAAACTGAGCAAAGGCCCACTAGGCTTAATTATCTCCTTGAAAAGTGTTCAGCTTTTCCAGCAGTACTGTGTGATTTTGGTTGGTAGTTTTCAGTCATGCTTCTTCTTATAGAAAATTTAAGTCAGATCAAAAATGCAAAAACCACATCCACAGGAGAGCAGGTCTGAATCTGGCAGAACATGATGAAAAGAGACCTAGAAGGAAAGATAAAGAGTTTATGTTCTGCTGAATGGATGATGTCATGAGTCAATCAGGACTCAACAATTAAGAATTAAGAGACAATTGTCTTCTGAATTAACAGTTTCATGACTTCAGATATATAGTCTACAAAACAAAGGCTCTAGTAAGAAGGGAATAATAATGATTCATGTGTGATAAGAAGGGTCCTAGACAAAGCCTCTGACTTTGACTATAACAAAAATAAACCTAATCATGATAATTATAAGTTGAAGTGAGCAAATCCCAACAGGACTGATCCCAACAGTGCTGATCAGATGACCACCAAATGAATTCAGTGGAGATGATGCCAGGGCTGAAGTTGGCCTATAGGTTTCATACGTTCTCACAGCAGCAGTGCCTTCCAGCACAGGCATGCCAGGACTTATCATCTCAGCTCACTAGGGTGAAAGCAGCTTCACAGGAGGTCCTTTGTGTCCCTGTGTCTGCAGTCCAGAGGTACATTTGATGTGCACAAGGAGAAGTGCCATCTGGCTCCACCTCAGACTCACAGCTAGACCAGTGCATGCTCAGGAAAAAACGGCTCTGTGTGGGTGCCTGATGTCCCACTCCCTGGCCTTGCAATCTGTGCACTCTCTATTGCCAGGTCCCCTACTACTGTGGAGATGGCTCTGCTTCAGAGTTAATTACATGTGGCTGGATCAAATACTTCTTTCTAGCTAGGACTGAGTTTGGCTCAGCAGTTTATGATGCTAAATGTTTGACAATCCAGACATCATCTTTTGCTTTGAGTGCCACAAAAATCAGAACAAAAGGAAACAGTTTATTTCATGAGGCGGCTGAAAATCCCAAATTTAATGCTGGCAGACTTTGTCAACACTCAGTTTTCTTTCAGACAAACTGAAACCTCAATTTTCTCTCTGCAGTTTTCATGGCAGCATACTAAATAAACTTCCTCCTTTCATCAGTGACTCATTCCTGGAAAGGCTATTTCACAAACAATATCTCCATTTCAAGGGAAACAAGCTGTTCCCTCTTACATTACTCAAGTAGTTGCAGATGAACTAAAGTACATTAAGTCAAAAGCTTTCAAAATGCATTAGATGCACTGCTCAGAGACAGTTTTTTATCAAAGAGTTTTCTGATGTGAATTTCTGCCTTTTAATGAGATCACTAAAGCCAAATTCCAAAACTGACCAGAAGTTCTGAGTGCCTGGCTGAAGACACCTTAAATCACATGGAGTCCATATATTCATACCCCTCTTGTGTTGTCTAATATTTGTCACAGAAAATATCTGTAGCCTTTTATGAAAATCTTTCCCATGCACAACACAACTAACAGGGTTAGAAAGAAACTAATACGGTTCTACAGAAATTCTTTCAACAATTGAAGGCTGGTCTAAATCAGAATCAGGATCTAAATCAGAATATCACCAATTTGAGATTGCTAACAGCCATTGAGATGCCTGTTCAAGCCTACACCTGCAGATTTTTCATAAATTAGTATCTGTTTTCTGCAATGTGAACTAAAGCCTTACCTGAAGATGTGAATAAGGTGATGAGTACTTTTGTTAGCATTTATTACTGATGTGTTTAGAGCTGAGCTGCTGCTGCTGCCAATCTCATCACAGAAAAGATGCTAAAAATTCCTCAAACAGTTAAGTCTCCAAATAAACAGTTGAAAACAGGTTATCTTGACTGTATGGGTCTGAAAAACAGTCAGTCCTTTCTTGCTGAAGAAAACCAGAAGTGTAATCATATCTTTAAGCAAAGAGAAAAGAAAGACTTTTGTAAGAAAAGATTATCTCCCCAGCAGTGTTTAGTATAGCATAAAGAAATGCAAAACTGTTCTGTTAAATGTCAGTCACAGGAAGAACATCTTTGAAAAGGAATCTTCTGGGGAATATTTGTAGAAGGCAGCATACCTGAAAGCACTCAGTAGTTCAAGTGTTACAAGTGACCAGGAATCTTTCCAGCCAAAGGAGAGTCCATTAAAGCCAAGTAGCTTTTCCAGTTCTGGCCATGAAGTCAAAGGGCCAGTAACCCTAATATTACATTGAGAGACAAAATTAAAACATTATGAGGACCTTCTCCATGAAACTTCAAGATTGTCCTACTGTTGGCAGTGTAAGAATTCACCTTTGGCATATTGTCTGTAAATAGGCCTTCCAAGAGTGCTCCACAGCAAGAAGGTATTATTCCACTGCTATCAGTGGAAAACTTGCTGTTGTTGGATTTCTGCTGGGCATTTATGGACACTGTTTTTGTTACACATAGCAAGTGAAACAAATGCTCAAGGGGAACAAGACAAGAGATAGGCAAATACAGAAATTACAAAACCAAACAAGAGTCCAGACCTATGCAAGACGTTCCAGTGCTGAGATGTATATAAAAGACTAAACTCATCTGAGTTCTGCTTGCAGTTTAAACAAATAAATGCTGATGTAAATAGTTATTTTTGTGTCATCATGTCTGGATTTCTTTACTTTCAATGGCCTAAAATCAGATTGCAAATATCACTTCCTCACATTTACATACCTTAACACAGACAGACTAGTATATTCAGTTGTCTTAAAGATAAGAGATTATCATGACCTCTTGAATGGTCAATGTGTTCAGTCTCACCAAGTAACCTTTGCTTAAAGTCAAAAAACCCCAGTGATCAAATACAGGCACATCTTTCCACCAGAGATGCCTCCTCCAGTTTTCTTTCAACATTTTATCAGACCTGGATTGTTCTGATTTGATGAAGAGACCTTTTTGGAAAGTATTTTTCAACTGGGTGACTTTCATAGACTTTACCTCTTTTCAGTTCATCCTTTTGGGAAACACTTTCATCCACTATGTATCCTCCTTACCTTGAATATTTATTTTAATCTATTAAATGCATAAAATCCACCTTAACAGTGACATTCAATTGTACATCAACCTCCAGCTTCTGGAACAGATTTCTAGACACTCCTTTGAGTAATAACCATAATCACAGTAATAATTCATCATTTCTTTCCCTAAAATACATCAATAGTTTTACTTCTCCTGTATGAGATGTCATCACTAAAGAGAGTGGGAAATTTTGACATCTTTCAGAGTACTTAAAAAGTTGTATCACCAGGTTTCTTTACAAAGGAAATTTTCACTGTGATCTGGTATGTTTGTGGGATTGGAAGAGCAGATAGCATAGTTGTGCTTTTCCATTGCCTCCTCCCTGATATTTTTCCATAGCTTTTTGGTTATTTTTAGAGTGATTGGTATGAATTAGTAATGTTGCTCTGTCCCTTTGGGAGTCTAACACACTCCAGAACAATAAACCCAAACAACTTGTAGGGTCTGAGAGACTGAGAGGACTGTCCACCATCAGCAAGTTGCTGTAATGTCTGAGGTTAAAGATTCCTTTGTTTGCATTCTGGCACAGATCTTTGGCTCAGGTCTATGAAAATACTTGGATGCTTCACTGCCAGGGGTATCAAAGAAAGTTAGGTACTTGCATTGCTTGCCATCTGCTCCCTCAGTGATTTGCAGCAGCACCTGATAGCATTATAAACACACAGGATTTAACAAAGAACATTTAACAGCATTTAATATCAGAAAAAAATAAAGGTTTTCCAAGGAAAGCAGTCTACTGCCAAGCCCCTCCTGTGTAATTTGAGCCTAGCAAGATGATGTGATCTTTCAAGCACCAGTTCCAATGCATCACCTTAAATACAGGATTATGTCAATGGCAAATGTTTAACGTATCAAGAAATATCACAGCCTAAAAGAGCTAATACTAATCCCACCGCTGTCAGTGACCAGGTTCTTGTTTTCAGCCAAGGCAGATCAGAAACAAAACTTAGAACTTGTGAAGACAATTCAGAAGTATTTCACTTTTGCAAAACTAACTTTCCTTTTATCAGCCCATTGGTATAAACAGAGTCTTCTAAATAATACATCTGGAAAATGAATCCAACAATGGCCAAACATAGCCACAGTTATCACACCCAGTCTAGATGTGATCAAGAATTTCTTCTGACCAACAGAGTGTTTGAGCCTCCAAAGGAAATGGCAGAAAAGTAGTTTTAATGGTAACACAGACTCTGTTTACAGCATAATTCTTATAGAGGTATTCTGCTGAACTTCTATTGAGACCTGCTACTCCCTTATTGGAATTTCACTGGGCCAGAAAGCATCAACGATGACAGCCAGTAATTTCAGAAGTATGTACAAGCAGCTGGAAAGATGCTTGCAGAAAGGATAAATGAGTGACCAGGGTGGTTACTACTGTCACAGCAGACATAGCTGCTTTGTTCCTTCTCAGCTGTTCTTCAGTGTTAACAAACAGCTACTACAAATTATGCTGTATTCCAGCATTGGATGGAAGTACTTCTCACATTGACATGGAGGGGTTATCAGCATATGAGCTGAACTTCAGAAATGTGAGTTTCCCTATTCTGCTAGCAACAAGAAGAACCAGAAGCTTTTAGGCTACTATCTCTGATGGTGAACATTATTCATTAACACTCTTTAGCATCCTGAGCTGTACCTGGCTTTCCTGTACTGATATATAAAATGACTGTCAATGATTGCTGACAGTACCAGCATGGGGACATCTGTGCCTACTGAGTTACCAGGAGTAGCAAGGTTGTTGAAACATGGTGCTGCCTGCAGGGAAAGGTGTTTCAGAGGCAGGGAAGCAAAGAAAGAATTGTGTGAAAGCAATTCTCTCTTTATACTTGATGCTCATTTTCTGCCTAACATGTAGAGGACTAATCATGCAAATACAAACTCAAGGGAAACAAGCCTTGGTTTCTTCATCCAATCCTCTGAAACTCAGCCAAAAATACACACAACCAATATCCCTGAGGTGAAAAAATGCTTGTTGATTTGTAGGTAATGCATACTGGATTACTGGAGACTCCACACTGTGAAATTATTATAAACCAGTAATTAGTTGGTGATAAAGGTATAATTTGGTTCAGAATTCGGAAGCTGGATAAAATAAACTGATTAAAATAATGCACTCTTGACTCAGTCCTCTGTGCAGTTAAAACCTCATAGAACCTGACTGAAGTAGTTAGAAAGGCCTTCTAACAGCAGAAAAAATTGGAAACATTTAAAAATGTGCTCAACTAACTGTAGGATTGGGTCCTGAAATTTTATTTCTTTAAAGACAGAAGGACATTCTTCACCCTGGAGACCCCTCACCCACTTAAGTGCAGCTTAAGATGAAACATGAATATGCTAGAACTAAATAGTGCTTGGCACAGGTGAGCAGCTCATCAGAACATGGTTTTTTGATGTGCCAGTGCTTTGGAAAAATACTTCCAGCAGGTGCTCTAAAATCACCTGGAGATTTTCAGGAGCTGCTTGATTTAATTTTCAAGTCCCTGCTGTGGTCACACATAAATAATCAGCAAATCCCTCACAACCAATTAATTTCTGCAGGTGCTAAGTAGCACAAGAGAGCCCTATCAGATTTGCCTGGCTTTTTTTGGCCAAATTAAAAGATTTCTGGATCCTTCTTGTGGTTGAAATTATAGCCATGCTATTGCACTGATTTTGATGAATTCAACTTTCTTTAAGGACACAGAGGAACATAGACAATGAACGGATGGCTTAGTACAGCAGTATTTATGGGACAAATTCCAGCTTTGTAGAAATGACACAGGCTACTTGAGATGTCCATAAAAATGAAGAATCCCAAGTAGTTTTGACTAAGACCTTCAGTCTGTGGGAGCAGTGTGAATGGGACTTGTTCCTGGGAGGGAGGTCTCTTCTGAACCTATGCTGAGACCCTCCTACTCGCAATACCCCACACCACAAGGCCCAGAGAACTGACACTGTAGCATTGTATTTCTGATGGCTCTCCAGGGCCCTACACCAAAACACCTATCGCTGGCCACCCTTTGGCCACAGGCAGAGCTGGAGAAGGACAAAGAGGTTGCTCACATTAGAAGAGCCGATTCCTGTGCCATCAGATCAAACAGCTGCAGACATTGCTCACTGCTTTCAAAGTCCTCTCTGAAGGCTTTTTACATTTTGGAAAAAGAAACTCCAAAGACTTTGAGAAGGCTATCTTATTACTGTACACTGCTAGCCACAACCACTTAAAAAAAAAAGTAATTTCAAGTAATCAGTGTTGACATTCAGTGCTCAGGCTGACAGCATGAGAAGAAGAAAACAGAGGAGGAAAAAGCAATTTTTAAACCAATTCTGCTTTAAAATAACTTTTATGCAAAAGCTAGGTGCACAAGTGACAGCTCTGGTTTTCAGAGGTCATAGAAGTTCTCAACACAACACCTGTTTGGTGTTTCTGCAGAAACTGTACAAATTATGCACTTACTGATTGCAGAACAGCACTTCACAGTCACACTTACAAAGAAATTTACCCACACTAGTACACAGAGAAGTCCTTATTCTCTGCCTTTATCCAGGTTTCTATGGATATCTGTTATATCTCATATCTATATATGGATATCTGTTTATATCTCATCTGGTAAATTCTAAACCTTCTGCCTATTTCCAACAAACTGAAGGAGCAAGAGAGGTCTCAGGAAGAGTTAAAAATCATCCAAGGTTAAGCAGCCAGAGAGAAGCCTTCACAGTGTTCCTATAAGGCAAAGGACGCAATAAGACTGCAGCTCTTACTAGACACAAGAAAACCTGTGCAGGAGAGAGACCAACTAAATGCCCAGACCACAGGAAAAACTTTTACTGAAGCTTGGAATAACTGCACTTTGCATTATAAATCCAAAGATAACAAGGTTTCTTTAGTTTGGAGTTCATAAAACTATTTTTATGAGCTGAAAATATAATTTCACCCGCTTCTTGACATCAGACACACATTGCTGCTTTTCTCCCAGCCTTCTTATATAATATAATAGATCTACATTTTAAAGACCTTGATGGACATTCTCTCATTGTGGAACAGTGAGTGGATTAATAACCCAGTTACTGAGCACTTAACCTTAAGATCATTTCCATATAAAAACATTAACATTTCCATCATTTTTAAAATGCACCTTTTATTTGATTTAGAGGTTAATGATCATTTCTTAGGTAATAAAAGGGAGAAAAGCTAAAGACTGAGTCAGTGTTTATTAACCCTGATAATAAGACAGGCTGTTTCAGGCAAGATGGATATATCTTAATTGGTAAAACTGTTGCATTGTCATTTAGCCAATTAATTCTTTCCAGACAAGGGAAGCAGCAGCAATTTTATTTGCAGTGAATAGAAATTAATTTGTCACAACCTGCATATCAATTTACATATTCTTACTTTCCCACTTAAATCAGTAAAAATGCAGGTCTTTGATTCCCAAAATAAGTTAATCCACAAATCAACATTAGCATGTATGGAAATATGGATATATATAACACATTAACTGATCTTAGTTTGCAGTCTGTATGTAAACTCAATTTACACATTCATGGGATTAATGTAAATGCTAATGTAAAAGTAAATGCTACATTTACTTCAAAAGAGTGTCATTTGCATCTTTGGTAGAGTCATAAGAAAGCAGATTAAAAGATGCCTTAATAAACTGTTTTCCAGAGTTTTAAAAACATAGCCTTAAGGGTGAAGTTTGCACTGATTAACATTGTTTTAAACAGCACTGATGCTGAATGCTGAGTTATCACACAGTTCCTTTGAATCCTACTGGCTGATCCTTACAAAAGACCCTATAGAGCATCTGAGTGTTTATTAACAAGTATTGGCAGTCTGTTAGAGACAACTATATATTCATCTTTTATACATAAAAATGCACTCCAAAATTTATGCTCTGGTTCAGTATAATTATACATGATAACCCAGACACAAACAACTGTCAAAACTATTCCAGTGCACTGGGCAATGTTACACCAAAAGCACAATTTCCATTACCTCATTCCTTTTCCTTATGATTTATTTTCAGTAATATCTGAGTCCTTTTCATGAAACACTTAACAGGCATAGAACGGTGAATAACCACCAACTGCAGATTATAGTCCTTATAGTTTATATCCCCTTTCTGAAACTGCTCTGTGGTCAACCAGGAGAATACTTAAGTGGACTTACATATAAAAATCTAAGATTCCTAATTATTTAGCCAAAGGTCATGTTCTTAGACATTGTTAGATTGTCTCATCTTATGAAGAGTCAGCCTCATATTATGAGGTATGCTGGAGGGATATAATGCATAGAGGTCTGTGGATTACTAATTGTTAAAACAGACCCTTTATGTTTCAGGAATAATTTAGGGCAAGGTAACTTTTTCTTACCTTCTCTGAACACTGAAACCTGGCCCATAAAAGCCTTAAAACACAGAAAGGAGGACCACTTAAATAGAAAGCAGGTTCATTTATCTGAAAGCTGGTGACTACGACTGGAGAAGGGAGAAGCATGACTAACTTCCTTTGAGATGACCAGGAAATTCTGGAGGAGAAAGGAGGATAACGCTGTAAAAAAACCCAATCAACCAAACCAAACCAAAACCACAAAAACCAACACAAAAAATTACCACCCCCCCGCCCCGAAGATACCAACTCCAGTTAATCATCATTCTTTCTGAACAGTTACAGCAATTGAACTAGAAATTTAAATTTAGCTGATGGATAACAGTTCCTAAGAATTACCTATGCTTGATTTAACCTGAACTGTGAATTATGAACTGTGATTTCTTTCATTATAAACTGTGAGAATGTTTTAGTCACAGTCATGTAAAGAAATATCCTCAAGTGTCAGTGCGCCTCTTCAAAGATCAACTGCTTCCCTCAGGACTTGCAGAAGTAAAAAAGCCAATGTGTACGTATTTAAGCAGTTGTTTGTAGTCAGAGAAACTGCAGACATCCAGACCTGCATTCAGAACAATCCCTTGCCAATTAGACACTTAGCAGACAGTTTACAGATTTTTATTCCTTTGAAGTGAGCAGAGATAGTATAGTACAGGCAGTTCTGAGGCTTTGTTTTTACCCTACTTTCCCATTTTCTATCTCCCAGGGCTTTTTACAGTTTATTTACAGAGGTCTCCTTTCTCTGGAATAAACTTATTTTCCTGAGAGTTTTAAGTATGTTTGGAAAGAAGCATGGCTTCTAGGAATTTAGTATGTATCACTACATTTCCCATGCCTTTTAGTATAGAAGAAACATACTTTTTAGCACAGATAGCCTGGACCACTCTTCAAAATCAACTCACTATGGATCAAAACAATTTTGCCTGTGGTCCAGCTTGCCCATATGGAAGTAGGAGACACCTCAGCTGAAAGGCTATATGCTGAGAAATCTTGCCTAGAGAATACACCTGCAGCATTACAGGTACTTCAGAAGGCTCTGGAATTCATCTCAATCCATGCTCTCTCTCTTTGGGGGTTGGACTTGATGATCTCTCTAGGTCCCTTCCAACCTCTAACATTCTATGATTCTTTCCAAGAGAGCTGTACTTTGAATGAAACCCCTGAACAGGTAATGACATCTGCTTGGACATTATCTCTGTGAACAGTAACTGTGTTCAAGTCTTCCCTTTCATTAAAAATCTCAACTGTATGACTAGAGTCAAGTCTGAGATTTAGTGACTTACCTGCAAAAATTCAAGGATGGGTCATAACTAAAAAAACAAAATCGGAAGAGTTTGGTCATGAGCACTTTTCACATTTTATTTGAAAACAATGTGCCAAACTATTTACATGTTAGTACTATGGTTTTCTGGTCCTTTATGCCAGGACAAAAAGAGCAGGTACATGGCTGAGGATCTCTATTGGATCAATTACTGTGTTTGGGGCCCTCGACAGCGCTGGCATTACTGGTCGTCCTCTTCTCTTTGCATAAGAAGTTACTGACCTCACTGAATATAAATCCATGTAGCTGGGATATCGGAGGCCTCATGCATTAACAGAATGCCCAACTATGGACTTTGTAAAACTAGTGTTATTCCAGAATAAGGGTTTTATTAAGTGCTTTCAGCTTCATTTTCTCCACATGCTTTTGAACCTTCTCTCCGAGCTCATTTTGGGGTTGAAAATGTCCATCTGAATGGCTGTGCAGGTCTCTGCAAGAAGTTTAAAAAGTCATTTGCATTTATAATAGCTGGGGGAGCTACCTAGGAATGCTGACAAAACAAGTGAAGACACACATAATTTCTCTCTTTCTCATACACAGAGAGTATTCCATTACTTATTCGGAACTCAAAAAGCAGTGAAACTGTGAAAAGAACATTCACTCTTGGCTTGGCCAGTTAGGAAAGCTAACCATCTGATAGGTAAACACATACTAGACTGAGTTTTACATTTTATCTATGAAGAAGCATATGCTGTAATGGCCAGAACAAAAGCATTCACATGAAAAACTAATTTTAAATGATACCTACCTTTCTTCTTCTGCCTGGTCAATTTGTGGAAATTCAGCTCTCACCATCTCTGGAGTGAGAATCATTTTGAACTCAGTTTCATCTGTCTCACTAAAAATTAGCAAAATGAAGAACAATCAGGCTTTAATCTTTTAAAAATAGTTTTTAGCCAACAACAACAGCAAGAAAAAAAACGCAAAAGGGACTTTGTGCTTTTGCCTTTGAAGAACTTTCAGGGCACATCTAGACACAAATGGTAAAGACATGATCACACAAATACAAAATAGAGGAGAAACTTACTGCTCAATAATGTTCTCACTGTCTCTCTCAGGCAAGTCATACAGTATGGGTGGTACATCTCTTGGAAGCATATCTAAACTGTATGAATCCCTGTGATGGAAATGGTATTAGTTTAAGAAGGACAGAGGGTAACTGCACTCAATGCTTGTATTTTGAAGCTTGATAGTAGTTGTAATTACAATGAAGAAGATGTACTTTTAAATATCCCAGGAAAATCAAAGCACACAGAAATTGCTGTGACATGAGGGAATGTAAGCCTGAGAGATGCTGCCTGGATGCTACACTGCATGCAGGAGATTATATGTTAAAAGTTTTACCATTCATACTTCTGTAGGACTGACAGAGTTTATGCCTCCTGGGGTCTTGTGGCACTGAATGAAAAAGCATTCAGGGGAAATGTTACTGAAAGCCCAGACTGGAACTCTCCTTCTAGGACTAGGACTTCCTCCAATGGTATAGTTCTTAACCCATCCTTCAAAGAGGTCAGCAGGGGTTTTCCCTGTTGGTTTTGGATTTCAGAGCACCAAATAATTCCACCCATAGACCTACTTTTATCTGTGGAACTAGTTACTGGTCAATGTATTTACGGACTGCAGAAACTGGTGCAAGGTAGAGACTCTGTGTACTCAAATTCTTTCTTACCTAGGTGTTGCACTTGTCAGTGTGGGAGTGTTAGAAAAAGTAGAATACACCAATGGCAAGAATTTTCTCCATTCCATTACTCCACAAATCACTTCCTGAAATGACAAATGCTACAGCAATCAGACTTCAAAACCTTAATGCAGTGGGGAGAGGTTTGCAGGATAGAACACCTGACTTAGTGGCTGAGAACTGAATCTGGGAAACTGAAGTTCCCAATATTTAAAAGATGCTTTCTTCACTGCAAGGTCATGAAAATACAATGGACAGTGACAAGAAGGAAAGACCAGAGAAATACTCAGGGATAAATTAAGAGACATGGATAAAACTTAACAAGTTATTCTGATATATGTACTGAGTATTTAGGTATATGTATAATTTATATTTGAAAATGTCTTCTTCCTAGGATGACTATTCATCTTCCTTTTTGATTCCTTGGAGAGACTTCTCAGCAAGAACATACTTAAGCCAGGTACTCATACAACAAACCCCGAAGACCACACCTTGTGATGTAGAAATTTCTTTTGTGTGATTGGAATACTGGATCCTTTGGGACATTCCTTGGTAAAGGTGTATTTTGGATGAGGACAAAGATGATATTCAATATTTGTTTCAGAATAGGCCAAAGGAGGTAAAACAGGAACTAATCCTGGAGTAGGGTTCTAAAACAAAGAAGAGATTCTTTTCAAAAATCATTCTGAGCACTGTAAATAAAAAAATTATGAAAATTCAATTCTTGTAATTAATGTAGTCTCCCTAGATTCACACCATTGGCTCATTGTGACTGATCTATTTAGTATGACCCTTCACTTCCTGTCCCTCACCCCCATCACAGATGATCAGTGACCATTTGTGAAGTCTAAGACTGGAAGGGTCTCCAGTTCTCTGCCATTGCTGGCAACTTTGCCTTATGATTCCTCTTCTAAACTGACCAAATTCCACCTGAAAGTGAAATGGTGCCCATCTCAGTGAGATGAGCTCTGTGACTCCTACCTACTACAGCTTGCACCTTGAAGCAGTACCCTCACTCTGGATAGTTTTATATACCAATCTAAGTAAGAGAATTGCCACCAATTCTACAGCCAGCTTGTGATGAAACAAACATTTTCCGCTTCTTTCTTAGGCTTCTTGTGGAAGTCAGCTTATACTTACAAAAATGCGAAGTGGGTTGCTCTCTGTATGGCAGACTAAAGCTTGGGGAGGAGCCAGTTTTAAGAGGCTGATATCCCTTTCTCCAACTTCTTCTGTGGATGGTTTGTGAAAATCTGTTCTCTGGGAGACAGGGTCAAGCTGCACGTCAGGAGAAGGAACTACTTGGATCAACTCATCCTTAAAAACACAGACATCAAAAGTGTTCAGAGTGCAGTAATCCTTTCGGTATAAAAAGTTGAGACAAAGTTAATCAAATAATTATAGAAATGCAGGGTTGGGAGTGACTTCAGCAAAGTTTGCATTTGAGATAACTTGTTACCTGGGCTCCCTGCCTCAGTGGTCGGCAAAGTTTTCGAGGTTTGTAGTTTGTGGCTGCATAATGTGTACAAAATGGCTGATACTTCATAATGCTGAAATGCTGAGGAACCTAAGCACAAAGGAAAAAAGATCTACTGCGGGAGATGACAACAATCAGTTTTGATTATCTTATAGATGGAATGAAATATTCCAGCTTTATCACAGACACATCACATCTCTGTGGTAAAAGATAACTGAACCACTATTATGGAACATGCTATATGACCAAAATTTTGAGAAGCTATACTTCATCAGGACAAGCTGAATGAGTGTATAAAGAAATACTTCCATTCGCACTTTTCTGTGAAAGAACATGGATTTAACAGTTTCTTGATCAAATATACTGAACTTAATGAGGTGGAGAAAAGCTGTGTTAAGTAATATATATGACACTGATAGATGAACCGATATGTAATAAGGAAAGAAAGTGGACAAAAGAGCCAAAACATTCATTGATTTGAACCTGAGGAAATATTTTTAATATGATGGGGTCCAGAATTTGATCTTTTGCTATTCAAAAATTGGAGAGAAAGGGACTTATTGAGAACAAAAAAACGTTTCTGTACTGATAAAGTTGAAAAAACATAATATATTTCAAGAAAGAGATGCTTGCATTTCTTATGCAAGAATGAAGGAGCTAAGCACGCAGAACAGGATGCCAAATAACCAGAAGACCTGCCCATTACTTTCTAAAAGGAAGGACACTTTCATAATGTCCCTTTTATAAAACTCTAAAATCAAAGGAAAAACTGTGTGGCTTGCAGTATCCTCATTCATAGAATGATTTTGTTGTCTAAGACATAATAATTTAATCTGAGGTGATTCATTGGTTTGTCTGGAGAGAGGGGACTATTGCTGACTACAAGCTTGCTACTTAGGGAAACAGGTGAGATCTGATTTTAATAAAAGCATGCTAATCATACAGCCATATCAAGGGAACATTTCTGCTGGGCTGCACACTGAGGCCACTGAATCAGATGAAAACTGTGGCTAACTGGACTGGTGAAAGAGAGAAACTTGATACAGCTGAGGGAGCTGTACTGACTCACCTTCAAGTCGTAAAAAGGAAGAATGTGTCTGACTTTCACATCTACAGGTTCAATAGGAACTAGGCCAAGAGCATCAGGTTCCTGGAAGAATACAGTTTTTAAAAGCCTGTAATATGGCAGGTGTTTTGTCTTGCATTGGCAGCAATCTACCAGCACAGCTACTTGAAAGCATATGGAAATAACTCTGCGACCATTTCATTTGGTATTTCTCCTGTCCTTTCTTGCTTGGACTTTGGCATTTCAGTTATTCTTATATCTTTTCTTCTGCAAAATCATAGATGTTAACTAACTCTAATCATTAATGTAATACTCAGAATTTTAGACTGCAGTTAAGAGACTGCAATTTTTCCAGCAGCACCCTTAGTAAATCTGAAGTCCTGAATTAGTGTGTTGGAATCCCACAACATCAGTCACATTGTGAAATTTTAATAAAGGCAGTACTGGGCCTGGGGCCAATGTCTTCAACAAAATTCTCTCTTGAGTGTTGGCTACCATTTTAGTTATCATAGTTACCAAATCACGTTTCAGTTCACTGGAACTGAAAAAGGGGAACTCAAAAGGCAATATGCGATCTTCAGATATACTGGAAGAAAAGCCTTTGCATTCTTCAGTCTTCTCCAGTTTGCTGAAACTCCTGGTTTCTGTCATGAATCAAAAGAAAATATTAAGATTTTGTAATATATTTTAATTCAATGTTTCAAAAATAGAATCAAGCCACAAAGTATATTTAACATTTTCCTAAGACAGGATGTATCTAGTAATTTTAATACAAAAAGTAAGCTAATATTTCCTAACAGCTTTAAATGCCACATACACAAGATTGCAGGCACAAAACCTTGACTAGAAGGGATCTAGTTTCCCCTTTTCTAACAGGACATTATTGCCCATTCATTCCAGCATGGTTCTCTATCTCATTCCACTCAGCAAGCCAGAGACAAGTCAAAAGGCCTCTTACATTACATTATCAGTTACATTACTCCATAACACATTATAGTCAAAGCATCCCTGCAACTTCTGCATACTGAGAACTAAAAGTGACTATTTGCAGAAGCAGGAAAGGCCTGATGTGGAAAGATGTCTCAGCAGTTGTCAAACTGTGCGTGTAGAAGGGACAGGGAAATAAGAGAACCAAATTATCTTCTGTCCCCAGTATACACAACATGTGACTCCCACCCAAGGCGAGTTTCCATGACTGCTAAAGAACAAGTGACTTTGGCAGGCCAGCACTTTCATTTCACTGTAAAGAAAACTGATTGCTTGAAAGTACTTGAATGAGAAAATGATAAGGAGGAAAATTGAACCCAGTATTGCCCACCTAGCCATGTATCCTGTAGTTCCTACCATCTCTTTTCACTGACTTCAGATATATTGCCTTCATCACATTCAGGTGTCTTTCCCTCTTCCATCCCCCATGCAGTAAGCTCTTCTTATCCTATGTCTCCAACCTCTTGGGCTCCACTTGATCTATTTACCTACCTGCTTGTTTCTCATATAGTGCTATCTGCCTTTTTGATATTCCTCAGGCCTGTAAATAGAATCATAGAATGGTTTGGGTTGGCAGGAACTTTAAAGATCATCTAGTCCAACCTTCCTGCCAGGGGGAGGGACATCTATCACTAGACCAGGTTGCTCAAAGCTCCGTCCAGTCTGACCTTGAACACTTCAAATGATGGAGCATCCACAACTGCTGCCCTATTATTAAGCAGATAAGATGCAAGGCTCCTAAGAAGAGTTATTCACATCTTTTAAAATCTGGTAAATAAAGTGTATGAAAAAGAGATGTATTTTGACTAAAGTCATTTCTACCTTTTGGCATGGCGTATAGCGACAGGACAGGGGTAATGGTTTTAAACTAAAAGAGGGTAGATTTAGACTAGATACAAGGAAGAATTTTTTTCACGAGTGTGGTGAAACACTGGAACAGGTTTCCTAGAGGTTGTAGAAGCCTCACCCCTGAAAACATTCTGGCTCAGGTTGGACACGACTCTTGAGCAACCTGATCTAATTGAAGATGTCCCTGCTCACTGCAGAGGGGTTGGACTAGATAACTTTTAAAGGTCCCTTCCAACCCAAACCATTCTATGATGACACATTCTACCTTATGACACTTTTTTGCTAGAAGACTTTGTAAAGACTCTGTGCTTATGTTTATATGTAACACACTTGACACACACTGCAGTACAACCTGAATTATCATAATTCATGGCCAAAATATCAACTTCTTCTTCTACTCCTTACCAGATAGAGAGCCTTCCTGCAAACCTCTAGTGTCTCTGGTTAGCCCACGGAACAGAAGCAGTAAACGATTTAGCCGAATCTGAGTCACAACCTGAGAAAATTATTTTAAAGGTTAGTATTAAGCCAAAGACTCTTTTAACATTTACAGCCTTAAAAATATACATACATTGCAACTGTATTTATTCCACAGACCTCACTGAGACATCTTTATTTCAGAAGTTTTACTAGAGTTTTCTGTCCAGGAGGGAGAAAATGGGGAAGGACAGATGTAGAATAGATCTCAACTCTGTAGTGACATAACAAAGACAGTTCAAACCCTCATTTGCAGTGGAAATGCAAGATAATATTTAAATCCAGGTAAGTGATTTTACTGATTGGTCTTTAGCTTCCAGGTTGGAAAGCATCTTAGAAGGTCCTAGTCCAACCTCCTGCTCCAAGCAAGCTCAGAGATGAGATCAGACTATGTTACTCTGGGCTTTATCCAGTCTGGTATTGAAAACATCCAAGGGTGTAGGCTGTAAGAATCTTTGGGCAACCTGCTCCAAGGATTGACTGTCCTCATGATGAAAAAAAATCTTCCTTACATTGTGTCTATACCTCTTATTTGAATTTATGCCCATTGATTCCCATACTCCTACCATGCACCATTGCAAAGATTCTGGCTACATCATCAATAACCTCCTCAGAGGTGTTGGAAGGTGCTGATATTTCCCTCTTCAGGCTGACTAAGTTTATCTTCACAGAGTGAGTGCTCCAAACCTTGACCATCTTGATGGCTCTACACTGAACACAGTCCAGCTTATTGGTGTCTTTCTTTACTGGGGACCCAAAACTGAGCACAGTATTCTATATGTATTTTGAAATATGTTCTCTTTTTTTGTGCAGCAGTATTTTTTGCTTACAAAGCATGAGCAGAAGAATTAGCTGAAGCACCATCTGAATACAAAACTTACTCCAGATCTTTATTTCCTGGTGAAGCAGGGAAATAATTATCAAAATATCACATCCCTAGCTGGTTGTGAAGACTTCTTACATGACAGTTTGCAGGTACTTTTGTGTTATTTCTAAGACATCAAGACATCACACTGCATTCTGGCTGTTCACATTACCTTGTATGCTGCTTGTTGGAATTTCCTCAACATCCTTCTCCTGTTGTCCCAAGGGTCATTATGGAGCAAGTTGAATGTGGGATGGACACTTGGATGCTGTATGGTATTTTTTAGAAAACAGAAATAGAAAAGAAAAAAGACATGCCTTTTACAACCAGACAAGGAAGCAATTTCCTCCAGCCCAAGCCATTCCTTGGCCTGAATCCATATGTTATTTCTAAACATTAACATTAAGTCAAGTGAAAACATTTGCAGAATTAGTGTTTAACCAGAAGCCTTCACTGCAGGGCTTAAGGGGAAGTAATCACCCAATATTTGCAGATGCAGTATGGGGAATGTAGAGATGATGTAGCATGGTCTTCATCCACACAAGTGACAACCACATACTACAACTTAGGTACAATACATGAGCAGTCAGACAGTGGAGGGAATGGACTAGGTCTCTACCAAATACACAATTCATCTTCCACAGATGTGAGGTTGGAATAGCTGTAAGGACTCAAACCAGGCACCAAGTAAAACCAGTATCCTGTCTCCAATAACGGCTGATAGTATATACCTACAGAAGGGTGAAAGATCAGGGTAAACTTTGAGTGGTAACTCCCCAGAATAACCTCCCAACATCTAGTGATCTCTAGCTCTTGGGACAGAGGTGATGTCTCTATATTTAACGCCTTAAGTTGTCAGAATGCTCTTTGAACACAAGTAAATCTCTTTCTTGGTACATTTCTCTCCTCTCCAGCTTTAAATTGATGTGACAGAAGAATGTGGCACTAGAAGAGACTCCAGTGGTCCTAGTGTGCTGTTCCTCTCAACAGCAGTGCAGCCTCAACCAGGGTTTAGAGTAGGAAGGTCCTCAGAACACCAGCTCCACACATCCCCATGCCATGCCTCACCAAACAATTTTCAGCACTTTGTGACAGGCTTAAGAGTATAGTAAAAGACCAACTTCCTCAGCTATTATGTTCCTGAAGAAGGAAGCAAGGATCCTTTGTGCTGTTAATAATCCTTGAGTTCCTTCAGTAGTAGGGTTTCTATTAAACAAAGCTCCCCATAATCCTAGGAAATGGATCCTACGAAGTACCTCACGCTGCAGAGAAGGACAAAAAAACCTTAAGTACCAGAAAGGTTCCTGTCAATCCAACCTGCAGGTAAAGGTTTGCAAATCTTGTGATATGCTTAGCCTTATATTTAGGTGTGAGAAAGCTACTGCTGGGAGAACTCTCAGAAACAAGCAACATGAATCTCAGATTTGGCCTACAGATTTCCACTTGCCTCTCATATGAGATCATCAGATGATGAGTTGCACATATAGCACAGTGCTTGCCCTATTGTGTTAAAAGTAAAATGGAAAATGACACAGAAATAGAAATATCAGGAGGAAAAGTTTTCAATGCCAAATATCTATAGCTGCTTGTTAGCTTAATAGGTGATAACAACATATAGCAGATGATGATAACATAACAAACCTGGTCAACGGGCCGGAGAACACGTCTGAAAGAAACTTCTACTTCGTTCCTTTGAAACTCCTGTTCTATGATAGGATCTCCTCTTTGGACCTTATTTGTCACCAGGAAGAACAATCACATTAGTACAAAGCATTCAGTAATTTCTTTTCTCCCTTACAATTAGTGGAACTCGCCTACAACGTGACATTCTGGAGGTGCTTGCCAAAACACAGACTTCGTTCCGTTCTAGGGAGTAAATATTGCAACCCTTGAGCAAGTCAAACAAAACAAAATTATGGGGTTTTTTGGGTCTGAGTTTCAATCAGATCCCTGCCCTAATAAAACAGTTTGCCTTGCATAGCCAGAATCAGCCAGAGAGGAGTTACAGAATCAGCACCAAAAGTTAGCACCTGAAGAAATCTTCCCAGATGACCGTGCTGCAGCTTTCCCGTGTTCTGTGAACGCTGCTGTCATGGTTTCCAATGGAGCCAGCTCTTTACGTCTGTCCATGTTTGAGCAGTTTAACACTGGCACCACTTCACTTCCTCAAGACTCTATCAAAGCGTCCAGGCATGGTGGATGAGTGCCAGTGCTTCTTGTCATTGTGCCTCTTCCATCCCAGTCCTACTTAGCTATTGTTTCATTTCCAGGAAACCATTATGTCATACACACACACACACACATGCAGAATGTTAGGAGCTGGAAGGGACCTCGACAGAACATCTAGTCCAACCTGCCAGGTAATGTTAACAGAATCAGTTATTTTCCTTAAAAAGAAATCTACTATTTCAGTCATGGAATCAGGTATCAGTGTTTCATACTAAAATTCAGTTGATGGAGACAAAAAGATCAAGAAGAATTTTTAGGAAGAGAAAATAACCCTTAAACATATCTAGAACACAGATTTGAGGATTACTTTAGTGCTTAAACAAAGACCTTGGGGTTATTTTGCAGAGCGAAATTCTCATGAATTTCATGGACTGAGGTTTTGCTTAGTACAATGAAGGTCTCCACTTAAAGGTCTCCACGACAGCCACTCCCAGGCTGTATAACACAGTAGCCACTCAAGCAAATGATGGAGGGATAATAAATACTTTGTGAGGCCTAATGACACTCAAGATTAACAAACTTACAGCATGAGCAAAAATCTACCTCTGTCAGAAAGTAGTGGGGGCAACTGTGAAACCAGCCAGAGATCTCCACAGTCTCTCTGGCCAACAGGTAAGTAAATAAATGTTTCTAAACAAAGTTAACATACATCTAATTCAGTGATACAACAATCTCACAATTTAGATCCTCTTTTTACTCACTTTCTCCTTTGTTAGTTTTAAATATATGTTTTCATTAACTCACAGTGCCTAATTCAGTGTATAAATTAAGCCTCTACCCTATCTATAAATAATTTTACTCCCACAAACAGCTCCTTGGAAGACACTGGGGTGTCAGAAGCTTGTACAGGTTTTCATTGATGTATGAAGAAAAACTGAAGACACAGAGAGCTTGATACAATTCACTAGTGCACCAGTGCATAATCTGAAAGTACAAATTTAGTTTTAAATATATAGAAAAAACCAGCAAAGACTAACCTTGTATTGCTCTTCTTCCCTCTTTCGGTTTTCAATAACCTGTTTTTTAAACTCCACAGAGATTGGATCTTTGCCTTTATGAACTTGCCTGCATTTACAATGGAGGCAAGAAAAATGCTTAATGCACAGTTTCCTTTATTTAAAGGCTAACAGACTTATTCTTCTCTTCCCAACGTGTCTAGGGGTTCATAATATTCAGCATAAGAGCAGATCTGTGGATTGCAAATGAAACCTCAGTGTGCTTATACAGTAGACTGTATTTTGCTTTACAGCATTTGATTTACATGTGCAATTCTGTTCACTCCATTATACATTTTAAACATATTTTATTGATAACCATGACAAAAGCTTCCTTTGCCCTTAAGGACACAAGATGAGATGCCTGAGAACGAGGACAGGTGAATAAGGTTTTCTTCCTGAATGCAACCATAACACAAACAAAGACCTCATTGGGTACTACCATGGATTACTACTGAGACTGTTCTTAGGCAGAAGAGAAAAAAATAGAAAGTAAAACAACAGTAACTTAGCTGAAAACCAAACCTGTCAGGGCATGAAGTTATGAACTATGTACTACAGCATTATGCACTAGTGAATATTTCATACATCATTCACAAAGGCCTTAGTTAAGCAAGCCCCAGCATTGTTAATGTGGTTAAACAATCCTTACCATTTCAGATGATTTGCTTCCTCTTCCTGAATATTTTGTTTGACTTTTAGTTGAAATATGGCTTCCTTCATCTGTCTTGGTTTTATTCCTTCATTGCCTTGGGAAAGGGCTGTAGGAATACCAGAAAGCCATATCACACCTCAAACTAGATTGAATTTTTAATTAGGAAATCCACTCATTAAGATAACTCATTAATACATAAAGCTAAGGTAAGAATTCTTACAGAGAACACCATCATATCACCTCGGCAATTCTGAAGCTGAGTTCCTCATAAGAAACTTACAAATAGTGCTAAGACCAAGTTTATGATGCTAAACTATGTTACCTTCTTTCAAGTCTTTAATCTTCAATTTGCCTGGTTCCTGGTTCAAAACAGTAGCTACAGCATATGGATTTGACAAGTCTGTGGGGAATCTGAGGTTTTGGTATTCAATTTCCTACGAGATACAAGTTAATAGGAAGAAAGAGAAACAAGAAATATTTTCAACCCAGGAAAGCACTTGTGATTATTATGTTCTCACACCTTTACTTTCTGAATAGGCCTCCACTGTGACTGGCTGAATTGGTGTCTTCTCCATCTCATGGATTTTCCTGCAGAAACAGCTTTTTTCTCTGGACTTCGTTGTTTGTCAAAATCTTCTTTTCTGGGTGTCAGAAGGGCACATATTACTCTTATACTCTGGTAAATGTCATATAAGTCTAGTACATTCATTTATCTAAAAGGAGACTGGAAGTTTCTCTGCCAAATTACAATTGGAACCAAACTTTCCAATCTTCAGAGTTCACAAAAAAGTAAGTACATCCCAAAAGATCTTATTGCTCCAAACCCCCTGTATCTTGCAAGGCCTCAGCAATAAGAATAACATAAAGCAAGCATAACAGAAGCTGAGGATGCTCAACACTTCCTTAAGGATATGTAACTTCTTGTTATTTCTGTTTTGGTACAGTTTCAGTTCATGCATATAAAGGGCTTTCTGAGCAAATGATATAAGAGCAGGTACATGTATTAACAGTCAAATTACATTACTGCATTTTAAGTCTCCATAGATGCAAAAGCCTAAAATGATTACAGCAAAAAGGCATGAAATCCTATTGTGTAGTATTTTTCTAGCATTGGGCAAAAATACTGCAAGATCAGTCAGCCACACATACATTAGACCCAGATGTGGTGTTGATGTTCCTGTGAATACACATACGTAGGGTTTTGAATGAAACTGTGAAACCTGTAACTGCATTGTCATTCGTGCTGTTCCATACTCAAGTGGGGAATATTTCACAGTTATTTCCACTTTCCCATTGCCTGGAATGATTCCTGTGATTACAGGAGAAATACAGTTAGAATCCATCTAAGGTAAGCCCACTTAACTTTACTGAAATTGGTTCTAAATGTCATTTTCTTTTAAACAATATTGGTGTTTGAATGGATGGCAGTAGGCCTGGAAAATATTTCAGGTCTCAAAGTGTCTTTCAAGATCCATTGCCAGAGAACTGGAGATGGTTTGCAATAGCAGAGAGATTTGACAGTGAGACGACTGTATTTCCTACTGTTGTGAAAATGATTGGCAGTTTATATAGAAGCACTTGCATCTGCCAGTCTTAAGTCTCTTGCACTTCCTGCTTTCATGAGCAAAGCATTATAAACACATTCCTCTGCGCTCTTCCAAGTTGGGGGAATCATCTGGATTTGATGCATTACCTGTCTCTACTTGGTTTTATTTCTTTATTACTTTTTCCATTATTTTTTCAACCTTAATCACCTTTCAACATTCAATGTAATCCTAGGATACAGGCCCTGATGCTCCTCATCACTTCTGCAACAAGGAGTTTATTCAGATTATCAGAAATATTAATTTCTCCTCTCTGTAAAGTAACCATTGGCTAATCAAGCCCACACAGAGAGATCTAGATTGCCAACATCTGCAGTGGTGTGTTGTGTGCCCATCACTGTAACAGCTCCTAAAGCAATAGGACAGACACAATTCTATTAAATTCTTCCAGACCATTAGGGAAAACAGGTACAGGGATATGTTTTATAGAGCAGAAGTCACCTTTTACGTCCCCTGCACCCTCAACCAAGTAACATGATGTATACTCACTCTGCAAAGGCAGATATCTGTTTCTTTAATGGGGCAGAAGCCAGACAGCCTTTGGGGAACGGTGTGATAAAGAGGTGAATACTAGACTTCCTGCCTCTCTCCTTTCCAAAGGCTGCACCACCAAAGACAGTAAGGCTGGATGGACTGCCTGGGACATCCCATATTTTGCCAGAGGTCTGTAGCTGGGCTTTGACAAAATAAATCTGCCAGTCACAAAGGCCTATTTGCCACGAAGCTGCACATGAGCAGTAATTACCAGCCTGCGTTTACCTGGAAAAACTCTGAGGCAAAGGCTTTTTCTGTACAGCACTGAATACAATGTCACAAATAAGTACACTTAATAAATATGGATTTAACATTTATAATTTTAAATAAGTTCAATATACCAAATGTTGGCTGGACAGTGAAGGCTCTGTGAGGCTGAATGAAATCAATGTGGAATTCAAAATCTATTGGACAGCTGCACTGCAACGGGATAACATACTCCTTACTGAAAAGAGAAAGGATAAAAGAAATTAATGAAACTCCAGTTGATCATCAACTGCAAACTAGAAAATTATATTATACACAAGATGCACTAAATCTATGTTCAGAAGGATAGGTTAATTATTACTGTGAAAGTAGCCATTCCTTCTTGTTCTAAAATAGCAAAACATTACAGGTCTTTCACTCAGTGAGGACATGAAAGGTAAAACTTGATTTGAATGCTGGTTATTTTACATCTTGACTTACCTTCTCCTACACATACAGAATCTGATCACAAAAAATATTGTAAGCATGCCCTCAAATTCTTACAAACTGCAATAAACAGCAAGTACAAACAATCCAACCTGGAGCAACACTAAGTACAGAACCAGAAATAAGCCTTCTGCCATGGCGCATCTTGTGGAAGACAATGAGAAAAGGCTGTGCAGTCTCCAAAAGTGAAAACTTCAGCACATCAGAATGACTGGACTTCAACTACTGCAGAAATAATGATGCTGTGGCCTGAGTTTCATAAAAGCCCTTTTTGCCTCACAGAAAAGCTTGTATGAAGGGTATTAGAACACATCTTTTCAAGCTGTCTTGCTTTTGTATTCTGTTTTCATGTATCAAATTGAAACACAAAAGCATTGGTGCAACACCACCCATCAACTTAAAACAAGGCTTGATGGGGCCCTGGGTAACCTGATCTAGTGGATGGTGTCCCTGCCAGGCAGGGGGGTTGGAACTGGATGATCTTTGAGGTCCCTTCCAACTCTGACAATCCTATGATCCTATGAACTTACAAATCAAGACCAATTTACCCAGGCTTATTTCTGGTTTTTGTAAACTGTTTGACTGAAATCCTATCCTGCTGATTAGAAAGAATGCATGTTATACACAGTGTTCCTTTGGAAAGCACATTTTGAAATGCATGAGGAAATAAACAGCAATTGCAAAGTCCTCCTTTCTCTGCCTTATTATGACTTGTTCATGAAGAAGATGTAGCATCGGACTGGGGAGGCAATTTGTTTTAAGGTATAGTGAAGCTTGTACAGTAACCAGAGTGCTTTAGAAATGACAAATATGCTGCCTGTTGCCTGATGGACCTTCTCTACCTAAAGAGAAAGCTAGGTGGTAGAATATAGGTCTTATCCTAGACTTATGGAAGTAAAAGGCAGTTTCTTCATTGACCTCATTGGGCTATGGATTAAGTCTCTATTCTTTGTGTTCTGTACAGTACAAAGTTACTTCAGAACACCTTCATTTTTAGGAAAGTTTTAAACAGCCTAGTGGTGAAAAATACTGGTAAAACTTAAGGTTTGGAAACACCAGCTCTTCAGGAACTCTTTCAAATTCCCTTGGGAGCATCTCTAAGCACCCTTGCTGTGCTGAAAAATTTTCCCTTAATTTAAAATTATATTTTGTACTCTACCTAATCTCTGTATTCTGAGAGTATGAAAATTCTGTATACTTCAGCACTTGTTATAAAAATGGAACAAACAAATGAATCACATCATGCCTAGAGTAACCCAGAAAGTCAGGAGTTAGGTTCAGTCCTCTGAGAAAGATGTTATGCAACTTCTCAGATATTCACTAGAGTTTAACAGATTAAGAGGAATTAGAAAAACAAATAAGCAAAAAGACACAAATGTTCATTTTACAATGCTGGGCTCATTGTTACTGCAGAATTTTGTGTTTTTCTTGTGTGTGCCTTGCCTATTCATATTCCTGTGCTTCAGTGAAATGTACTTTCTTCCAAAATGTAGTTACTTTCAGTACAAACTTACTCCCAACTCAGAGGCTAAGACAAAATCTAGCTGCAGAATCTGAAAGTCTTTTTCAGTTCCTAGAATTCACTCAAATCTTTAACACAAATCACCATAATTACACCTAATACAGTCAATATACTACAGAACTAGATCCTAATCAACAGATCTCCATTCCCCTTACCCCTTCATAGTTCCTGTTAACTACTATTACCAATTACTTCATGAGAACAGTGAGATGCAACAGACAAAGTAAGACAAAGTCTATGCCATTTAGAGATCCGTATCAGAAGATCACATCTGATGTTTTTAAATAGAAGAAGCAAATCTAATGACTGATCCATCTCTGAACTGTGGTTAGCTATTTGCTATCACTCACACCTACCATTACCAGCTCATACCTTCATTTCCAGAACCCTTCATCTTGAAAGGAAAATCCATTCACTTGGGACTTACTAATGCTAAAAAGACACAGCACTTGGGAATGTATGGCTTATGAACAGCAGCCATATTGCTTCACCATACAACGAATGAGGTGAGTCTGCACCAATTTAGACTAACTAAAACCCTACTTCTCCTTCTATGTACATGTTTATTTCATGCAGAATTTACTTTCCCATGACTGTGCACTTAAAACAGTTCAAATACAGAATCATTTTGCAGTCCAGGTGATAGATAACTTCCTTAATATTTCCAAGATGTTAAGTTGTACAAATAGAGGAAAATGAGATTTTTTTATCCTTAACTCACCTCTTACCAACTGGTACATCAGACAGACTGATAAATGATGGAAATTGTACAACATTCACAGCAGGGTAACCATGCACAGGAACAAGTAATGTATCTTCTCCCTGTAAAAATAAAGGGAGCAAATATTTATTTCTTACAATGAATAAATGTTATGGAAATCAAAAGTTTCTGTAGTAGTTGGCCAGTAAGTGGGCATAAAGCATCTTCAAGATCACTGTGTTGCACCGCAGGAGACTGATATTCTACCTGCTTTCAGCATCCATCTGTCTTTCCATATTTTCAGCAATTATCCATAGCTCCTCCAAGCCTACTCAGCTAAGACATTACATCAGTGTGGCACAAAGACTGATCTACCGGCAAAGAGTAACGGCGTAAGGAAGATACACTACCCACAGCTCTGGAATGTTTACAGAGAGAAAAACTTCAAATGCTTAAAATTAAATACTCCAGTCAAGACCTACTGTGAAAAAAACCATGTGGCTCTAGAAGATTCACTGTACCTTTATCATTATCATCATGTTCTACTAGTTGTTTAATTCCATTACAACTGTAAATATGTTTTAGAATAAATCCTTACCTGACAGTGAATTCGGATGCAGTCATAGTAATACCTCCACTCATCAGGGCAGAAATCAACAGTAACAACATATGACAGGCCAGGGACAAGCCGGTGCTAGAAAATGATCCAAAATAAGACAGAATGCATGTAAAAAATACTTATAGGAGACACAGCCAGTGCTGCATGCAATGAGCAGTGTGAAGATTTTCTGACACTTACTGTTTTATTGTATTTGATCTGGAAATACTTTGTCTGGGGTGGTATTATGTGAAGATTTATTACACTGCCAGAAGTATTGATCAGCTTCTGCAGAACAAAAGAAAATCAAAACCACAAAACACTTTACAATATAAAAAGCTGATTGAGAATGCCAACTGTATTTTTTGTGAGACTACCCATACCAAAGAAGCCTTACTAAAGAAGGAAGTAGTAATTCTTACTCTAGAGTAAGAATTCTGAATATGCTCTGAATTTAAAAAAAAATTATGTAAACTTTGCATCCTGCATTTATATGCTTTGGAACCAAGTCACAATTCCTTGCCTAGGAATAACAGTCTTGCTAAAGAAGACAATGCTGCTGAATCCAATTCTGGTCCTGTTTTGCTTACGTGCAAAAAGAATAGAAATTGAAACATCCTACTGACCTCATATTTACAGAGGTGTAAAACAACAGAAATTATGTTATATTCTATGGTTCTGTTTTGGATCATAAAGCAACAAACCTTTGGATGGTGACAGTTCAGCCTGCAAAGCCTCCTGCGTCTTGTTTACTTTCATTGTATTTGGAGAGCCTAGTCAACCTCTGCCTCAAAACACTGAATAATACAGAAGGCAGGCAAAGCGAAAGCAGAGAGAAGAAAAATTCACAAGGAAAGGTAATCAAAACTATGCACTTTCCTTAGTTTCTTTCCTCAGATGAAATTGCCAGAGATGCTTTTAAAGTTTCCCCATCGGTGAACATGTTTACAGACACAGTGACAGTCCAAGTACATTTTGAAAACAGTCTCTTACAGAGTTAAAAGCACGAATCCTCCACCTGCATGTCACATTATCACTAACACTGCTCACAGACACGGGAAACAGAAAGATAAAAGAGACTGTAAAGGCCAGTAATGCTCACAGCATGGTACTCATCTGTTTTGTTACTGCAGGGCCACTGATTTTAAGTGTTGCTTTTTAGAGCACTCCATAGAGCAAAAGGCCTCACAACCACAAGCAGTCCACTCAGCTTCTGTTATTCTTTTATGAGCCCCAAGAGGATCCCTGCTCCAATACTTACCAGTGTCTGTTGGTGATGTTTTCCGACTTCATACCCTCCATAGTGTAACACAGCAGGCTCAGCCTGTACAACCTTGCTCCTTTGAAGTTCTGAAAAAAACCCTACAGCAATAGATCATAAAACAGGGGGAAAAGGAGATCAGAGGAAACACACATGATGACTGTTTATATTTTATAAATATTTTTGGTTTTATATTACACTGAATGTGTTACAGAGAAAAAAGTGAGACAGTGATTATTTCTCCCATTAAGCAGGCATGACTCTCTAAATGGAAAGTTAAGGATGCCTCTACTACCCAAGCAGAGCTATGATCCTGTTGTCAGTTTATCTCTTGGCATCATGGCTTCAACAGGTCACTACAAAACTTCAGGATCAGCTAGGTTCAGTACAGGCACTATTTCTTTTCTGACTACCTCTCCCAAGATTTGGGCTCAAAGGAAGATGCCATTTAAGCAACAGGATGGGAGTTTTGCCTAGAGCTGCAAAAAAAAAAATAAAAATAGCGAAGTGCCTCCTAGGATTGTGCCAAGGTTGAGGAACTGTTGGGAGAGCAGAAACTTACTTGATTCCAGTAGGTGATTTGGGACAGCATGTCTTTCTTTAGGTTCCTCCACTAGGCTGCTCAGGAGGACACTGGGTAATTTCTTGAAGGAATTCTTAGTGATCGTCATTTCTGTGGAGGCTGCTTGAACAATGTCCATGTTAGGACAGAAATGGAGCCCAAATGGTACTAAAATTCCTCAGCACCTGGGGGCAAATCAAAACATCATGATCAAAATGTCTTCCCTTGCACTGGTAATAACTGTTGCCTATAACTTCCAAAAACCATTTATGAGAGGGTGTTACTTTTTTTCCTACTGAAGTAGATTACTGCACGTGCAAAGTACAAGGACAGAGTGATGCCAGGAAACCTTGCTCCAACCGCAAGCCTCAGCACTTTGGGCATGTTCCTAAGTTCTAGGACTTAGTGGGGGCATTTGGCTTTCAGGACTCTGTAAAATGTCTCTCTCTTCCTCCACGTCCCCCAACACAAAGAAGGAGAGCAGGTTCTTCTGATAATTACACTATCCAAACTGAACAGAGATGTTCTTCGAATCTCTCCTGAGTGTTTGTTAACTTGCAGATTCAGTTTTAATTTTTAAATATTAACATGAGGGATAAGAATACTGGCATTTGAATCTTTTGTTTGGATAGCACCATCTGGGTTATTTGTTTAGTGAAGATAACTGTAAACTCAGAAGGCCACGTGTATTATAGATCCTGTGTTAAGTAAGCACAGTTATCAGAACATAAACTTCTCTAATGACAAGTGCAAATATTACACAGTAAGGACACCAGACACAGTCCATCCAGAAGAAATTATCTACATAAATATAAAATGTAGTCCTTAGCTCTGCTACAAACAGGAGAACTGCATGGAGAAAAAGGCAAGATACTTTTGGAAAAAGTATTGAGTTCAAAAGCCATGCTGGACTTTTCAGCCCTCAATAAAGAAGGTGAAAACCCCTGATGTTGTGGGGTTTTTCCTCATGAACAGGAAGTGGGGTGTGCCGCTTAGGATGGTGCCACATTAATATCAATGCACACTTCAACTCACCCAGTGTTAGACTACATAGACTCCTTCTGCCAGGTCTGGTCATGAGACACCTTCCTGCTCCTGGAGCAGTGGCACAAAGGCTTTTTAGCTGCTTGCACAGGAGAGTTCGGTTGGATAATCCACACTCTGGCACCACTTTAATATTCAACAGTTACAAAGTTGAAAGGTTAGTTCCAAGAGTGGTATTTTCTTTGTTTTGTTATTTTAACACTCTCATACTGGCTTGAATGATCTTATAGGGCCTCAACATAAAATTAATACTGATCAGTAAGAGTTTGAAGAAAATAGGGTAAAGGGAAGCATCAAAGTGATGCCCAGCATTCCTGGATCAGCACTTTTGAGGACTGAAGAGGTCCACCTTCCCCATTACATTTTATGGTCTCATCTCTGGTATTTAGTCTGGTTTTCCAGTCTGCTTTAGATCTTTCAGGCAGAAGCTGAGAGGTGCTTTCAGCTCATGAAGTGCTGTTTTGATTTACTGCTTTGTGCAGTATTCAGTAACAAATAAACAAAAAGCACAAAATAATGTGTTCCCAGTATCCTGGCCTCAATATGGCTTAAAGTACAAATTTCCCACTTGCAACAGAAAATCTGTAAGAGGAGATGTATTTCTGTGCGCAACAGTGCTTTTCTCCTGAGGCAGTGAGACCATCTAAACTCAGGCAAATACATACTCCAAAAATTCTAAACACAAGGCTTACATTCTTTCCGTTTGTGTTGCTGAACTTTAATTTATACAACAGCCCTAGTCATTCTCATGGTCAGCATTCTTCATCAGGAATACAAGTTTTGAAAAGCTGTAGACAGACTTATATTAGCAAAGGATTCCTAGTGTAATTCTATTAGTAATTTAAAGTGACACTATCATCACCACTCACCAACTTTAGTAACACACTGCAGTATTCCTCAAAGGGCTAATAGAGGACGAATGTTTGTGTGCCAAGGTCCTGGAATCTGACTGAGGGGCTGATGTTTGTAAGTCTTCCGGAATACAAGTGTCTATCCTTAACATGACTTTTTTTGGTTTTGTTGTTTTGGGTCGTTTGGGGGGTTTTTTTGTGCAAAGCCACCCACAAGAGAATTTTTGGGCTGTGAAATCCTGGTTCCCTTGGAGGCAATGGCAAAACTCACCCCAACTCCCCTCAGGCCAGGGTCTTCTGTCAGCGCTTGGGTTTTATAATCTCTTTGTGTCCCACTGAGTTCCTAGCACACCTCACCACCAGAAAGGGATGCGATTTAATGCCATTACTTAAGAGACTTGCAAAAGCATCCACGTGCTTTAGGAGCAGTGCTTTTAAGGTCTACTCTATGTAATTAAGCTAGCAGAGTTTCTTAGCGGACAAAAGGGCTCATAGCTCCACAACACGTACCCCTACCAGCGCCGTATCCTCCTCAAGCTCTAGCTCCGTCGGGAGCGGAGCTGGATGTCCGGTCCCAGCCCCTTTAGGCCTCTGCAGGGGATGCACCGCGTCGCACGCCGAAGCAATGCCTACCCTCAGCCCCACGCGTTCTCTCAGCCCGGAGGGGGCTCCCACTACCCCAGCTCGTCCATTCCGGTCGGCTACCGGCGCCCAGGCTACTCGGTACCGGACGCTCCCACCACAGTCCGACCCTGCCCGACCCGGCCCTGCCCTCACCTCAGCGGCGCGGCGGGCCGCTGCGGTTGCTAGGTAACGGGGCAGCCTTCCGGGGCCGCACCACTGTGGCTAGGGAGGTTGATACCGGGGCGACTTGAAGCTTTCGGGGTACCCTTTCGGGGAGGGATGGGAGATTTCAGCCACCTTTCGGCTGGCTCTGAGAGCAAACGTACACAAAAGGGAAAAAACACTTTTTTGTTGTTGTGTTTTGTTTTGTTTTGTTTCGTTCTGTTTTTTTCCTACTTAGCGTCGTTTTCAGGATCACAGTGTGGCCCCAGACACGGCGGAGACAATTTTTCCTTTAAAAAAAATTCTCCTAGGAACACATAAATTGTTCCTCCTCAGTAATTGTTCTTCCTTACTACAGCCTTCCAGCTCCTAAAGGAGCCTATACGAATGGTGGGGACAGAGTTTTTAGCAGGGTCTCCTGCGACAGGGCAAGGGGTAGTGGCTTTACACTAAAAGAGGGGAGATTTAGACTAGATACAGGGAAGAAATTTTTTACACTGAGGGTTACACTGGCACAGGTTGCCCAAATGTGGTAGATGTCCCATCCCTGGAAACGTTCCAGGTCAGGCTGAGTCGGGCTCTGAGCAACCTGATCTGGTTAAAGATGTCCCTGCTCACTGCAGGGGGGTAATTACCTTTAGAGGTCCTTTCCAACACAAACTATCCTGCAATTCTATGATTCTACAAGGCTCAGATAAAGATTCCCAGATGAGGTGAGGTGAAAACGTGAAGCCGCCCAATATGGTGCAGTGTCCATCAGGGCCTGTGTTGGCATAAAACAGATTTTTACAGTTTTATTACAATATTTTTTAAAAATAGCATATTTTTTATCCCCACTACCTGTATATTCTCACTTTTCAGTATTAAATAGCAGTCCCTTGAAACATAATTCTGAAAACATTTCTCAGTGTATTACTCTTACCTTCCATACACTATTTTACTTTTACCTTCATGTGTACAGGGGAGAAGGGAGAGCACCATTTTCTTTTTTTCCCTTCAGACAGGTGATCTGGACAGATTGATGAGACCAAGAAATACCAAATTAAACACAGCTGGTTTGGATAGACACAACTTATTTTGCCCCTGGCATCCCTCATAAATATTGTTCCAAACCTGTAAGCTGCCCACACTCCAAACAGAGTTGGTGGAGGAGCCAAAGAGAAGGATTAACATTGAAGAAACCTGCACTGATATCATGGATTTGGCAACACAGAAAAATAAATTTGAGAGTACTGGCTGCTCCAGCTCCTTCTGTCATGGGTATATTTGTCTTGAATGTGCTTTTGGGACAAACCATGTTCGTACCCTGCTTTTTTTTATGTCTTAACTATAGGTTTAACATAGAAGACAGAAATATTTCCAGCACTTTAGTACTTTTTTTTCCTTACATATTCTAAGAATAAAATTTTTCAGCTTTTTTAACATAGAGGTAAAATGTGAGCAAAAGTAGTGCAGTGCTCAATTTGAATAAAAAAGGAAGAAAAACTTCAGATCATAAAATTTAGCTTCCAGAACATAGTTCCTATACTTAGTAAAATGTAATTGCTATTGATTAGGAAAATATGATGGCTACACCCTTGACAAGACTTGGGAGAGATGCCCAGTGATGACAGCATTCAAGCTGGGTTTAGAAGAAATTTCAGGATCAGCTTCTCTACCTTCTTTGTGTGAGCTCTGGCAGCTCACTACCCCACAATTTCACAGTGTGTTTTCTGTCTGAGATGGTCCTCACCTTACTTCTGCATGTGCCCCCGTGTGCCACATCACTCTAAAGGTCTGTAACCTCGCAGAGATGTTAAAACACCTCCTGCCTGCCAAGCCTCCTGTCTCAGTCTTTCTCTCCTAGTTGTATGCATGTCTTTGCTCTTGTAGCTCCCCACACAGAGGTATCTGCCATTGGTGGAGCTTTGTCCATTTCAAACATCAGGGGAGAAAGAAAGCTAGTGCTTTTCCAAAGTATACATTCGCCTCAGTTGGGTTAATATTGTTTTCTCTTCCAGAATGGATCTGCTGGAGAGCCCTTGAATGGGGCTGGGCTGCTGGAATCAGCTCCCCAGGGCAAGGGGAGATGTCTCTGCAAAATGCTGTGTTTTTTGTGTGACACAATTTGGCAGTGAAAACAGACTCGCCAGCTCCGGAGCTTAATCACAATGTCTCACACTGAACTTGTTTAAGCCTTTGGATTTCCTGGGTTTTCATTCCCATTCCCAAGAAAAAGGCCGTGGGAATGTAGTACAGCAAATAGCATGTTAACATATTTCTCCTCCCAAAGAAACACAATTTGCGTCTCCGTCTGTCTGTTTGGACACTGATAGTTGACTGTAAACAGGAATGCATATCCGCCTCTACGTCAGAGGAGCTGAATGTGAGGCATCTCTGGAAAAGCACTCTGTAAGGTTTTCTGTGAGGTAGCAAATCAGTGGAAAAGGTAGGTGAAAAGGAGGGATTATCAGCCAGCAAATCTGCAGACTTCTTTGGGAAGGCTAGTATGACTAAAGATTGTGAACTAGGATTTAAATAAGTGGTTCTCACTTCAGTTTTATCTCTATATTCCAATATATTCCAAATATCAGATGGAAGATATGTGGCCTGTTTGTCAACCTGTAATAGAGACACTGCAAACAATTTAATTATTCAGTAAAAGAAGGAGAAAAATTAATTATTAGACTGAAGCACTAGTGGAATTTTTAAGAATTAATAAATAAATATTTAACATCAAAGTTTGTTAGTGTTTGACATGTAAATAACCCTACATCAGAGTAATACAAAACAAAGCAATTTATTTCATTTACTCCTAAGGTTACCTAAGGTTGCAAATCTTTCAAGATTGCATGAACAAATGATGATGCTTCATTTCTGGTCTAGATTACAGACTTAAATTCCAGCTGTGACAAATTTAAAATGCATGTATGGAGTAGGAGCAAGGGTAGATGCACACAACCAAGTGTAATGCTACACTGCTTAACTAAACAAACACCTTATTCCAGCATATGTGAATTCTTGGTTATAATCCTCTGTAGTCTGCTGCTTGCTCTTGGCTTTCCCAGCCCACGCTGTCTGTCCTGCTGCATTGACATCCTCTGTGCTGCAAATCAAGCAAGGGTTTGCACAGGTGAGAATTTTCCAGGGTTTATTTTGCATCCATCTTCTTTCAGACCTCAGCTTGCACATGAATACAAGGGAAGGGATACAAAACATTAGGCTCTTCATTCACACTGTTGGTGTTTAAATTCAACATCGTCTCTCTGGAACTCCCAGGTAACTGTTGCCTGTTTAAGGAAGTGTCCCACATTCAGAAGTACATTCAGGAGCAAAGCTTCCTCAATCCAACAAACACAAGAAAGAGTGGTGGCTTTCAGGGGAAGCTGTTACAGTTTGAATGGAATAATAAAATATTCCTTAATTCAAAGGAAGAGAGAGAATGACTTGGCACCCCAACAAGATGATGCAGCATTACCAATGTGGTTTCTTCAGACTACCATAATGACATTGTCTGGCTGCCTCTCAGACCTCCTTTTAACAATTTGACCAATTTCAACCAAACTCTGTGGGAAAGCAGAGCTCTTTAAGAAATTAACATTACTACAAGTTTAGTGTGGACGGGGGCAAGAAAGACTGAAACATTTGCTGTTTTCAAGGGAAACCATGGTTCGTGTGTGGCAGTCAGGACATGGAAACTGGGTGGCTGGCCAGGACATATATAGTGTAGGGTTAGAGCAAATGCTGCAGCTTGCCTGAATCCTACTCTGGAGATGCAGGGAGAGATGAGGGAGGTGTGTGGGGAAACAGAGAGCATTTCAATTCAATGGTACCAAGCAAAGCATATAGAGATGAGCTAGAGTTACTGTGGTCAGAGTGGGCATGGAAAGGGGCACTGTTTGCTAGGAAACCCTGATTTTTTCATTGTGCTGGATGACTTGCTTAATCCAATGGCTGAATTTTCAGTTCACAGGTAACAAGCTGTATGTTTTATGCCCATAGACATTAACTTTTCTGGTAGATCTAGAACACATCTGTGTTCTGGGTAGCCCTTCATCATATTTGACCTGTCTGGGATGATAATTGGAATTATCATTGGATATAAAATTGGAATAGGTGGTAAAAGACATTTTGAGACAAGCTGCAGTGCTTTGAGAAAGATCATGAGTGCATGGTGCAAACTTTGGTTCTTTTTTTCTGAATCCATGTTCATTATCATACTACAAGTGAACTTGGCAAACAAAGGTTTGAACTGCCTGCCTTGGCAGCTGGATGCCCACACCCAGCTTAAGCACACAGCCCTTTTACAGTGGTTTTGCCAAAGAAAAAGAACCTGGAAAAACAAAGACTGTTCTGCTTCCAGGAAAGGGGTCTTTTGAGAAACTGCCTATGGGGAACCCGGGACATCTGGAATCTACATCCCACCAAAAAGATACCATCCCACCAAAAAGATACCAAAACATGGTGACATCTTGCAACTTATGGCACTGGGACAAAATGCAGACTGGCTGTATCTCTGGATGTTGGATGAGGAGGTGAAGTCCAGGGAGCATGTGGAGTCCTCTTAGGAAGGGCTGGGAAGAGCAGATCGTATTTGCCCTTTCTCTGGTGCCTACCCCAGACTCAAGGTCATCTTCAGCTCCAGCAGCTGTGATCACCTGGGCTGGGTGAGATGCACTGGTAGCCAGCTGTCCTGCAGCAGGATCCAACAGCCTTCTACTTTCTGGCTCTTGGGGATGTGTGCTCGCTGTGGGAGGCATGTACAGAGCTGTCGAGAGCAGAAGCAGTGCAGGCAGCCTGAATCACATTCCTCCTACACTGTTGCTCAGCAAGGCACTTATTCTTGGGCTGTATTTCCCCTTGATTGATTACCTCTGCCGTTGTGGGGCTGACATCTTACATGGGAGTCCTGCTTGGTCCCTTATCATGGGAGCATGAAGAATGATAATTCCTCAGCGACACCCATCGATAACAGTGAATAATAGCTGGGAAGGAAGGCAGACGATAGTAGGAATATGCTCAACAGAGGTGCTGTTATTCTTGGGACAGGAGGCTTCTGCAGAGGAGGAGGAGAGCTTGGAGAGTGTACGGGGGGGTCATGTCATTGCTGATGCTCTCTGAGGCTCAGCAGTTGGAGAGAAACATTGGCTAAGGGTGGTCAAAGCTGGGAAGGAAAAAAAGCGAGGAGGAAAAGGAATGAAGTGAAAAGAGCTAAGAGCCTCCCTGGAGGGCATACAGACAGCCTGGTGACCTCTGATGCACAAGGGATGAAGGAAACTGGCTGCAATTGACTATGTGGACCATCTGGGTAATCATCTTCTGGATTTCAACTGTCCTGGTAGGTACTCAGAGCTATTTATTCCCAACTGCATGGAATCACATGTTGCCTTAGTAAGTGCACCTCTCTTCCGTGAAGTCATATTGCCTTTGTTTAAAAAGGTCTGTGCAGAACCTGGCATTTTTTCATTTTATTCTTGCTTCTGCTGCTTCCTGTACTAATTGACAGTGGCCAGATGGCTGATGCTGGATGCCTTAGTTACCCCACATATAAAGGCAGGGGTGCTGCTTTGGTAAACATAGCAGATTCTCTGATGAAGGAGAAAAGATTTAATGCCCTTTAGAGAAGCTTTGCTGATTTATACCAGCAAGCAATCCCCTGGGGGGAGATGCCCACCACTACCAATGCCTCCTTTGATTCAGATCGAAGAAATGCAAAGCATTGTTTGACCCACAAAGTTTGGTTTCTTGCTTTTAACTTTATCACTTTACTAAGAATTTACAAGGCAGATTGCCACTTGTGAGCTCCAAAAGCTCAAACTGGTCAGGAAGGACAATTGAACCTGGACTGTGATCTCCAGGTGCTGCTCAGCTTATTCAGGTTTTGAAAGCATATAAAACAAGACTGGACTATGTTCAGCCTGAGTGTGAGAAGTTGGGAAAGGATCAAACTCTCAGCAAATGCAAAAAATCACCATTTCATTGCAAGTAATGGAAAGATAAATTTGTCCCAGCAGAGGTTTTAGTTTAAACTCTGAGAAAACCTGAGTTCTGCCTTGACATTTTAATTGCAGTGTGAACATAATCTGCAAACTTTTTTGCCTTTTGATCATCCACAGTAAAAACAGTGACTGTGATGGTTTTCTTGTCATTTTGGTTTCTTATTTGTATGTACTCCTTAAAGGACTCTGTAAATAAAAGTCATTGCTCAGGGTGCCACCGAGACCATCTCTTTTCACTTGTTCTTTTTCTAATTCTTAAAAATGCCTATTTTGATTCTGCCAAGCATCTTTCGTTCTTTAAATTCTCTTATTAAAATGACTCTCTCACTTTCAGAATAAATGGCTGTGAATTCTGTGGCTGCAAGTATTATTTATACTAAATAGTATTAAGATCTGTTAATTTCACAGGTTAAAACTGTAGTTGGCTGTTGATATCAGTATCATAAACTGCAGCTTTCTGCCCATTCTGGACATCTAGTTATCACAGCTATTTCTTTCTGGAGTGGGTGTGGTATCTTATATTGGCTTTAAACAAAATATGAGGACATCTTGCCCTCTCATCAAAACCTGACAGCCTGTGAGCTCGGAGCTCTTTCAGTGAACTGTTCAGGAAAAGATGAAGAAAACGCACATAGAGGAGCCTGTTTTCCTCCATGTTTTCAAGGAGTGTGGGGGAGGCTGTTTGCTCCCAGCTGTGGATAATAAACAGGAGTGAGACCGAGCACAATTGGTAGTGGAGCAGGGTTATCTGGCCATGGCATGGGAAGCAGAATTTCGTGTTGCTTGGCAAACAGCTGCACCAGACCTGCGACAGCCCCGCTCATGCCCAGCCTGCCCCTTTGGATTCCAGCGTTGGCAAAGACTGACTGAGGGACAGCATTTGTGGACAACAATGTCTTTATAAAAAGGCACCTGGAGACTCTGCTTTCTCTAGGTTTAAAATCCTGTTACCTGCACATCTGTTGCCAGTCAGTGGTGTCCATCTGATCAGAAGAACAGTGAACTTCACTTGACAGGGTGAAACAGTATTTGTAAGGCATTCATTACAATGTATTATTCCTGCTTGAGCAACACTTTTAGTATAAGAAAGTAATGCTGTACAAGATCTTCAGGGTGAGTCTTCACTGCTGAATGTACTAAAGGTATGAAGCATCATCCTAGCCATAAAGAAACAACATAGGCTTTAATCCACTTCCTAAAACAGAAGCTTTCTTATGACCTACTTTTCTTAAAAGAAAGTGGTGCCCACAAGATGTGTAGCCTTCTTTGAGATGAACAATATTCCTCTTCCTGAGATCATTACTAACGTGATTTCCCTGGGCACCACGGAGCAGAGTCTGGCCCCAGACTCTTGCCCCCACCCTTTAGCTCTTGCTCAGCATTGAGCAGATTGCCTCTGGGGCTGTTCTTCTCCAGGCTGAGCAGCCCCAGGGCTTTCAGCCTTCCCTCCTCCCAGAGATGCTCTAGTGTCCTCAGTATCTTGGGAGCCTCTGCTGGACTCCCTCCAAGTAATTCCTTGTCTCTCCTCTGCTGGGAAGCCCAGAACTGGACCCAGTTCTCCAGCTGTGGCCTCCCTAGGGTAGAGTAGAAGGGGAGGCTGCATGATTCTAGGATTGTAAGGTTCCATGATTCTTGCTGGAGACATAGGACCTGGGACCCACCCTCCAAGTACCCCTAGACCCTCCTGAACCCCCATGAGACAGTCTCCAGGAGGTTATTAGGCTTCTTTCGTTACTCTTCTTCTAATGGTTGGACTTGATAATCTCAAAGGTGTTCTCCAACCATGATCTTACGATTCTATTATTTCTTCTAGAGACACAGGACCTGGCACCTACCCTCCAAGAACACCCAGATCCTCCTGAGTGCCCACGAGAAAACCTCCAAGAGGTTATCAGGGTTATTCCGTTATTATTCTTTTTATGGTTGGACTCAATGATCTCAAAGGTCTTCTCCAGCCATGATTCCACAATCCTATGATTGTTAGCATCTACTTTAACATATGTTCAGTGTCATCTTGAATGACCTGTATGCAGACCAGACCAGTTCTGCTGACCACTTCAAATAATCAGTATTAATATTGTATTTTAATGTATTTTTAAGGTAACTTTTAGACAGACATACTACAGCAGAGCTATATTGTAGATTTTAACAACACTTGTGAATTCTGAAACTGCATTAAATTGCTTTATTATTGGTAATCAAATGGGTAACAATAAAGAATGATAACACATTTTTAAAACCTGTCAATATTTTAAAATCATCAAATTCAGCCTTTAGCTAACAACTGACACTACTAAATGCAGTTACATTCCAGTCAGACATTTCTATTTTTTTCAAAGCTTAAATGGATTTTTATTTTTTTTTCCCCCAAATAATCTATTAATTTAATTTTTGGCATTAGAGGATAGTTTATTATATCTGAATTTTTTTGCATGTGTGATTCCAGAAAATTCATTGCATTATGCAAAACCAAATAGTTTTTAATTTATTTATTTCATGATGCACAAAGACAAGGGAGAAAGATGCTGAAGTTAAACACAACAAACCAATTAGATAAGGCAAGATACAGAGCTGAAGAGATCAAACTTTGTTCAGAAATACAATAGCCGGAATACTTCCAGCCAAAATCAGTGGGAATATAGCAGCTGATGTCTGTCAGGCTAAAATTTAATAGTAGGAAAGTAATAGTTCTCATTATAAGGTTTTCCAGTGATCATTCTCTCAAAGCTAATCTGAAACTGATCAGCAATGCTACAAGGTTCATTAGGTTGAGTAGTAATATCATGCTGTTGGGTTAAATTTTCCTCCACAAAGTACATTAAAAAAATCTATCTGATACATTTCAAGTAATATATACTTATGACTTGCTTTTAGTCTTTTAAGTATGCCTGTACATATGCATTTATATATGTATACATATAAGTTCCATAGTTGGGATTATAAAGCTTCTAAAGACTTTTTGTTTTGCTCATGATGGAGGAATTTGTTACAATGGGACCTCACTTATATTCAGTATTCGTTTGACAAAACTTATAGAAACTGGTAAAATAACAGACATGGTGAAAGTACTTTTTTACTGCAAGACATAATTGGGACCTTGTCCTGCAAATAATTTTGCAATGATTTTTAATACATGCCATTTTAATGGTTGGTAGCTGTTTTCATAGAATCATAGAATGTCCTGAATTGGAAGCGATTCACAAGGATCACTCCGTTCAACCCCTGACTATGCACAGGACAACCTCAAAAATTACACCATGTGCCTGGGTGTTGTGCAAATGCTTCTTGAATTCTGTCAGGATTGGCACTGTGACTACTTCCATATGGATCCTGTTCCAGTGCTCCACCAGCCTCTGGTTGAAGAGCTTTTTCCTAATATGTAGCCTAAACCTCACCTGGCAGAGCTTCATGTCATTCCCTCAGGTCCTGTTGCTGGTCACCAGAGAGATCAGCTTCTACCTCCCCACTTCTTGTGAGGAAATCACAGACTGCAATGAGATCTCCCCTCAGTCTTCTCTTCTCTAAGCTGAACAAACTAAGTGACTTTAGCCACTCCTCATATGGCTTCCCATCTAGCCCCTTAGCCATCTTCATGGCTCTCCTCTGGAGGCTTACTAACAGCTTGATATTCCTTCTGTATTGTGGTGCCCAAAACGGAACAAGTACGTGAGGTGAGGCTGCACCAGTGCAGAGTAGAGTGGGACTGTCACTTCCCTTGACCTACTAGCACTGCAATGCTTGATGCACCCCAGGATACAGTTGGCCCTTTTGAGTGCCAGTGCACACTGCTTACTCATATTCAACCTGTCATTGACCAGAACCCCCAGATCCTTCTCTGCAGGGCTGGTCTCCAGCCTTTCCTTCCCAAATCTTTATGTACATCAAGGGTTGCCCTGTCCCAGGTGCAAAATCCAGCACTTGCACTTACTAACACATGATTGGTGATTGCTCAGCCCTCTAATCTGTCAAGCTCTCTCTGCACATTTGAACATTCATTTTGGCCCACCTCCATATAACATAAACCACACATTTAATTGCTGCATCAGAATTAAGTTAAGAGCAACACTTCTGTATTGGTTTGTGAGAAAGGGAGCATGGGGCAAGACAGGTAGGTGAGAAAATAACCTTAAGATAAATTACTGTTTAGGTTCTCGCAGAACTCTGGACACGACTCTGTTTTCAGGGTGACTCCCGCAGCTTCCTGATCAGTAGCAGTGAAACAGGCTTCAGTGGTGTGCAAGCAATGGACATATTTTGGATCACTTTTGTCTGGGAAAATGACCTGCCAGGTCTATGGTTTAACACTGACAGGGGCAAGTAATTCATTCTGTGTTGCTTCTATGAGGGTCCAGCAGTGCCCTGGATGTTCCAGCAGTCTCTTGGAAGAGCATCTTGCTTGTGTACTTAAGTTAGCAGAATAACATATTCATTTTTCTCAATAATAGTAATGTCAGCAAAAGGGAGAAGGCAGAAACTGAGTCTGTGCTTGCCTGCTGATACTAAAAAAAAGCAGATTTAATTAGGAAAATTGACTATATTTCAAGGAAATATTACCCACAATCAGTCGATAGGGTTACATGGGGAATGTGAGCACAAGAAGGGTAAATCCTGTCAAAAGGATGTAAGTTTTAGAAGGAAAAGTGATTCCATTGCTTTTAGAATTTGCAGACCAGAGCTGTCCCACCTGTCTGTGACCTCTTGAGCGTCCTGAAAAAGGAGGAAGAAAATTGTGTTGAGACTCTTTCTCTGGAGGCGAAGAACAGAACACCTGAAAATGATCTGCTCCTGAGCACAGGTAAAGGCTGAGTGAATATGCACCATAAAAACTGCTCTCAAGTGAGCTTTGTGGCCTCAAAATCAGACACCACCACGTGCCTTCCCACAGGGGGCAAACACCTTGTACCCCTTTCTTATTTGGCAGCAGAAAAGCAGGTAAGATCTGTTATACAGTTCCAAGAGAGGGATTTTGACTTTACTGTGAAAAGTGTTGTAGAAGTCTTCAAACTTAGCTGCTCAGCTGCAGTCCCTGTCTCTGCTGCAGTGCTCACATCTCTGTGAAAATGGCACAAACACAAGTTGTGGCTATGGCCTTTTTTGTGCATGAGTGAAGATGGGATATTTGTCTCAGATGCAGAGGGCAGGGAAGGGAAGCTGCTGGTGATCTGGGGCCTCTGGTCATGGTGACATTGAATATTGCTGCTGAGAGAATTCTCTATTTGCTACTTGAGGGAGGTCCCAAAGAGCACAGAGGTGTCAGGGACATGCTGCTGTGCTCTGCCTCCACCTAGGAGGCTCTTCAGCTAGGTTGGGGTAGGAGGCATCAGCTTTGGTCCATGAAGAATGGCAAGAAGACCACCTGCAGGAGGAATGGCTTGTCTGTTTTGCTGGGGGTTTTTTCTCCTCCTGGGTGGACACCATCCCAACACTGTAATTTCCCCAGGTTTTTCTGTGCATAGAGTCTGATTTGGGGGCTTTATGCCAGTGGTGTTGGCCTGAAGGTTCAGTAACTCAAATAATGCAGCACAGCTAACATATAAATATCACCCAAGGTGATGTTTCATTTGCCATTAAACTGTTGCTTTGAAGTAAATGGTTGCCAAGTCCTATAAACACTGGCACAGGGAGGACACCAGAGGTGTTGTGCTCTGACTGTGAAAAGCTCTGTATTTCCAGGCAGTAGGGCTGTTGTGCAGGAGGAAATCAACACTTTCTAGAAGTGTAAATATTTTGGTCAAGCTAATGGAGGCTGGCCTTATAAAGCATTAAAGTATTTGAAGAGAACAGAACATTTCCTCCTTTCTGCTTTCAGTGAGTTTGTAGGGCACTCAACACACACCAGGACTCACTAGGCATAGAGTGGTCCTGGCATGGTCCAGTGGCCTCTTTTTTTCCCTGTCACATCAGAGAGGAGTCTTTGCTAAAACCAATGACAGTGACCAGAGGCAAAAGGAAACTAGCTTGGATGAGTTCAGCTTATGTGTGGAGAAGAGCAAAATAACAAAGGCCAAGACTGCCGTTTCTGTGAAGCACGATGGGCATCAACTGTAGGTCATCTTTATCAAAACTCTGCACCACAGTCAAAATTCATCCATGTCAGCTTCTAACACCTAAGCAAGATGTCTAAGCTGAGATCACTGTCACACTGTGACACCATTGACCATCAGCTCATTGATGCATCTCAACCAGCCCTGACAGAAGGCAACACAGCCAAGGCAAGGGCACAGCTGCAAAGTTTCCCTCACACCCTGACTGTAGGAGGGGACTGCAACAAGCCCAGACTTAAAATAAGCAGCCTTTGCACCTAACTAAGGGGAATGGGATGAATCTGAGCAGTGTCAGTCAGTCCCTGCAGCTGGCAGAGGGTGCAGAGAGAACAGGCTTGCACTCGCAGAAAGCCCAGAGGGATTTCAGGTTCAATGGCTGCTCTGAGATGGATGCTCCCGCAGGTGTATGACACTATCAGAGTCCTGGCCTTGGGAAGAACAACACTACAGGCAGATTTTGCACAAATAGTGGTATATATCCATGTTTTGTCCTGGACTGTAAATATGACAACCTTCCCTTAATAGTCCCAGGGACTTGAGAGAGCTTGGCAAAGTTTTGCTCTCCTGCAGCAGAAAAGCCATTGACATCCTCAGCCAAGCCCGGCAAGTGAGCTCTTGGAGTTTTTCACTGCAACACAGTAGTGGCATAATGGAAGAGATGAGCAGGCAGAAAAGTATCAGTAGTGATACAAGGGTGACATTGATACTATTCCTCTCTCTCCTTTCCCCAGTATCATCCTGAAGCTGTTTGAACTCCTGGTCAAATTGTATCTTTTCCTGTTTACTAAAGAATTGCATAAGGAAAACATTAAATGACTTAAATTTGAAGCTTCAAAAAGACTAAAAAGTGGGCTAAAAAATTCACATCAGGTTCCTTTCATCTTTCCAGAGCCATTCAATTGTTACTAAAAGATAGATGGGTAACCAAAGGCCTGATGCAAACTTCACAGCATCCTCAGTTGCTCTTTGTCTGGCTAGTAGAGACCAGTGGATTCAAGGACCAGAATGGGACCCGCCTGGAACTTACTGGGATTGGTTTGGAGCAAGTGGAACTTGTTCCATCCTATCCAGGTCTTGATAGGTCTCAGAAGGATTTACTCTGTCTCATCCAGCTTGCTTTCCAGAGTACTAAGCATCTTTGTCCCTGCAACTGTCTTTGTCCTTAGAAGATGTCAAATGTTGTTTTGTTGTTTGGAGATGTTTCGTAGTGTTTTGTTGTTGTGAGTGTTTTCATGATGTTTCCATAACTAGGAGATGCTCCATGGTGTTTTGGTTTTGCCTTCCCAGGCAGATGTGCTGGAATGTGGGATAACATGAGCTGCTGGCCTTCGTCTGCTGTGGGACAGACTGTCAACGCTCATTGCCCTAAATTCTTTCAGATGCTGACTGGGAAAAAAGGTAACACTGAAAATATGCTTTTCATGTCCAGGTGTTTCTTATTTTATTTTTAAATGTGTTATTTACAAAGCTGCCACTGTCAGGTCTGAACTTGATGTGACATTAAGTCCCTGCTTCTTTTAAAGACTAATAGTCACTCAGCAGCTCCATTTCCAACAGTAAGCTAAACATGGGAAAGCCTGGAATTAGATTCACAAGATGTTTTAAGCATTTGTTTGCTTAGCCTGGTGGATAAAAGTGCAGGATGTAAATGCTACCCTGAAAAGCAATTTTTTAGCATAGTTTCTTAATGAAAAGGATTTCCTCCACTCAGGGAGTTCTGTCTGTTTTTCCCGTTCTAATAGAACCAGTGGCTGATCTCTGCAGGGACAAAACTTCACACAACATCACATTCATACAAGTTTTGGCAAACCAGCCAACCAGGTGGGGGAAAAAGATCCCTTTTTGCCTCCATCAGAGGAAGTCTGCGTTGGGGGTTCATTCAATGGCTGTGAAAGACTCCACACAAATGGCACAAATTCAGGGAAACTCAGGTTTCATGGCTTACTAAACAACTTACTCAAAAGAGATGAGCTCAAGCAATGTTTGTTGTCCTTTTTTCTGGGATTTCTAAGCTAGAAATGAAGTGAAATTTATTCCCAATGTGCTACAGTAACCCTGAGCCATTAAGGAGGAACTTTTTGTTCATTTCTACTTTTCAGCAATGCCCAAGAAATGTGCTTACATTTCTCTTTAGTGAGTTAATGATTCAAATAGGAAGAGGCTTTTACATTCTTCAGTTGTAGAATAGGAATTAATGAGGTCCAGTATTTACAGAAAAGCAGACAAGATTCTTTTTGTGGAGAGAGGAACGGGAGACAAAATATTAGATTGTCTAATAAAGATTAGATGAATCAGAGGAAAAGCACTTAGTGCTCTCCAAATAAAATCAGACATAAGACACCAAGATTAAATTAAATACTGTTCTACTTTCTGTGCACACGAACAGTAGCTGCCCGTTGAATCCTATAATCTGGTTTAAAGACAGAAGATAAAATACACAAAGCCACAGATCTCTGAAGAAATCATCTGTCCGGCATCCATCTCACAAACCTTTAGCATAGTGATACTGTCTCTTAAATCCAGCAAATGAAATCCCTGCTGGTACAGCCACTAGAGGGAACTGTTCCCTGCCTCTGGCCTTCCTGCCAGGGAGGAAAACAGGAATTTGTACATCCAAAGGTCATAATTACATCTCAAATGTGCATTGCGTTATCTTGGAGATAGTCTAACAGCTTTAAACTTTAGTTGCCCTTTTTATCGAGAAGCTGAGAGCTGAACCACTCCTGATAAGCAATAGTCAGAGTGACAGTATTCAAAACAGGAACCCAAGACATAGTCCATCAACATTTGCATCTTATTTCAGTCTCTGAATCTCGCATTTTGGGTCAAAGTCAGCAGTAATTTGTTCTCATTCTCATAGTCACATTCTCTGATTTTATGCTGTGGTTGGCTTGTGACTCATGCATTTAATTACTGCTACAGTCTGTTTGAAGCAATTTCACAAAAGAAAACAAAGATCTGTTTGCCTGAGGACAAACCAAAAGTTTTCTTTCCTTGCCACTTACCAAGCAAATGGGCAGCCACAAATGCCAAAGACCCATGCATTAAGGGACACAGATAGCTCTGAGCTCTGACCAAACCCTGGTCTCTGTGCTGTTGAGGTTTGTGCTGAGTTCTAGACTTGCATTTGCAGCCCAGACTGTCTGGCCCCTTCCCACACAACAGACCAAAGAAACAAAATAACCTGGAATCAAGTAACATAACTGCAGTTCACATCCAAACTGTACGTTGTGTCTCAGGCAAGAAATTAGGGAAGGTGTGACAGCTAGGGGGATTCAGAGGAAGAGAAGAAGGCCACATTATCTGGCCCCAATTTGACAGCCATCCCTTTAACCAGTGTTCCCTCTTGCCTGGAAAGCCTTCAAGGCACCAGTAAACACCAAGCACCAATCATTAGACACACTGCAAACCCTGGTTCTGCTCTGTGTGCTGCATGCTGCGGATTCCCTAGTGTGTGTCACCCATAAGCAAGTAGCATTGTTAAAATAGTGCTCACATCCATCAATATCCAACCCAGATGATTCTATGATTGTATGATTGCATGAATGTAATATGCCCTGCAAAATCTCTTATGCTTTGCCTATAACATAATCCCATGCACACACCAGCACAGAACTTCACCTCTTCTTGTCTGATCTACTTAGACATCCTCAGGCAAAAAACAGTTAACAAACATGTTTACAAGCACAACTACTCTGAATTAAGTATGTGTCTTCATAATTGAAGCTGAAATAAAGAATTTGCCACCATACCATTCACTTGTTGAGTGCCAACTCAGGTTGTGGAGAACTGTTTGGGAGATCTCTTTCTCTCCTGTTGTTGCTGCATTGTAACAGGGCATAGAAAACCTGGCTTGAAAAGCACACCTAGCCTTTTTGAAGATGCTGAGATGGACCAAGATGTTCGTAAAAGCATCAAAATAATACCTTGATACTAACACTCTCAAGAGTTCTTCCCACTTGGAAGTCTCTGCATGTTTGCTGTGCCTTGCAGTTTTACACAGATGAATTAAAATCGAGTGCAGACATGCTGTCAGGTCACTAGAATTAGCCCAGAGGTAGCAGGAGCACTCTGTCCCGAAAGTCCCAGCAGGGCTCCAAAGAACATAAATCAGTGCCAAACACTGCTGCATGTTCATCTTCCTCCATTTCCTCAACACTACAGGGAAGTTTTGCAGGAACCGGATGACCCAGAATCCCCATGGCTAAATGTGTGGGCAAAAATAGATTTTTATGGTGCCTTCTGGCAAGGCTTCTACTAAGAAGGCCTGCTGATTTCAGGTCCTTTGTAAGTCCTTGCCAGTATTGCTATTACTGCAGCAAAGCCAGAATTTAACTTGTTTTTCTGAAGTGTAGTTCCTACCTGACAGATGAATGAGGTTAGGACAGTGGGCAGTAGTTTTACTTCTTTGTAAAAGTTTCTCTTCAGCACATGACCTACATGCCTGCTAGGGCCATTTTCTTCCAATGATATGGTAAGGTGTGTATAGGACAGGGCTTCTCACTTCTACTTTAGTGCCAAAAATGAATATAGATGTGTTCAAACCTGTCCTGTTCAACCATGTGCAACTTGCTGGGGATTCATCTCACTCAGCTTTAGGAGTCTAAAGGCCAGATGTCCCAGAAGAAGTGGGTCAGACAAACTGTCCTATGTGGATATTTGTCTGAAAATGAGATGAATTCTGGAAATGTCTCTTTTTCTCCACTGACTAGAAAGACAGCCATGAGGGGCACAGCAGGACTCAAGCCTTTAGCTGAAGTCTGGTTTAAGTGAGCTGAAACCCATCCTAGTCTTATTTTGCAAGTAAGCAAGGAAGTCAACAGTCTAAGATAATGCCCAGACCTGTCTGCGGGACAAACCTCTTAGTTTTCATTTAAAACTCAACAAAAAGCTGTGACTTTCTTAAGTTCTGTATTGTCTTCAGAGTGTGACAAACCACAGTGAGAGAGTGGAAGGATTCAGGAAAGTATCAGCTTTGCATGGAGTATGAAACTGTGATTGAACAAGTCATGCGTTTGCTGATCTTGGAATACTGGCCAAGAAACACCAGATGTACCGAACAGTATTATTTATGTTGCAATTAATAAAAACACATCCATCACAGTCATTCCTGAGTTGGCAAACAATATTATGACCCACACAAGTAAACTGAGCAAGTATCAACATAATTAGCTCAGCTGCATTTCACCTCCAGCTATGCAGAGTGCATTGCCTAGGGGAAAATACCCTCTTTGCCTTGGAGCAACCCTGCATGGTGGTGGCTGACACACACACATACATGCCGCACCCCTCGCCCCCACCCCTGAGGAGAACAAAGGTACATTTGGAAGTGATCATGACCTGGTTTATTTGGTTTTTTTTGTTGCTGCCACACAGGTTTTGTCTACAGAAACTGTACCAGTGAAGGTTGGTCAGACCCATATCCGAGACCCGATATCGCTTGTGGCTACAATGTCAATGACACGACCAACGACGCAAGAGTGAGTCTGAGTGCCTGTGACCACAGATCTGCTGCTTTGGGGCCCTGGAGAGGGAACACATTAAGGAGAGACTAAATGATATTGTGATTTAACTCAGGTGTGGTCAATGTTAATGGTATAGGTATCTTTAGGCATAAAAGCTTCCTCCAAATGATCATAATGGGCTGCTCAGGGTAAAACTTCAGTAGCTGATTTTACAAGAAAATTTATTTGTTCAATAGGAGGAGATACTTTTCTCTTGGTATGGGCTGATTTCTTCCAGACAGTCAGTGGTAAATATGTGAATATATGTTCTTCTGCAGCGTTCCTATTTCATGACTTTGAAGACCATGTACACCATCGGATATTGCACCTCTCTCGTGACACTGATGATAGCCTTAGCAGTCTTGGTCTCCTTTAGGTGAGGAAAAGCATTTCTGGTTTGCATTTGTCCAGGACTTCTGTTCACATCAGCTGACACAGATTCTTCTGCTACATTTCAGGGCAAGTTAAAAATTTAAGTATTTCTGAAAACCTTCACAGAAATCAGTGACAAAAATGATCTCTGAGCCTGGTCTCCCAGAAAAAGTCTGGGCTGCTCCTCACATTGTGCCCTCTTGTCCTTTCCAAAATGTAGCTGGATTTATTTTGCTGACTGGCATTTGCACCACTTCCCTTCTGAGATCTTTGCATGATTTCAGTGTCCCCTGGGCAGAGTATCTTCCTCTCTGCTGTTCTTTTCCCCACTTGGGGCTGTGGCTAAAACTTTGCTCTAAGTGCTGCCGCACTGATTTCTGTGAAGATATTTCAGGCTTACAACAGCAATTTGACAGACAGCTTATCTTCACACATCCTTATAACCTGGAATTTGTACTTTGCTGCTTATTCAGTTAAATGCATTCCCCTATACTAAGTGTCAGGGCAGCACCTCTGGGCAGAAGGAACCCCAACTACTTTGCAAACTCATCTTCAGGCTTCATAACCTCTGGACCCAGATGATATGGAGATTTAATGTAGAAAACATTGCAGGCAAACCAGGTTGGTGTGGAAAACACCTTAGGTTGACATTATTCCAGAAAGGAGGGAGGGAGGCTAGACCACGCACACAGGTATGAAATCAAAATTCTTCTGCAATATTCAGTTTGTTTTAGTACCTGAGTGAAGCAGAGGTGATTTTATCTTTTTAAGGTCTTCTCTAGAATATCATTCTTTAGAAATGCATTAGTTTTCTTTCCATAGACAGAAAAATAATGTTCTCAATTTGTCCATTTAGCATTTAGCTGTTTACCACAATAAGATACCTGTGTTGGCTAGAAATATAAATTCACACTCTCTCTCTCTCTCTCTCTTTATTACAGAAGACTTCGCTGTACAAGAAACTACATCCACATGCATCTCTTCACATCGTTCATTTTGCGAGCCTCATCCAATTTCATCAAGGATGCCATTTTGTTTTCCTCTGAAGACACGAACTACTGTGGGGCATACACAGTAATCCTCTTGCCTTCCAGCTTGCTCTACACCTCAGTTTCCCAGTAGGATCCCAGCAGTAGTTAGTGTGTAGGGAAGGAAATCTATCTCAGCTCTCCATTCAGCATGAGGGATTGTGGGAGAGGAATGGTATGCTCCATCGCTTGATGTTGCATGTCGGTTGATCCTGGCTGAGATTTCCCCACTTGGGAGGATTCTGTGTGGGTGATGGTAGCATGTGAACACAGAAGGAGCCCTGACTGGAGCATACACCTAGAAACCCAGCTGAGGTTCCTCTTGGCTACAGACACCCTTACAAGTGTAAGAGCAGACGGTATCCAGGTCAATCTGAAGTAGGTACTGGCTTTCATTGTCTTGATTGCATTGATTAGATGGCCACAGAAGACATCAGGAGTTCAGCACATACCTAAACAACATGGGTGTCTCAGGATGTGAACACAGAACACATAACCAGGGTGGAGATTCTTACTTCCATTTTAGATCCTGGTAGATGAGGCTGGCAGGAAAAGTACAAAACCACATTAAATATTGGTAACTTATACTACAATGTAAGACCTGATAGTAAGACAGGGGTTTGCACTCACAGAGTCTGGAAAAGGGAATTCCCAAACTTTGAATTGTTTTTCCTTCTTCTTTTTATTGGCAGCAAAATATCTTGAAAACTAGGAGGGGGAAGAACTGGATATTATGTTCAATGCTTAAAACAAAAATATAAGAATTAAGAAGGGAAACAAACAAAAAAAAAGGGTTTGGTTTGGTTTACTCCCCTCAGTTTTGCCATACTTTTGTTGCTAAACAAGAACATTTTGAGCAGATTTTAACTGGTGTTTATGAACCCTTGTTCTTAGGAAAAAAAAGGCTGACAAATACATTAATGTGCTTCTCTAAGGCGATATTAGCACTACTGATATCAATAAGGTAGTAACAGTGAAACTCCTCTCAGTGAGAGAGTACCCAAACCCTTGTGTCCACAGCACATTTGGTTCTTGCTGGTGAGGCAACTGATGAACACATTTACAAGTGCCAGTCCTTCTTTCTCATCGTGTGAATGCCCGTCTCAAGGGCACCTGTTTAGTCCCCTAGGTGCTATACCTATTTCCTGAGATTTATTTGTAGCTCGCTCCCTCTGTTTCAAGGTAGATACAAACCCAGGCAGAAGCTAATTATCCTTTCTTTCCTCAGGCTGGGTGTAAGCTCACCATGGTCTTCTTTCAGTACTGCATCATGTCTAACTACAGCTGGCTCCTTGTGGAAGGACTGTACCTCCACACTCTCCTGGTTATTTCTTTCTTCTCAGAAAGGAAGTTTCTCTGGTGGTTCATCACCCTTGGATGGGGTACTGGTTCTCCTTTCAATAAGAATAACTGTGGATTTGTTTTACCTTTGGGGTGGACTTGTGAAGCAGTAACTAGCTTTTCCAATTGCAGGTTCCCCAGCTGTATTTGTGGCTGCATGGGCGACTGCTAGGCAGCTCCATGAAAATATTGGGTAAGTTGTATGGAGTGGGGGAAGGTGGCATGCAGCCCTAGAACAGGCTACTCCATGGGGCCCTGCTTATTTCTACTTTTCTAACCAGTGGCAGCCAAGCAAACCAACTACCACCCAGCTGTGGTGCAAGCCTGCATCCTAGCATATGTGGAAAGTCCAGCTGAGCAACCTGAGAAAGGGCCTCAAATTTCATTTCAGTGTTTTCAAGAGTGGAAGGCAGCCTTCAAGTATTAATTCAACCCACAGTGTTTTCAGCATCTGTATTTGACTTTCTGATTAGTGAAACTTTGTTCCTTTCTCTTCTGCCTTCCAAAGTCTGAACAGTGGTTGTACTTTAAAGGCAGGATATACTTTTGTCCACTGCAGGAGGACAGTTTTCCGTCAGAAATATTGTACTACTAAGTTAAAGCAGGATATTAATTTTGTAGAATAAGGGAATAGGAACCTATCTGAAGTGCAAAACAGACTAAACTTCTTTGAAAAGACAACAGTGTTTTGATAACTCACTGCACCTTCTCTTCTATTTTTACAGGTGTTGGGACATTAACACTAACGCCAATACCTGGTGGATCATTAGAGGCCCCATAGTTTTCTCTATTTTTGTAAGTCTTTTCTGGGACAAGCAAATTCAAACTGTGTTTTCAAATATTGTGAAGTCAGAGATCATCTATTCAACATGCTTTTGAAGTGTGTTAATGAACTGATCTTAGACATGTGTCTGCACTTGTGTCACATGAATTACTGTTTAAGCAACTTCTGCTCAGCAGGATTTAGTAACTAATGCCCCCAAGCTAAGTTCACAAGGAAAGCTACAATGTTCTCCCGAGTAGTAAGACCCTGAAGAAGATCAGGTTTCCACATCCTGTTGATTTCACATGAACTTGGCTGGCTTGTCGAAGCTTGCTTTGGACCGTTTCACAGAAGGCTCTGGAGGAGGAGTGAAATGGCTGTATATTTCAGTACAATCGCCTTTGTGTCTCCTGGTCGATGCCCCTCAGCAAAGCCAAAACCAACTTGTGTTACACGACCATTAGCTTTTCTTTTCGGCGATGAAAGCAGCTCACGAGCTGCACACCATATGTTAGTGGACTGTAACCATACTATTGTGCCATTGCTCACTGAAATAAGGCACAGGCATTGAAACAGCATGAACCTACCTAGTAAAATGCAGTAGTGATGTCAAGAACAGTTTGGTACATGCCATAGTCAGCACCTATTGTATGAACATTTTCTGGTACTCACCTTCAGAGTCTTAGGTATCAAGGGGCTAGAGCTGTTTTGTGGAGATAGTTGTTCAGCCCAACAGAAATGCTTTGGGGCAGACAACTCTGCAATGATCTATCTGAAGCCCTAGTACAGAAACACACAAGTTGCTAGATAATCTCAAGTATTCTGCTGAATCTCCAAATGAGAACCCAAGAGCTGTTTGAGGATTTTATGTTGTCAGTAGGAGCTATTCTATTTGCAAAACACAAACTGCAACACTTGCACACTCTCTTGGAAACCCAAGCAGCAGAAACGATGTGTTGAAGTTCTGAGCCCATTTACCACAGAGCAATCCTCCATCCCCACAAGACAAGCAGAAGACCACACAATCGATTCAGGATCAATTTAACGAGGCCACAGCATTTATTTTTCTTAATGAAACAATCGTTATGCTCCAGGAGCCACTCAGCAATATTTAAATGCCAACAAGGCAAAAAGTACGATCTTAATTTATCTTTCCACGGTCACCGGGCCACTATCCCCTTCAAAGTTTCCTCAAAATCCTGATCATATCTAGGTTAACGACTTAAGACAGGAGCCGCCTGCACGACTGCCTTTTTACCTGAAAGAGGCTTTTCTCAAGCCCACAGTCACAGACAAACAAACAACCAGTCCTTCAGAATTCAGATCTAATCTCTTTATCTCTCATAGCCGCACAGTCCTTAGCAGTTCAAAGGGCAGAAAGTCAACACTGATAAACTCCCTTGTGTTCCTTGGCGAACATTCATTGCTATGCTGCCCGCGGGCAGTCCCTCCCAGCAGGAATCTCACCGACCCCATACCCCAGTAGTTCTCACCAGCAGAAAAATCTTGCTTAGCATACGCTAGTCATGCCCGGCCTGGTGGGTTAAAATAAACTGAATCCCCAGACCTGAACCTCCTCCTTCCAACACCCCCAGCATATATCAGTTTTCCCTTAATGCTCCCTACCTATAGCTCCTCCCAGCTCTGCTCCTTTCCTCACCGCTCCCCAGCTCCCAAACTTCCAGCCCTCTCCAAGGCACCCACAGCAGCCCAGACTACACAGCCATAGGTGTTCCCTCTTCATCCAATAATTTAGGGAACCCAAGAACATCCTGGGTCTGCCTCATCTACAGCAGACCCTCTTTTAGGGAAACCGACCACCTCAGACTCGTGCTCCAGCACCCACATGCACATACAAAGCCACCAAGAAGAGGATGTGCCTCTGTGATGGCTTTTCCAGGCATAGGAAAGAGCTAAGGGCATGATGCAGGGTGTTGCAAACGGCTGTGGGAGTGGGTCAGCAGGTTGTGTGAGTGAAGAAGGAGCACAGGGCGATGCTGGGAGCCCTAAGGCTAAAGGCAGATAAACCCAAGGTCCCTCCTCAGTGATACACGCTGGCCACGGGAGAGAGGCATCGCTCCGGCCAGCTCTGCCTCCCCTGCCTCTCCTGATTTTTGCCTGAGGTTCAAACAAGCAGAAACGGCTGTTGTTTCACCTTTGTGCAAAGTAAGCAGCAGATCAGCATTTTTATCTGATACCCATTCTTGGAGAAAGGGAAAATGCAAAAGAAAGAACTTCAGCTTGGCTTTCTCCTATCCCCACTTTCAACTGCTTTGCTGCCATCATCCCAAACCATGCTGTGTCTTTTGGTAGGGAACAAACGGCGCTTGCAGTCCCAGTTAGCAAGCAGTAGCTCCAGTGCTTCCCCTTTCCTGGCACCCAAAGTGGGGCCAAACTGTGCAGAGCTTGTCTGAGCCCTGCAGCCAGAAGGGAACCTACCAATGGGCCTGGTCTCTTTGCCGCTCGGTGGTTTGCCCAGGAAGAATAAGCCCTGATCATCCCCATAACTAAAGCTGCAGCAAGCCAGCGAGTAAAGCAGCCAGAAACCAAGCCCAGGGTGGCCAGGCAGGCTGGGGAGGTAGTGACAAGGACTGCGATGGGGACAGGGACACAGGCAGGCTAGGCCAGCCCCAGTCCCTCTATTCTGCCTGCTCAGTCAAAACAACCCAAACTGGCTCTGTTGACACCTGGCAGTTACCTAAGTGGTGACTGGGCATTTTGTTTTGCTGTTGGATATTTTTTGGTTGGTTGGTTTTGTTGTTGCGTGGTTTTGTTTATTTTTCCATGTCTTTCCTTTTGTTTTTTTTTCAGATTAATTTCATTCTTTTTGTCAACATTTTAAGAATCTTGATGAAGAAGCTCAGCTTGCCTGAGGGACGGAGCAGTGATTTCAACCAATACAAGTATGTCATGACTTTATGCCAAGTGAACCTACTTGAGCTCCTCTTGCTCCTTCTACATTGGTTTTGCTCTCTGTTTTCATTCTCAGGAGACTTGCAAAGTCAACACTCCTCCTCATCCCTCTCTTTGGGGTCCATTACATCATCTTTGCTTTTTTCCCTGAAGATGCAAGCAGCGGCACAATGGAAATTCAGCTGTTCTTCGAATTGGCTCTTGGGTCATTCCAGGTAGTATCTGACAAACTATTGTTTCTTTAATACAAGAATAAGATGTACAACATAAAACTCTGCAACAGAGCAGAGACCCAATGGCAAAACCAAGCTGATTTCCCTTGAGATACCTCATCCCCATTCAAAAGCTGAAACTGCAGTTCTAATTCCGTGATCACTGTTCTTTTATATTTTAGGGCTTTGTCGTGGCTGTACTTTATTGTTTTCTTAATGGTGAGGTGAGTTTTGTGCATTTAACATTAATTTTAATTGCTCAAGCATGCCTCATTAATCAATAAGATATATTCTCCAATTAATTCCACATTTTATCTGAGGGTTTTCTTCCCAGCTACCTAACGTCACTCATGAAATACCTCCTGGACCTGGCAGTCCTAAGGAATTGTATGTCAGATGCAAACCTCCTCACTTCTCAACTATTGCAGCCCTTTCATAAATCAGATAGCATTATTACTGCCTGGGAACACAGGATGGAAGTACCGTCCTGCACACACACAGACAATCACCTGGTTCTGGTGATGATGCTATTATCTGTCATCTCATGGCTGTTTTCCTTGCTTGATCCTTGGTAAGAGAATTTCTCAGAAGTTGTATCCAGTCCAAGTTTGTTAGGAGCCTCATATGGTAAAGCCTTTGGAAGAGAGACAGTCTCCTTTGTAGTCACATGGTAAATCCCAGGCTTCTGGTCACTGAAATGGTGTTGCTGGAAAGGGTGGGGGAAACATTGTCTAAACTTGGGAGACCCTGAGGCTATTAGAAAAAAACCTCCTAACCTTTAGTGCCTAAGGCTGGAAGAAAAAGTCACTTCAAAATGGAGGAGGGGTTTGAAATTCTTTGACTAATCCCTTTAACAGGGTTCAGAAAAAGTTGTTTTGAAAAGAAAATCTGTATTTCCTTTTTTACCTTAGAGTGCCAAACTGTCCCATTTTTGTAACTAAAATTAAAATCTTGGAAAAATCTAAATCAAACACCTACTGAGGTCAGACAGACTCTGTGAACAGTTTCACTTGCAATTAAACAGGAAAACAGGTTAACAGAAAATAGTGCAGCTGAAACTACATTATCACTAGAAGTGACAAGAAACAGGCCCTGCCCTAGCCCCTTAAACCAGGGGTTAAATAAATCAATCCAAACCTTGGCAAAGGTAACCTGCTCTCCTTTTCCTGCTACACCGCTCTCCGCAATGCAGGGCTCCAAGATAAACTACCTCAACTAAGTATTTTGTGACCTTTCTACCTAGGTTCAGCTAGAAGTGAAGAGAAAATGGAGGCAGTGGCATTTAAGCAAACACTTGCGTCAGCATCTCAGCACCTCAGCAAGTAATGGAGGAAGTGGCTTAACTCAAGAGATGCAGATGGTGAGGTCGAGCCCACCAGAGCACTGGAGAGCAACCCTCCAAAGATCAAGCCTGCTTTAACACTGTACACCTGGAGGATACCTCCATGCTCAGATACACATGGTTAAGTCCCAGGGACTGTACTGGGAGTCTTGTGTATGTATTCAAAAGTGGGACTTGGCTGTAGATCAACATTTCTTGAAGCACATCTGTTCATTTATATCCTGTATAGCACCACAGTATTTTGTAAGGTAAAATGGGCCATAACATTATGTTCTTCCTTGAGTTTCTGGCCACAGTCATTTGTGTTTCTTTCCATACCAATATTTTTCAGCTGCTATTTCTACCTTAAATGTGACCTTTCATTTTCCATGTGGCTCTCCAACACGTTCCAGGCTAAGCTGGGCTGGTGAGGTTTAGGTGTTCTGTTTCGTCTGCTGTTGATGCTGGGAGGGCATTCAATTTTGTACGACAAAGGTTACGTGCCATCCATTAGCAAAGCTCATGGATTTGAAATGAAAAGTTCACTAATCCCTAAAGTTTACCAAGATTCAAAATCTTTCTCTTATGTTGATGGATGATGGACGCTGACATCCCATAAAGAAACCCATAAAGCACAGCTGAGCTCCTGTTTCCTCTCCGACTGCATTTCCATTACTCAGGTATGTTCCAGTGGCAGGTTCAGACAGTTTTCTTCCTTTGCCTGTTTTAACAGTGAAGACCTCAGAAATAAGTGATCTGATTTAGAACTTTGTCTTTCTGAAACGGTAAAAAAGCTATTATAGCATATTCCAAGGGTGGCCGAGGAAATTTTAGTAGGATGTCTCTTTCCTGTTGTGTCCGTACCTGAGACTTGTCAGGCTAGTCTTTGAAGGGAAGCAATGAAAGCCCTTGAGATGTTTAAAACTCACTTGAAATGGTCAGTACAAGGTATCTTGTGAAAAACTTCACCACAGTAGCTGTCAAAAATCTCTTTAGAGTCTATGATATCTCAGTGTCTGAAATCTGCAAGACAGCACACTGTAATATGCCATCACAAGGTATCAGAGTTTCTATTGCAGCTTTATGTTCTTAAAGATAAAATTGTTAAGCAAATTTCCCTGGTTTGAATGGAAAAGGAATAAAAAAAAATAATGCAATCAAGCCTCCTACTTGATTTTATATCTGCGTTTTCTCAGTTGGGGCAATTCTTGCCTGGTTTTCTTCAAGGATAAAGATGACTTAACAGAAAGCAAGCAGCATTTATCACATTTCTCATCTTCCTGATCACCTACAAGACACTGGCAAAACATGCATGGTTTGTCAAACACTGACTGAATGGCATTCTCCAACCAATCTGCCAAAACTTCTCTAATGAGCCATTTTACCAGAAGGCAAACATTAAGAAATTCAGAGGATGCTTTCAAAGCTAAACTACTTCTGCAGAAGCTGGGTTTTAAGTGCTGTTAGAACTGTTTCAAACCCCAAGGGTCTAGAACAATGTCTGGTTTCGTTTGTTTTTTTTTGTTCTCTGCCGGTGCTGACAGATAGATGACTGAGCCTGTATCCTCCCTCGTGAGGCAGGCACTGCAGGCAGCAGCCCCACTGACAGCAGCCAGGCAACGAAGGACACTTCAGCAGGAGGGAGAGTTTCACCATCACTCCAGCCTCTCCTGCACTGCCTGCTAATGAAGGCCACCCAGCAGCAGGAGGCCTGAACCTCTTTAAAACCACGGGAAAAAAACCCCCAAATATAAAGCAGTGAACTGGAAAGCATTTCCAGGAATTAATTTTAACCTTATGTTTTTGGAAATGGTAAGGTTTTGAGATGACTTTGTCATTTAAAACTCAGCTAAGGCAAATGGAAGGAGGAACAGAAGCAGGATCAGTCCCATGACCAAGGAAGAAGTGAAAGCATATGCATATTTGGATGATTCACCCAAGTCAAGCAGAGCCTCCAACCTTCTTGAGGGTTCACTCTGCTCCAGCACATTTAGCAAGTCAGATACTTCCAAAAAGATAAAACCAGCAGCCTAATTTTTTCTCTGGCCTACAAAGAAGACTATGAAGAGCGAAACAACTTGTATGTTCGTGGTCTAGAATGAAACATTTGTTAGTGGACCTGAAGCATCTGTTTGTTTTAAATGCAAGTGCCTTCTTTCAGCACAAATGAAGAAATATAGATTCAGAGATACATGTAATTAATTAGATCTGATGCAATTACTGCCTCTCCCACAAGCCACTGTAATAGCTCAGCCCTTCAGCACAGAGTTAGGACCAGCGCAAGGTCAGGTGGAGCCCAGGCTGAGCACGACACCTATTTGTAAAGGAGTCCTGGTGAAACAGAAGTGAGCCACATGCCCCTCCCCCAAGTTATGTCGGTTTTTGCATTTTAAAAAGAGCTATCTGTCTAGTTGTAGCATGTTATTATTTTATATGGCCATTTTTGTTTTATTTGACTTTCCTGAAATAACCAAAAACTATTCCCAGATTCCGTATTACATGTTTGCTTCTGGCATTGAGCACTCTTCCTAGTTTGTATGAAGAGCTGAGGCTCTGAAAAAAACTTTGTATGTCAGCTGATATTTGAAGTCCTTGGCTCTTTGGGAAAAGCAAGTCCACCTAGACAGGTACAAGAGCCATATCTCTGCTGTTACAATGTGTGACCTGTATGTAGAAAGCTGTTGCCAAACACCACTGTAGTGGAATGGGTTCACACCATGTCCAACTTCCTCACAGGTGATGCAAAAGCACCCTTCCCTGCTGGTCATCTCCCTTGATTAATTGTGCTGAAGAATACTAAAGAAAAGAGCTACCTAGCTCTGGGAATGCTGACAAGTTTATAAGCAGGTGAAGAGGAACAGGATAGTAAATCTCAAGGAACAAAAAGCAGATGATCAGGTGCAAGGCATGCAAACTCCAGCTCAGTGGGCTGAAACTACTGAAACAGTATGGAGTCACCAGCTCCCTTTGTCTGTACTTGCTCCTGGGTATTCAAGGTAAAGCATGTGTTTGTTGTTAGTAAATAGGACTCCAATAGTAGTTATCCTTGTTCTGGGATAATCATGACAGCTTCTGGCTACTCCAGGTCCTCTGAGAAGCCAGCTGTGGCTCTGCAAGCCAGCAGTGCAAGCAGGAGCTCCAGAAGCCTGAACATCAGTGGTGTAAGACCTAAGGCTGAATTTAGGAGGAAATGATTAATGTTTTTTCTCTCTCAGCACAGCAACAAGGAAGTCCCCAGCAAAACTGTAAGAAGCAAAAAGCAGTATTGTTGTGCAGTGAATAATTGCATTGTGCAACACCTTACTGGGCAAGCTGAAATGAACTGCTTCAGAAGAGGGGGGTGACAATTCAGAGGGTTTGCATCCACGTGAAGGTGAAGAGGCCCCAGGAATCCAGCCAATGCCCTTTCCAGGACACCCCACAGGGCAGACCTTCCTTTCAGCCAGAAGAGAAGCCCCTTCCCTTCTTACATGTGTAAGCAGACATGGAAGTTTTGGAGAAAAGGCCATTATCCACTTACCACAGACACAATCAGAGGGAAAGAGAAAGCAGATGAGGACAATCATCTGCCTGTAATCACCTTCCCAGGATTCACAAAAGCAAGCAAAGCTCAAGCCCCAGACCAGATATCCCTCCAAGCACAGCTGATGAAGGTACTGTAGACATAAAATCAAAATACCTCCAACAGTCCAGGATACCTCCCTAGCTAGGATGCCCTATACCGTTATTTCCGTGTTCTTATCTACCAGCAATGGTTTGTGCACAAGGTTCCAACTGAAGTTAGTAACTGAGCAGGTCTAAATGGTTCATTAACAAGAGGTGATGTTCACTACCCTGCTTTTAAGAGATATTAAACCATTTGAAATGGGCCAATGACCTCTTCCATCAGAAAGAGAACAGCAGGTGGTAATTAACCTACACAAGATTACAAATTCAGTGGTGAATGTTGAAATTTGTTTTGCTGACATTTAACTAAACCTGCTAGTACAGTGAACTTGGAATAAAAGCTGTTTAAATACATTTGTACTCAGATAACACTTCTGCAGTCCAAATAAGCAAGGGGAAAAAGAGCAAGGATGCTTCAAACACAGGGTGCAGTGTGGGAAAAGGGAGGGGAAGGACACAGGAAAGGGCTCTTTAGCTGGTAAACAGAGCACATGCAACAGCAGGAAATCATTAAGAGCCTACAGGGTTATCTCTAATTTCCACGAAGCAGGACAGCTGACTGCTCCTCTTGTTTTGCAAGACAAGAAAGCCGTGCTAGCTGCTTGGGTTGGTATGGACATCGTTGGAGGGGAAACGAGAGGGGAGCATGCAGTGGCCTCTGCTTCCTTGGTCAGAGCTTGGCAAAGAACCAAGCAGTTGTTTCTTCATTGGTCTAGCTGGGTAAGCACATGGAATGGTGCCTGGCAGATTATGTAAATCCCATCCATCCTCTTAATCTGTACCCCAATATCTAAATGTAAAAAGAAAGAATTATAGTTTTCTTATTTCAAAGAAATTTATTTAACAAACTTCAGGAACATTGCTTGACACTTCCACAGGCTTCAGAAAATGAACAGTTACCCACTGCTGCACAGGTTACTGCATATAAGGATGCCTACAAGAAAAATCAACCTTGTTTTGTAATATTTAGCCATCAAAATGCATATTCTCCCAGCATCAGTAAGTCAAGCAGTACTACACAAAGCCAGATGGAAAAAAAGTTACTCCATTTTCCCTAGAGGATTCCCCTACCTCCCCCAACAAAAGGCCTCTTCTTCAGCTAGCAGAGGGCATCCTAAAATCATTCATAATTGCACCAAGTCTTGGGTGAACTCAATGACCAATTGTCCACTGCCTCCCTCTAACCCGAGTGGGAGGCACCAGCCTGGGACTCAGTCTGGACATGCTGCCCTCCACCAGGGGAGGGGCTGGGGGAACAACCTCCCACTAGCACAAAAAGGAGTACATGCAGAATTATTTCCAGTTTTGGATGTCACCAAGAAGGCACTCTGAATTTACATCTGTATTTCTAGACAAGCCATGGACTCCCTTAACCTCACATAGAAGAACTGTCCTGCCTAGCATAGGCACCCCTAGGCACCACAGCTTACTGATCAGTTAAGGCACTATACCTCCAAGTAACACCAAAGCGCAACAGTTTTGGACTGAATCTTGCAGACTCTGGGTTGAGTGGCTCTGCTAAAGGCAACAGCTTTGTGCACACAAGAATCTGCATGTTCCGTCCACCAGCATGTCTTCAGCAGTACAATTCAGCAAATCAAAAGCACCTTCACGAAGAGAGGCAATCACAGTGCAGTTTTCCAGGTTAAGGGCACAAGTCCTTGTTCTTGAAAACAGGTCAGGGAACCCTGACAGAGCCCTCAAAATTGCAGGAGTTTTTGGAGTTTGCTGGATAGCACAGCTGTGCACCATCTTGCCACAAAGATGAGCAGATTCATGTGCAAAATCCACATCTGACATTGTCCAGAGCAAGCCTGGTCTGAAACTGTCACAAAACAGGCTTAGGAGTGTTGTCTTCAAAGGTTATCGAAATCCGAGAAGGAATGGAGGCTGCCCTAATGAAGGCAAGCAAGGGCGCAGAAGCACATTCAACAGGTGTAGGCATATACTTAGGTAGAACTTAAGACTCTTAATTTTCAAAGACAAAGGTGTTTATCCACAGCTCTCTTACACAGCTTTCTAGGTCTTTGTGCTATGATGCTTTTGTTTCACATGAAACACTGTGTCGAACTTGCTGCACAGGAAATGAAAACGTTGCTCAACAGCTATCAGACAAGCTACAGAGATGAAACATGTAGAAACATTTGTCCTAAAACAAGAATACAGGCAGCTTTACCAGCAGATACAAAACAAACATCAAACCAGAAACTCTGAAATACTCTGATTACGATTTTGTCTGTGGTCAACCCCGTGCCTTAAGTTGGACAGGGAGGACACATATAGGGCAACCGGCTTCTGAGGTCTCCTGCTGAGATCTTCTCTCTTTTTACATCACACACCATGGGGAACTCCAAAACTGCAGCAATTTTAGAGATCTTGACTCAGGCATTGACAAGAAGACAAGCAGCATCTACATAATTTTGGCCAAGTCTCTGTATTTCCACCCATTTTGACAGATTAGAACTGTCCCCATCAGCCCCTCCCCAGGCTGTCATGGGCTGCTTCTTTTCCCAGGCCTACTGTTAATGAGGGGAAGAAAAGGACTTGGTATGTTAAGGAGGATTTAGCACTTTCTCCTCCCCGAAAAAATGCTACAGGAGATTCCCAGCTACAGGGTAAGCATATTTCCCATTGCCCCAGCAGAAAACCCTACAACCAAAACAAAAGGCACAGTGGTCTTAGTATGGTCTGCCCAGCTACAAAGCCCAACTAAAGCCCCTGCAGAGCTTGTCCCTCTTGCCCCAAAGAGGGAAAAAAGAAGCAAGAAGAGCAATGCCTCATTACAGTAAACTTTGCAAGGGCTGTGAGGGAGTCAGTTTGAGTGACTGAGTGGCACATGTCCTACAGGAGTTGCAGAGAAGCAGTGACAGTGAGGAGAGGCTGTCGGCACAGGAAAATGAGCTTCTGCCTGAGAAAAGCATCACAGCCCTTCCCTGTACACCTGCACCACCCAACACTTGCCCTTGGCCACAAGACAACTACATCTCCCATGGCTTCTGTCAGAAATGTCCCAGAAAAATTCAAGAAAAAAGGACAGCTACAGGGAATGTGCCAACAGGAAACAAAAGGAGTGACTAGAACAAGATCTGCCTTTTCTTTTGAAAGAGAAACTGAAGAGGGAGATCCAGTGAAGATTTTCACCATTCCATGCCTGTGAGCACGGCCAGGCAGAAATGATCTGTCCCTGAGACAGAGCAAGCCATGAAACACACCGAATTTGTGTCACACTCTTCACAGTCTCAAGAGTATGGGACAAAGCATAGCAACACCAAACCCATGGCAGTACAGTCCTTACGTAAGCCTCAGAACACCCACATGTGGCTCACAGTCTGCCACTCCTCCCCACATTTAAGAGGATGCCTTCTTTAATCCACTCCTTCAGAAAAGAGCAATGCAGCAGCAGCAGCCAGTCCCAGTCTCTGCTTTGCTCGCGTTGTGCAACCCTCCATGCTGACCAGTGGGTGGGTATGTCTTCTACGGGCACCAAGACTGACTCATGCTTCCCCTCCTTGCACACAATTTAAGACACGGTGTCCTTTTCAAACTTCATTAGACTCCCTTTTTTTCCACTCTAATTGGCAAAGCTGATTACACAAAGGTGGAGGTACACCCTTTGCACCTAGATTTTGCCTACCCTGTTCCTGGAGTGCGTGAGGCTGTTGATGTGAAGTCCACTGATCCCATTTAGGAAGAAGAGAAAAGCAGCAATGAACTCACACCAGTACGTCAGCGTGAAGCCTGTGAAGGTGAGATGATCTTTCACAAGGATGGAGAAGCTCAGAACCCCAGTGGCCGACAGCAAAAATGAGCAGAGGATGAGAACCGAGCCCATCGACCACTTCTGCCTTGCGTTGGCATCCTCACAGACTTGGGAGACCATCAGCAGCTCCAGGCCAAATATGGCAACCACAACAGCAAAAGACACCATGCTTCTTATGGGAATCGCACCCACACTCAGCCCCTCCACCTTGGCCAGGCTGAGGTCAGTGACACACTTCAGGTCACTGCCATTGCTAACGGTGCAGAAGTGCCACAGTCCGAAGAGCTGTCCCCTTGCAAAGAGCCAGCGGCCATCGCAGACAGAGATGGACGACAAGACCACAGCTATAGCCACACACAGGATGATCAAGCTCCTGATGAACGTCTCAAAGAAGGATTTCTGTGTTCTCCGGTGTGCCAGCAGCCTCTGTGTCTTAAAGTATAGTGGGGGAGAAAAAAAACCAAAACAAACCAACCTGAGTTAACAGTGCTACTTAACCATGAAATGGTTAACAGCACTATTTAAGGATGAAATGGAGCCAAGAGGGACAAAGCTGCGGGACTTCAGCGTTTGAAGTGATTTGCTTGTGCACATCAAACCACTTCTTGAAGGGGAAGGCAGTTACAGGCAGTACTCAGGAGAAAGGAAGGGTGGATGAAGCTCTCCCGCTTTGTGGCTACATAAACAATGCTCCCACGTCAAGGCCCGCGTTCGAGATCTCAAAGGCTGTGGGCTGCGAAAGATGCCTGCCTCATGGCCTCTGCGCGAGCGGATGGCTGGGACGGGGGAGGAGGTGACAGGAGCGGGGCAGTGGGGGCGTCCAGATACTAACACTGCCCTTCTTTGCCCACAGCCCTCCCGAGTGGCACCCAACCGGGCTCTCTTCCCAATCTCTCGCCGGCAGCAGCAGAGCGGAAAGGACCCTGCTCGGCTTCTCGGGGGCTGCCGAGGGGGTCTCCGGCTGCAGCCACCGCGGGCAACGCACTACTCTCCTCCTCCTCGAAACCCTCTAAAGGGGAACAAAATTTAATTAAAAGCCAAGCTAAACACCCCGCGGCTTGTTCCAGACCTGCACGGCGCGCAGCGGTGTGCAGAGAGCCAGGTGCAACAGGGAGAGGGGCTGCAGCCCCGGCGGTGGGGAAGGGAGCGCCACAGACCCAGGTGAGCTGCTGCCGGTCTGGGAAGGGAGAGATCCGACCGGCTGCTCCCCGCGGCTCCTGGGAAGGTCGGGGCAACCCCGCCCGCGGCAGGGACAAGCCGAAGTAGTAGCCCACGGTGGGCTGATGCTTGGTCCCACTGCCCGGAGCCTACCCCCATGTCTCGGGGCCGGCCGGGTGGCGACGTTACCTGCACACCGATGGCGGTCATGCTGCCGGTGGCGCCGAAAGACGGGGGCGGGCTCCCGCCGCGGCGTTTTATGCCCCCGGAGGGCGGCAGGCAGTTCTCTCGCCCGCCACGCCCGCGGGGCCGAGGCACCCTTCGGCCCCCCCCGCGGCTGAGTCAGCAGAGCGGTCCCGGCGGGCGGAGCTGAGCTGCAACAGGCTTGTCGATGCCCGGTCTAGAGCACAGCCGCCCTGGGGGTAGCTGTCCTGTGCGGCAGCGGTTCCTCCCGCCGTGCTGCAGCCGCATCCCCTGCCCCTGTGCCGGTGTACCACCGGCTGTCGGAGAGCTCGAGGTTTCTTTCTGGAGGCAATGCTTAGGGTCTCCATGCCAGGCCTTCGTGGGGTGGGGAACAAGCCCGAGATCTGCTTGTCTACCTGTAGGGCTTGCAGCCCTTTGGAAATGGGTACTGCACTGCTCCAGAAGAGTGTTGTAGAGCGTCCCTCCGTACCCCTCCAGAACAGTTCCTGGGGTCACAGTGCTGTGCACAGCCATGCTCAGCCCCAGAACACCGTAACACTGCTCCAGGAACAGTTCTTGGGGTTGCAGTGCTGCGCACAGCCGTTCCCAGCCCCAGAACACAGTATCGCCGCATCCCGCCTGTCCCCTGTCGCTGCCTGTCGGTGTCTGCTCCTGGTGTTTGTGTTTCCGAAGCACTCGGACACGGGTTCTCCTCCCTGCCCGCTGCAATCATAGCCTTCTCACGTTGGGCTCTGCGCACTCTTATCGTTACCTGTGTACTTAGCCTTATGGATCTCTGTCCGGACTGTCAGCAAAAAAGGCTCAGCTCATAAAGTTTTATGCTCTTGCTCCTTTTCTCACTCATGTTTTGCTATCCTCTAATGAATTACTGATTGCTTTTTTTTGGTCAGAAACAGCTTAAAAAAAAAAAGCCCAAGGAAGTTGGGCTTTGCTGTATCATCAGAAACTTGCCAAATTCTTGATTTTGATTCCAGCGGAGATGTCTGCAGTGCCTCCACAGGCTCCAGTGGACGGGCTCATGGGTCGTTGTTCCAGGCCTCTCTCACATGAAGCCAGGGTCAGAATTCGACCATTCCCTTTCTAGCCCAAAGGAGTTGCAAGGACCTCTACCACGGGGTGGTAGAAGTTGCTGAAACTTTACCCTTCTTTCAGTTTCCTTTTCTGAACAAACCATTTGTCTACACAGATTGTCTGTTTTATCTGATGGCACCTTTCTATGTTCTCTTTAAAGATATATACATATATAGATATCTGCTATTATTTGGCTGGGGGTGTTTTCTGTAACATTTTCTAGAAAGTGTTCTGAACAATTTTTTCTTCAGGTTTTATACTTCACATTTTAGAGATAAATTTTGACCTTTGTCTTTCTTTCTTCCTGCAACACCTTTTAGCTGTTTCTCTTCAAAATTGTATACATTATTAGGTTACGTTTCTATCAAACACCGAATTGGGATTTTCCACTTTTACAACATGGGAAATTTTTGCAAGATCTGTTGTTAAAACTTTTGTGGGTTTGTGATCTGCAAAATTTTCTGTTTCTTGAGCATTTTATCCAAGCTAGCAGATACAATGCTTGTTACATCCCTTTCTTCTTAGGTTTGTTGGATGACAGGACAGTTTTAAGAACATCCTGGGCTATTTATTCCACAGGTTAAACAGCATTTCCATGTTGCAGCATTCAGACTGATCACATCTATTTGCTGTTGTACCTTTCCACGTGTAAGTACCAAATTTAACAATATTTATGCACTTTTGGCTCAAAAAGCTAAGCATGTCTTGTCTCACTCACTGCACAAACTGAACATAAGCTGTTTGCACAAACCATGCAAAGCAAATGCAGGCTTGGGCCAGACAAAATACACCAACTCTTATCTGGCAAAAACCTCACATGACTTAACACTTTCTGCAATATAGGCTCAATCCTGCAAAGCATTAGGCAGTTTGTCCCCTAATTAGCAAAATCTTTAAGCATAGATCTGCCTTTTAAACATGTGAGTCAACCTAAGGACTGTAGCAATTTGCTATTAAAAATTATTTTTAAAAAAAGTGAATTCTGCTGAACAAGGTAATTTTTTTCTGTAAAAGCCTGTAGCAAGGCTTACATGAGCAAACCTGTGCATAAAAAGCTTTGTAGAGCAAGGAACTTGGAAGTGGTTACTTTTGAAACCAAAACTGCCCTTTCACACTTGGATCCTTTAGTAATCACAGAGTTATCTGCCAAGCTGGTTCATTAACGAAAACCATGGGATTTGGGAAGGGTATTTTTGCTGCAAATTCAAAATTGCTTCAATATTTTGTATTTAATTTAGTTTCCCAAATAAAATATAAGCCAGAATTAAACTTGACCCGTAATTATTGTCAGCATTGAATTGGTACTTTCAGATTCACTCTTCAGTGAGGCCACAAAGGGGAGGATGATTGTTAACAGTTAGGTCAGTGGAAGAGTTACTAGCAGCATATGAGAGCTTTGTTTCTGCTGTTGCTTGGCTGGAGATACCTTCTGGTAAAGATGTCTGGATTTATGAAGCCTGCTAGAACTGTGCACCTTTTTCAAATTGAAAAATCAGTTTATTTTCATTGTCTCACAACAAACAAAGCCAAATACATACTCCAACTTTTGAAGATAAAAATATAACAATACTTGAAGAAATGACAAATTGTAGAAAAATGCCTCAAGGTTATTATCTTAGAAAATCCTTAGTTTGGAAAAACTGAAAAGTGTTTTACAACAAAAAAAAAGTTCAGTGCTTTTAAAGAAAAAATAAAACAATTTATTTTGCCTGAAAAACACATTATCTACATCATAACAACATGGTAAGTGACCTTTAAAACACTTCAGATATATTTTTGTTCAGCTGTGTTAATGTAGAGTTCTTGGGATACTGCCAGTTTCATTATTTTGTTTAGAAAGTCCCTTTTCACTATTGTTTAAGAGGGTATTTCACATCCTATCCCTGGAGAGTAAGCTTTCAGGGAAATGTGTTCATAAATAATGGAAATTGCCAGAGACTGTTGTAAAACATGGAAATACTTCTATCTGGTTCACTTAAGACCATCAAAAGTTTAACACTGGAGAATGTGTTCCAGCTTTTCTTCTGCAGAAGCCTGAAGTAGGATCAGGACTGAAGTCTGAGGGTCACCAGGCCTTAGGGAACTGTTACCTGGTGAAGTAAGTATTTCACTTTGAGGGAAACCAGAACAAAAATGATTGAGTCACTACCAGTCCAGGTTCATCTAATCTCCAAGTTGGTTATTTCTGTAAATGCATTTGCCTGTTGAATAAAATTATTTCTGATCATATCTTTAATTCTTGACATAGCAACTGATCTGGCTAGGCATTTAAAGCCTAATTTTTGTCAGACCCCTATTTCAGGGTGTCTTTCCAGACAAAAGTTGACCTGATCTTGGACACAAATAGATATTCAGTATCTTTCATATTGAGGATTTTGGAGATGTCCACAGCATTTAGAGTGCCAGACCCTGAAAGATATACATGTATGTACTGAGATAAACCAAAAATCCAGTAGCCACCAGTGGAAATGGGAACAAAAGTTGAAAGACCACTACAACTAAGCTGCCAGTGAATTCTCTACTGTAGAATAACACCACCAAATGGTATTTTATTTTCACAGATATGCTGGTTCTAGAGGAAATACAAGCTCATTCTATAAACAATGAAGACAGACTCGTGCCTAGAACAGACCAATGTTATTTACACTTTAAATGAGCAGCTGAAGATTGGCTAATTTATAGATCAGTTATCCAAGTTTGAAGACAGTTCCAACTTTTACACTTGTGAGTTTATTACTGTAACTCTCACTCAGATGTGTTATCTCTGTGTAATACCAATTTGTCTTGCCTCTAAGCAGCTTTGACAACTTGAAGAGTGCATAACCCTTTTTTGGGTGACAGCTGTGGTATTTAGAAACCTGTATAAGCCAAATTACATTTTCTTTTTTTTGTCTCCTCCAATTTATAATCAATTCCACCAACCCCACAAGATGGCCCACATGCCCAGTTACCCCAAAATGGTATTGCGCAATATTGTTTGCTCTGAACACTCAGAGGGTAGAGCAAATATTTGAAACAGCAGCAAATACAATTGTTGTTTATTTTTAGCAGTATCATCAGGGTCAAATAAGTTCAAAGGTTAAAACACTTACATTGTGAATCAAGATCACTCCAGATGAAGACTGAAGGATTTTGACAGATACCTGCACACTGCAGTCAGCCTTGGACTGTTTTGCAGTCAAACAAAAAAACCCCAAACTTCACAAGGTTGAAAAAAACCAGTTCTGGGTCTTAATCAGCACAGCAATATCGACTTGTTAAATCTGTACTAGAAGTGTTGCACCTTCAAAGATGTTTGCTAAAAGCAAGGAAAACCCACAGGAAAAAACCCCAATCAACCAGCCAAAGGGAAACCATATACCCTTTACACCTTGTCTCCAATTGCAATGGGTGCCAATCAACTAGTTTCTCTGTGCAAGAACTAATAGCAGAAGCACGACAGAAGGAACACCGCTTTATCAAACACAAGTTAACATTTATTACTGAAATATCCAAAGTCCAGACTCTGTCCTGCACACTGTGCTAACTCAGCAAAACAGACCTGAGAGCATGTCTGCCAGCTAGCCTCTGACCTCCGCTCAGCTGGGTTTGTTTCAGCACAGGTCTTCTTCCCCCTTCACAAGCACTGTGAGGATCAGGATGTTCCTGGCCTTTCTTTGAGCTAATACAGAGGAAATAGCAGCAACTCCCTCAACGCATCAGAACAATTCCTTGTTTTGCAGCATTGCCCAGTTCCTCCACCAAGGCAGAGCAATGGTTCTGAAGTTATAGCTCAGTTTGAGGCTTGCTTCTTCTGTGGCAAATCTCAAGGTTGTATAACTTAATGGTTGTCTGTTTTACCACTTCATTAGTTTAATAAAAGCCATTATCTCTACCTACAGTTCTGTTTGATGTAGAACCGAACATTGCCCCTGCATCACTACTGCCAAAGTGTTATTTATCCAACTAGGAGTCTCATACTCCATACTGGCAAGCACTCCATGGTCAGTAAGTCAGCAACATTTTCAGACAGCCGAACGTTCCATCCATTTACAGGCATTCATCCTGCTGCTAAACAACCAGCCTATCCAGCTCAGGTCAGTCTTTTCCACCACTCTTCCTGCAGTGATAGTACCCATAGTTAACTGCTGTGCAGCCAACTTTTGTGCTGCTGCTTCTCATCATGAACACTGTGCACAGATGTCAATACCTTTGTTTAAGTCTCTTACTGCATAGCTCTTACTTCCACAACTTGAGTTTTTCCACTTACTCCTGCAAAGACACAAAGTTGATTACCAAAGGCTAGATTTGTTGCCAAAGGGCAGGCTAAACAGTGAGATCAATGATGTTACTTTCCTAAGGAAGGTGAAGCTGCAAGCAGGAAGAAGGTATTACTATGATAAAAACAAAGCATCCAAATAACGACATCCAAGGCAGAGTTGTCTCCCAGTCACTGGTACAGACTAGCACACAGCACCATTTATGAGGCTTTGTATAAAAGCCTGGCCAAGACTGAGGCCTCTCTGAGGTAAGCACTGTGTACATAGTGATGTACTTCTAATGCCAGACAGGTATGAGAAGGGAGAGCAGCACTGTAACAGTTCAAGTCTCACAAGGGAAATAAAATCAAATGAGCACTAGGATACAGAACTTGCTCCTTCCAGCCCACTCTTTAGACAGAATCCCATTCTGCTGCTTTAGCAGTCAAAATTTCTGAAAACACTTGTTTTGACAGAAAGCATGTTGGCAAAGCCAGTATACAGTGCATCAGCTTCTAGCAAACAAGAACAGAAGCATTTGTCAGCATGAGCTACCTTCTACTACAGGTTGGAAGAATCCTCCAAGGATAACCAGCTTCACATAATACATCTATGAAGATGGAGCTGTCTGTGGAAATTAGGGTTGGCAAAGAGATAAACACATCTCTTATGCTGAACAGCTGCTCTTATCCCTCTCTTGCAAGATGAATTTAATCGACACAATCTCAAATAACAGAGGATGCAAGAGGAGGTAAAAAAAATCCAAAGACTTATATTACTTGCCCAGAACAACAAAGATAAGCAATATTTTTTCTTTTGAGAACAGGCAACAAACTCTTCTTTATCCTAAACACATTTTAAAGGGTGAACAAGTAGCTCCAAGGGCATTTCCCATTAAAAGTAGCAAAGAGGGAATCACAGAATCATAGAATGTTAAGGGTTGGAAGGGACCTAGAAAGATCACCAAGTCCAACCCCCCTGCCAAAGCAGGACACCCTAGATAAGGTCACAAAGGAAGTTATAATTTTGAAAGCATGTGAGGCATTTATCTCCATCTCTTACCAGTGGCATAAAACCCCACAAGTTACTAAGATACTACACACCAAAACCTAACTTTGCACAGAACTATGTATCTACCTAGATGGAAAAGTAATATTTTTATAAATCTGAAGATTGTTTGAAGTCCTCACTTGTTCAGATGGTAACTAATACAGCAGGAATTAGAATGCTTTATTCCTGTATAAGGTTGGGACTTTGTTCTCATATCCTCTACACTGGAACAGTTCAATATCATACTTTAAAAGCAAAGTCTCCCTTTCTAGCATCAGCAGCTCCAACAGACTACATTAGGCAGACCAAAACAGGTAAGAACTTACTAGAGATGGTCACAACTCTGGGTTTATTAAACTTTTGCTGATGATCAGTGCAAGTCTTCTTGTTTAAACAGCCTTGTCAGTATTAATCCAGTCTACACTTGAGTCACCCCTCACTGTAGCCTCAGTACATGGCAACATCAGTACTCTGTATAGCAGTACAGTATCAAGGGCACCAACAACCTCACTGTCTGCAGAATCTTTTCTTTCACAGGGAAGGTTTTGTGTTCAGCTATTGAGTATTTGGCTTTTCTCCAGAAACCTAATACTGCTGCTGGGGAATAACATCTCCAAGAAATGTTGATTTGGCAACTGTTGACCAAGTCTCTGAAAGCCTGAGTCAACAAACATCGAGCACCTTGTTTTCAGTATATGCAGCGTTAGATTTAGCCTCTTAATGATAGTTTCCGTGGTGCTCCAGCTTGCTTGGGTTGCCACGCATCTACGTGAGAAAGAAGGCGAAAGCAGTACCAGCCACCACGGGTTGGTTTGGACACAAGTCCGCATTGCCTCAAACACAGATTGCTGAGCTCCCTCTAGTGGTACAACGACCGGAGTGGCTGCCTTATGCCTTAGGAACAAGCGTTTGACAACCGCGACTTGGCAATTGAGGGATGACCAACACAACAGCTAAAGTACCAAATGCACTTTAATGAGTTCCAGATTTTGTTCCCAGAAGGAATTTTAAGGTGTCAGTATATTAGGCAGGTACACAACTCCCCGTGAACTACAGGCATGAGGGAGAACCGACTACAATACACTAGGTATTTAAAATTATTCTCAGAAACAAGTTTTCCACAGTATTAGAAATAAGGCATTTTTCAGGTGTGCAAGGGGGTGCTATATGCAGTTCTCAGATACCGTATTTGCCTTTTAGTTCTTCCACTTTTGCTATGTAAGCTTTCATTGCATCTTCTTTGGACATTCCTGAAGGATAAAAGACAGGAAACAGTGAGACGCCTTTAACAGATTTAGATACCTTTGACATGCAAGTCACAGTTCTTTGCTATAACACATAGCAGCAGCTACCAGAGAACAAAGAGGCTAAATTGGTCACGTGGCTGTGAATCTACTATTGACATTTTAAACAACTCTCTTCAGCAGGCATGAAAAACAGTGTTTTGAAGAAAAGCTATATTTGTATAGACAGCAACTAAACAGTGTATTAGTTGTATTAAAACCATTCATTTTTACTATAGAAAAGCTATTCAATCAACTTAGACTGCATTTAGATGTAGTGCTGGCTCCTCAAAGCACCAAACCCTTCCCCATTTCCACAGATCAGACCACTTGTTTGGCTCCTTTTTTGGACCAGAGTCCAGTTAGGAAAGCTTTAGAAGAAGCAACAACTGGCAGGAAACCTCAGACTTTGAGGTACTAGGCTGGGACCTAGAAAACATAGGTTATTGCTGCTGCTAACATCTTGGAAGCAGTAACATCTTGGGCCAGCTGGGCATTTTGCACTTTACCTTTCACACAGGCTACACTTTTCAGGATTACTTTTGCCTTGCAGAGGTAATCAAAAGAGTTTATTACCACAGCATTCTGAACTTCCATAACTCTTATCAGGCAACACTATCTTATTTCTTGCTGAACCACATATGCTTTTCTCACTAGTTTGCCTGTGGTTTTATTTATTAATCTTCATTTGTTAAGCAGACACTTACCTTTCAATGCATTCCAGGCATCCCACTTTGCTTTGCCTTTCAAGTCCAGCATACCAGGGCGTTCTGAGTGAGGAGAAGCCGCAGAGTTAGTTTGTGTGGTCTGGGTGTAGGCAATACCTGCTCTTCTCCTGAATGCTATTTAGCTCTTAAGTACAATAAATACGATGGTTGATCTTTGCAGCTATTATTCACCTGTAGTCCAGAGATCATCTCAGTGGGATGAATGCTACTGATGGCAACATATATTCTCCATCAAGTTTCCTTAAGACAGCAGCATTTGAGCAGAAGAGCACCAAATAGCGAGATCTGATTTTATCATTCTTTCTGAAGAGACTGCTCTTGCATGACAGCTATCCAATTAAAGAACATCAGCTCCAAAGTAAAGCAGAAATGCTCTAATGTCCATTTCATGCAGAGTCATAAACCCAAAAGCCAGTAGCTTACAGCTTAGAACTCAATAGCATCAAGTTAATGGTACATTTCTAACATATAACTCTTCATTTGTTCTGTCACCTAGGGCTATAAGCTCTAACTCAGTTTCACTGCAGACTACATTGTGGCTGAACAGAGAAGAAATGAGTGTGAATGGTTATATGGTTATGCTTCATGTAAAGTCCCCTTTGTTTTTACTTCCTCTTTGTCTCCTCAAAACCAGTTTTTAAGATTAACAAATGGAACTGTACAGTAGCCTTTACTAGTCACAAAAGCACCCTGCAATGCTCACATGGCAACATGACCCATAGACCTAGTTGGCAGCTCCATTTCTCTCCAACAAAAACGCTATTAGCTTACTCCTACACAGACTGCTTTTCTAGCCAACTTGCATTAGCTATTGCTTCACAAGAATGCAGCAGCTTACAGAAATGTTGGTATATTAACAGCTCTAGAGCATCATTTCACCTTGGCAAACATTAATAATGCTAGGGTCCAGCCACACCAAAAGGACTGTATCTCAAAGCTGAAATCAGTTCTTTTCTCTCTTTATGCTGCTCATCTTGGGAAAAGGAGACTGCAAGACTCCATACTTACATTTTCTGTACAATTCACTGTCGGATTTTAATCTGGCCAACACCAGATATACTTCACCATCAACTGGGTCAGAAGGCCAGTGCTTCAAACAAATGACCTTTTCCCTTTCTAATTCTAGTTACTCAAGTGTTACACAAGGCCAACAGAGACAGGCTTCAATCTAAATGTTATTCCTAGGCTTAGCTGCCAGTGACAGAAGCGTAGCAAGAGAAATAGCAGGAGATTCTGCACAGCATACTTGCAGAGCTATTTCTGCTACAGTCCTCCCAAGGTGTGATATTTAATTGCAGCTCTAATAAAAGTTTTCTCCTGTTCTTCTGTTTTAGCTTTCCAATACTATTTTTAGCAGCCAATCCAGTCTAAACAATCTGGCCCCCCGCCAGTACTGCAATTCCACACTTATATAGTTTGCCTTGCTGTTTAAGCGTGTTCAGCTGAGAAGTGTTCACAGTAAAGCAGCATCCCTTGAACTAGACAGCTACTTACTGACGAGGTCTCAAAAAATCCCAAGCCCAGCATTTGCACAAAGCTAACACAAAGACCATTGCTACTGATGTAGATGACTGCAGCTGGGTTAATCGAAAACCCACAAGTTGCACAAACCCTTATCAGGCCTGTATACGAATCCAAGCCAAGTCAGTATTGAGTCATTTTTGCTAAGCCACAGGACTGCACGCAATAGAGGAAAGGTTTTGCCTCCCAAAGTGCCTCCAGCCCAGCCACAGGCCGCAACTGCATCGCCCCCACCCGCCAGGTGCCTTGGCTACAGCAGAGGACCCGAGAGGGCCGCGGAGCAGCACTGCCCATCCGGCATCGCCACCTCCCCGCCCGGCGGGGGCCAAGGCTGTACCTACCCGTGTTCACGTCGCCCACCGTCGCCTGTTTGTAGTGGCTATAGATTTCCAACATCTCCTGGTCAGTCGGCTTGGACTTGAGCCTTTTCACCTCCTCAGCAGCCTTCTGAAACGCAGCCTAGAGGAGGGGGTAAAGGCCCCAGGGCGGGACGGGGGTCAGCACCTGCAGGCTCTCACCACCAAACAGTAGAGAAAGAGAAGGCACCCCCCACCCTTCGGTAGCCCACAGCCCCTCCCAGGGGCAGCCCATACCTCAGTCATGACAACGAGCTCAACACGATCTCAGTCCTCCAACCTCTACCACGTCGCCCCAGCCGCTCGGCCCCTTACCCCGTCGCCAGAGCGCCTGCTAGCCAATCCCCGCGCCGCCGTCAACACAGAGCCACTCACCACCCGCCGGGGGAGGGGAGAAGCTAGGCGGAAAGCCAATGCAGAGGCGGCGAGGGATGGGCGGGCCTCAGGCGGGCAGCACGAGGGGTAAGCCTGGGCGTTGCCCAACCCTTCGGGGGTCCTGCTCCTCTGCGGCTGGGAGGAGTGAGGAGGCGGGGACAGGGCGCCTCGCAGCCAATCCCTCTGTGCAGCGGGTGGGACCGAAAGGTCGTGATTGGTGGGGGCTATGTGTGAGGCGGAGTGAGGAGAGACCCGGAAGTGCTGGCGGGGGTGTTTGTAGTAAGGTTGAGGACAGTTAATGGTGTGTTTCGGGTGGGGTCGGGGTGTGTGAGCTCTGGGGGGAAGTTGATCGCTCTTAGGGAGATACGCTGGGGCGATGAGGTGCTCTGGCGTGGCTCTGGTGCTGCTGCTTCTGATTGCGGGAAGGATCCGGGGAGGCCCGGGGAGGCCCGGGGAGGTGTCTCCTCACCGGAGGTAGCGCCTCTGGGTCGGACAGCGCCGAGGGGAGGGTCTGTCGTGCTATCCCCCTGGGAAGGAGCTGGGTAGTGCCTGGGCCCGGACCGAGGTGGGATCTGTTTGTTGGGTCTGTACAGTGAAAGTGAAAAGCCCATGTGGAATAGCATCAAGAAAATTTCTTTGCTGCTCAATATAATTCTAGTTATTTTCAAGAGAAAAGTACATTTTTCTTGATCGGCATCTTTTGTGTATAATAGCTTATTTACAATGAAAATGGAATTGGGGCTGTGTGAATTATTAACCAAGGGGATGTAAAAGCAAGTTGCCTTGTGATGTGGAAGGTCTGTGTCCCCATTCTGTAGAAAGCATTTGAAGAAAATATTGCTGGTTCGCTTTGCAAGGATACAGCTAAGACAAATACAGCAAGGACTGGGAGGTACCTGGATACTCACATGATGGCAGGGCCCTTAAATAATTTTCCCCCTCAGCAGGAAAAAAAAATAAGAAAATATAAAGAGTTGAATAGGTAAGCAAATCTTGCAGAACTGGAAGTGGTGTCTGAAATGGCTGCTGATGGTTAGGAGAGCCAGAGGGTTTGGTGTGCCCCTGTCGCTGATGTTGCGGAATTTAGATGGCAGTCTTTGCTCGTTGCTGCAGCAGCCACAGCAGTTTAACGTGTGACCAGAATGCAAGGTTGTCAAGGAATAGCCAGTACTAAAACCAGAGAAGATTGTGGAGGTAGGAAATGGCTCTTTTTTCCCATGGAGAGAAAGAACCCAACGGAATAACACATGGGCTTGTTTGAAGAGGGGATCGGGTTGATAAGGCAATCCTGTTGTAGGTTCTGCTCTCTGCTGAAGTAGTGTAAGCCCTCTAGAGCCTTCTAGAGACCTACTATTAAAAATGAGATTAAACCGCTTAATTAGGTAATACTATAGCAGGAGCGTGTATGTGGGCTTGTGTATGTGGAGGAGTTTTTCTGGCTTTCTGTAGGGAGGTGAAAATGAGAATTGTGTAAGAGCTCAGGCATTTTTTAGGGTATTATGTTCTCTGCAACATAAGTATATTAAAAAAGTTTCGGGGCTGCTTTTTTCTTTTGTTCTTGTTAGTACATTCTTTTAGAGCACAAGTTTACCCACGCAGCAGGTAAAGTCTTCAGTCACTTAAAACCCAAACAACATCCTTGCCTTTATTCCTAACATTGTTGTGTGTTTAATGTGGAGTCTGGTGCTGTAGTACACAGCACAGGTACAAATACTGGACTATTTGATGTGAAGTATCTATAATATCCTGGCTAACTCTGTTTGTTTTAAGATCCTGCTTCTGTAGAAATATAAAAGTCCCAAAAGGTATAATGGTATTGAATTTCTAACCATGTTTAAATCTTTGCATGAGGCCCAACCTGCACCTTGTTTTCTAGCCATGCTTGTACACAAAGGCAATAATTCCACTCTTTAATGTTTTCCAGGTTATCCAGAATTAATTCTCATGTCAGCAGAAAGCTCAACCGTCACAGTTCGTCTTGTTCGTTCTTTTGAACACCGGAATTTCAGACCTGTGGTGTATCATGGAGTCAACTTGGATCAGACAGTAAAGCAGTTCATTAATTTTGTGCAGAAGGGTAAGGAATGGTTGTCTTCCTCATTCGTTTCAGTCTAATGTGGTGCTGTCTCTGCATGAGAAAGTGGAGGGCAATAAATGAATGGGAATTCTGTGGCTTTGGCAGAGATGCCAGATTTGTATTTACATCCCTGTGTGTTCTCCTCCTTTGGATGAGAAGTCTGGAGTTAATAAGAGCTTCCATGGTCAGTTTTCCATGCTTAAATTTGGGTAGACTGCTTCCTCTGCCCAAATCCCTATGTTTAGTCAAAGAGGGCATTGCTGCATTGGGCTCAGTGCCTTGGGCTCCTTGAGTGCTGCTGTCAGGCAGCTATTCATAAATTAACAGGAGTAAATTAGTAGAATTTAGAGAGCCTTTGATCCTTAGGAACTACACCAATACGTGGAATGTGGGAACTGGAGTCTGTTTGCTATTTCTGAGAACAGAGGATCTTGAAAAATTGTTTTTGACACTGCATGTTTGCTTCCAAGTTTCTGTCTCCATCTTGAGCTTTGTGGTGCAGTTTTACTCATCTATGGGTTTTACCTTTTGGAAACATGGTTGAAAGTGACAGTGTGTCTAAATGTTAATTAGTATAGACCAGCCCACACAGTGCATTAGTAGTTAGGGTGTTACCCTAATCTTGCAGGTGTATTTCTACACACCTAAACAGAGACTTTCAAAGGGTGCAGAATAACATCAGGTGACTTTGTTTTTTTGCATCAAGTCAGCTTAAACAAGTCTTGAACTGTTACAGCTGATATTATTTGAGCAACTCCTAGAACATTGCCCTGGGCCTCATGACTGTATTGTGTTTTCATCACCTTCCATACTGCTAGACAGTGATAGGCATGGCAAGATCATAGGATGCTTTTAGAAAACTACAAGCACTTTCAGAACATATGGTACAGCTGCTGTTATGAAGAATAAAGTAAAAAGCAGTGCTAGGAAACTTGCTTTTGATGTGTACAGTATTGCAGCTTGTTGTTACTGGAGACAAAGCTAGTGTCTTGAATAAGACTTTTTGGAATCTCATTCCACAGATGGATAGTGCTGTGCCTGGTCCAAAAGCTGTGTCCCTTCCTTTACTGTAATCTGGTTGAAGAGAGACTTTGGATAAATTGTTAAACAACTGATTAAATTATGGTTTCAGCCACTTTGCTGCTGAGCACCCCACAGGTGGTGGCTGGGCTTTCCAAGGCCCTGGTTAAAACCTTGGTTGTCACTGGGAACACTGGCACCAGGGATGGTGTTAGTATTCTTAAAGTTGCTTATGGGCTGTGTCTTCCATGCAGCTGAAGAGTTAATTTTCTGGAGTTTGGCTTCCTTTTTGTGGCTGGTTGCCATGGCTGTGTTTACTGAACAATTCAGTTATGAATGGCAGTTGTCAGCTGTTTGTGTAAGGTAGAGAGAGGTGCTGTGCAAACCAGTTACAGGATGTTCCTGGCAGATTTCTAAAGAATCAGACTCCTGTGATCATATCCTAATTGCATTGACTTGCTACACTCATAGATCATTTTGTTCATAGGGACTTTATGCTCAAGTGAAGTTAATCAGATATGGAGTAACTAGAATCTGAGCCAAAGGTTGTGTTTTAATGTTTTATGCTCAAACAAGTCTTCTGTGTTGTTGATTTATTTTAATGTGAAGGATGTCCAGGGTGCATGCATGAAATAATGGAAAATAAAATACTGGAAATAAAATGAAGACAACTTTGTTTTATCTCAATTTTATTTTAATAGATGTGCCTTCAAGAACTGGACTTCCTCCTCCTTTCAAAAATTACAAGTATGGTATGTGGGTGGTTTTTTCCTTGTTTTAGTTCCTGTTAAATGCAGACATAGTATTTTATACCAGTTTGTATACAATTTGGAAGACTTGTGCTGGTGGCACTGCTTTGCCTACATTTGACACTTTACCCAGCTCTTGTAGCTGAGGTTATGCCACTGGGATCACATCTTACATTATTTTGAAGTTCTATATTAAACTTTGAATTAGGCTGCATCTTATACCTTACTTGCTAATTGGTATTGATTTTTTTGCTATTTTTTTATTACTTTAAGTGCCTTTTAGCTCTGTTGTTATTCTAGTGAGCAGCTTCTCAAATGCTTTGAAATTGTAGTTCTCCATGTGCTTATGTATTTCAGTATCAACTAATTGTGCAGTCAGAAAGGATAGTGAAGTGGGAGCTGAAGGCAGTAAATGGAAAATGCTTCAAACTTATATCATGTAAATTATTTAAATATGTAAGAGAAATAAGAACTTTGCTTAAAATAGGTGTGAAAATTCTTAAATAGGAGCTGATAGAATGAAATAGCCTGTTGTGATATTTAGGCCGACTTTAGCCCCTAGTGTAAAGCTATGTGTGTATTTCCTTTTTGTGAAGGTTGGCAGGCATGAACATGTGCAATTCATCTATTTATATATACTTGCAGAATAGACTAAATTGCTGGTTTGGAGTTCATTAAATCAGATGTCAGTAACATATCTTTTCCTAAACTTGGCAATTCCGAAAGTTTCCATGGAAGTTTGTTGCAAGTTGTCTCCCATGTTCTTGGAGTTGACAGACTCCTTCCTCTACTGTGATTCAAAGAACTGAATGAGGAACCTCATTAATAGAGGTGAATGGTAATAGAGTCTATATGCCTATTTAAAAAACAAAAAAAAGCTAAGCATTTAATTCTGTGTTCTTGCTGGTGGTGAAACAGATCATGCAAAATGAAAGCAGAGAAAGAGTTAGAGATTAAGATCTATACTACCTCAGCACCAAGGACTTGAACATTACTATTATTTTTAATATATTACTTAAGGACTTAAAATCTAGGTAACTGTCAGTGTGAATTTGGAGGTACCCTTCCTGCCTCTAATGCCTATGGCTTTGGCTAGGTGAGGGAGTCCTCTCTAGAGCTGCTGCTATCAGTTGTATTCCTGGTGTTGCCTAGCCCTACTGCTAGGTCTTTCATCAATTTATTTTTTCCCAGGGCATATGTTGTGGCTGAGCACGTGCTTGTGCTGTGTAGGGCTGAGCATAATGTGGATGAAAACCACTGCAGAACTTTAGAGCCTGTTCCACCAGGTAGTGGAGGCATGCTCTTCATGGGATGGTGCTAGCAGTGTGGAAATTTTCACACCAAAAAATCAAAGCTGAGTTCCTGACCTTCCCCTCAGTCTGTGAATCATCCACGGTGATGATTTCAGCATCTGTTGTGTGCTCTAGTGTCTTGTATAGGACAGTATTTTGGTGATGAAGGGGCAGTGAGATTTCTGAATGAAGTGAGTCAGATTTTTCCTTTGCCAGGCTAGAAATCTTGGTTAGACCTGGCTGTCTCTCAGCTTGCCTCTTACCAGCTTCCTTCTCTCCAGAATTTAGTACCACTTTGTTCTCTCAACATCATGTATAATGCCATCACGTTTTTCCTCTTGGCTTGATGCTCTGTCTGAAAGCTTATGACTTTCATTTTCTCTTCATTTCTTTGTACACATCATTCTTGGTCTAGAGCTCTTCTCAGACAATTTTCTGCCATTGCCATCTTTTCACTTGGCAGCCTGGATGCCAACTTGTCTCATACAGTGCTTCTTAATTTTTTTTTTCCTTCATTAATGTGGAGCAATATGGTAGATTCTTCACAGAATCAGACTTAGTGATTTTTATTTATTGTTACAGAATATCTATTACCAGAAAAAGAAAGATTAAAAAATTTGGGAATATGATTGAGTGGGAATAAGTGGGGCTGAAATAGCAAAAGCTATTGAGACAACTCAAGATTTTAGCGAGGAAGAGAAGAGGCTGCAATTTCATCTCTGTAACAGAGTTAGAGAAGCCATTTAATCACTCAGATGGAGACATGGTAAACTGCTGGATGCCAGTGGTGGAGTTGTGAACAAGTAAAATTGAGAGAATAGTTCAGAGAATGCCAGGGCAAAGACTAGAGAAAGAGGAATGTGACAAAGCAGGTGGAGAAGCTTAAAACTAACAGGCAGAGGCTGGATTGTATTTGCTGTGGTAGAAAGGTTTCATGGTTGCAGTATTTTTTTTTTTGCTGTGTTTGGTCTTTTTTTGCAATGCTTCTATACAAGATGGAGCTCAGGAAGTGCAGTTTATTGCAATATATGTCTTGCTTGTCATACTGCAATTATTACAGCATGCTAAGGCTGCCTTCTCAGTGACCTCTGCAGTGGGAATACAGAGTAGTTTTTATATCATATTATGTTTTAAATAAAATGTTCAAAACAGGCCATAATGGTATGGAAGCAAACTTCTGAATGGGAATGTGACTTTTTATCTGAATACTTGCTCTCAGTAGTTTGAAAGTTGATTTATCCTCTATTTAACTTTCTTGCATAATTCTCTTACCAGAATGTTTCAACATAGAGTGTTCAGTTAGTGTACAAATAGCACAGAAAATGAGCAGACAAGCAGAAATGGGTTTTGCTTCTTTGCTGGGAAGGGATTGATGTGTTATTCTGAATTTGTTCAAACACAGTGTCTTTGGAGTAGGATTTTAATTTTTTCTAAGCACTGCATGGGTATCTCCTGACTTCCGTTCCCTCTGGATCTTTGCGCTCATCTGGTTGCTTTAGTAACCACATTATTTTCCCTAGTTTTCTTCTGTTAACAATGCCTTGCATACATTGCCAGAGGAAAATATTTTCTTTTTCTGTATAGTGTAATTTCTTGGAGTGCTACATTGCACAAACACGTCAGAGGTAAATGTTATAGAAGAGGGTATAGCATTAAAAAAAGTAGAACCTATACATGGTAAAGGAAAACGGATTTTCTTAACAGAATTTTTGCCACAAGTGCTTTCTTTAGGAGAAGGAAAATTTCAAGGAATGATCTGAAGTGGTTAGGTTGCTGTGTCTTGCAGACACAAGATCACTGTCAACTTAAGTCTGTCAACTTAACTCTAGCAGTTGACAGTGCATAAATGCTGTTTGTCTTGCCCCAGTTTCATGTGTAAAACCTCTTAGGTTAAAACATCTCAACTGACATTTAAATTAATAGTTTTTGACTAGCAATTGGGATGGTCATTAGTTAGCTATTGTAATTCAGCCAGCAGACAGAAGCCCAATAGGATGTGGTACCTTAATGTTGGATTGACTGTTTTGAGACTTTGGCTGCAGGACTGGTAAATTAAGATGTTTTCTCCTCTTTTATTGAATGCACGAAATGGTTAATTATACAACGTTTTGAACCTTATTCCTTTGTCTCCCTTCCCCAAGTACAATTTTCAGTGTTAACTACCTCTGAAGCCTTATTTTAGAACATTTTATTTTCTTTCAGATACAATGAAGATTATTCACCAAGCACACAAATCTAAGGTATGATTATTAGCTATATGCTTTCCCTTTTACATGCTTCAATGCAGGCAGATCTCTGCAGTGACAAATAAGACTGGGGCAGAGGTGGCCAGGAAATTTTTACTCTTATCTTGGTATTCTGATTCTCTGATTTGTAGACTGGTGAACTGGTAGTGAGTTTGGAAGATGATGATGAACTGATTTTGAAAGAAGACAGTACGCTGAAAGCAGCTGGAGTAGGTAAGAGCACATTTGTATTGACTGAAGGTGCCGTTCATGGTGGCTGTCATTAAACTGCTAACTGGCTGATTATGTTTGGATAGCCTGCTGAAAAGTAAATGCTAGTCCTGGTGCTCTTTACACTACTTGATAATTATTCAGGGAAGAAGGGGGAGTTAATGTACATTCAAATCATTGGACTGAGGGCAGCAGGTATCTGCACTCCAAATGTTCAGAATGCAAATTGTGATTTTTAGAGGATATGCTTATAATTCTGCTGAGAGTAATTTGAAATGATTGACAGATAGGTTATTAGTACCGTGTCTGCTTGGTCTTATCAGTAACATTTAAACTGATGTTTTGGTTAGAAATGTGAGAAATGGAACCAGCATGGAATAATGAAATAAGATTAGATTTGTTTAATGTGCAGCATACAATGCCTGATAGCCAGATTGCTCAGGAAAGCTCAAGCAGTATCATTTAGAGAATGTGCTGAACATAGCAGAGTTGAAACTTGACCTATTTCTCACATTTTGACAGGGAACTACATATAGGGCATGTCTTTTGGTAATGTAAAGAAATGTCTGTCATAATAAAATTGACACTCCTGGATGTCCTTTGGGCTTCTCATAAAAGTGGCTCAATGACTTTGTGGCAGCACAGTACTTAAGGGATGTAGTTGCATTCCACCTTTATATGGACATTTGCTCATTTGAATCTGATTTGCCTCACTGGAATGCAAAACTGCCTGTGCTCTAAGTGCAGGGGTCTCACAGAAGCAGCTCCCTCCTGTTCCTGATGCCCTCTGATTGCTCCCCAGCTAGTGAACAGTATTTCTTTCTCATAGGTTTCTTGGTTCTTTTGTTTCCTGACGTTTACTTCCTGGTTTTAAGAGGCTTGGGATGTCTCTTTAATGTTTTCCTCTGTGATGCACTGCAACTGACCTCAGTATACATTTACTAAAGGTCTTTGCATGTTCCTGTAATGTGCATGATAGTTATTCTACTAAACCAGGCCCTTTTATGTGGGAAATAGAGGTTCCTTGGAAAGCAGGATTACTGGCATTCAGTTTTTACAGATGTGTAATTTAGTTAGCAGGAGAGTCATTTAAGCATGATTTTTACATACATAGCACATAAGAGGCAATCCAGTTCAGGAAAGGGACTGATGACAGTGCCAAATGTTGAATTAGAAGTTGTGTTGTCCAGAATTGCCTGCTTTATAAAAGGCATTGATAAATACTTGTACATGTTACTCCTCTTTGAAACTAGGTTCCTAGCTACAACAGTAAAACAGTTGGATGCATCTCAAAAAAGTGTCAAAACATCAGAGTAAATGTTCCAGTGGAAGGAAATTGGAATAGAGCAGCCTGTTCTGTGTCTCAGTACAAAGAGAGGGGTGACTTGTGCAGGGAAGACAACAATTTAAAGCTGCTTTTTATTTGTTTCAAGATAACTAACAGCAGTTAGTCATTAGTATGTAATGGGTATTTATGACAGAAAAGAAAAACTTAGCTTTGTAAAAAGTAATGTGCCATTATTCCATAGAATGTTGGTATGTTTCAGTGAATCATCATAGAATGATCTGGGTTGGAAGGGACCTCAGAGATCATCCTGTCCAACTCCCCTACAGTGAGCAGGGACATCCCCAACTAAATCAGGTTGACTGAAGATTAGCCAAGGTAGGAGTGGGATCTTTCTAGTAAAGTCCTGAAGAAGTCCTTCAGCAAGAAGGGGAAAAGAATAAACCAAGGAAGTGAACTATGATAGCATATACTACTAGACCTCATTTTGTACATTTTCATTTAAATCAGTAAGAAGATTGGAAATTTCCTATGGGCATATGATGTTTTTCCAATATCTAGTCTGGACAAGTTTTACTAGAATAAAATGGAGAATTGCTGTTAGAAAATATGGAAAATTCTGAGACATGCAGAACATTTTTTCTAAGCTGCAGTTGATTGTCCTTGGCACTTTACAGGATTGGGCTAGAGAGTTATAAATTATGAGGACATTAGATGAGTATTCTCAGGAAAGCCTCTGTGGTAGTGATTATTATTACAGCTATTATCTAGTCAGCAAAGTTAATGCTTGCCTGTTTTTTTTAAGAGCACAGTGTAATGTTAATAAAGTGTTCAGTATTCACTGCAAAGTCTTGTCTGTTTTCTAGTTGAGATTCTAAAACCCCTTCTACTCTTTTTTTTTTTTTTTTATCCTTCCCTTTTTTTACCAGACAGGCAGACTTCATTAACTTCAGGTTTAATTTAAAAAATGAATGTGGAACTTATTGGCTCAGCACCTTAAAGAATTCCATGTTTAATAATTGTGAAGGCTTTCCATCAGATTTGTCTCCTTTCTGAATTAGTAATGTTGCTGACTTACTGTTTTAGAAGAGGAAGTCCTTGACCTACTGGGTTGAAAGAATTGTGACTGCTCTGAACCTTTGTGGGTCCTTTAGCTCTGCCATATCCCCTGTGAATAATTAGAGGTATTTGAAGGTATTGCTGGAGAAGCCAATTTGTGTCTTTCACTTTGCATATTGTTGAAGCCTCATGAATTAATCATCAGCAGGGCAAAAAATTAACTTCTTCCAACACATATTTTGATGGGTCATGAGGGAGAATGTAAAGTGATCTGTAAAATATTCTACTGATCCTCTAAGTCTTAAATTATTATACCTACAGGCTAATTTAGTGGAAAAAAATAGTTTCTTTTCCCTTTCCTAAGACAAATGCACAAAAAAAGGAGAAAATTAAGCTGCATTATTTTTCTACCATTTGAAGGTGTTAGAAATGCAATCACTTAATTTGCTGAATGCTTATACAAACAATTCTGAAGACTGTTAAATCTTGAGGGGCCTTTTGTAGATATTTTCCTCTATATTTCAGATTCTTGGTTTGTTTTGGGGTTTTGTGTGTTTGGTTTTGTTGTAGTGGTGTTTTTTTTAACAAGGTTAAACAACATTTTTAATACTGCAATTTTTAATTTTTTTTTAAATATGAAGAGGGTGGGAAAAAATATGTGGTGATTTAGAATTGTCTTTGAATAGACCAAAAGTTGCCAATTTTCTTCTAAGATTCTAAATAGCTGACTGTTGGGTGATTCACTTACTGGTATGCTAAATATTTATGTTCTTTAATTCGTTCTAGCAAACGAGACCGAATTAGCATTCTTCTGTGAGGAAGATTACAGAAACTACAAAGCTAATCCTGTTTCAGCCTGGTGAAGATCCCAAGAGATTGTTTTGTTTTCCCATACCTGGTGTAAATTTTCCTTATTCTGCTTAATGAGATTTTTCTTAAAGATCAATAAATCCTAAAGGATTGCTTTGCAAACAGTGCAATTCCCTTCCTGTAGAAGTTAATTTCTGTCAATATGCTAAGATTGAGAGAAGGAAAACTGGGGGACATAATGACTTTTCTTTCTTGTGTTTCTTTTCCCTTTGCTTACCTATTCCAATGTAGGCAGTGGATTGTCAGACCTGTGACATGTTTTTGGTGTGATCCTACCCATTATTAGCTATGTATGGAGATGATACAATGCACAATAAGATCCCATCCACAATACTAACTTCTAATGAAAATGGAAACGTTTTATCACCAAGTCACTGGGCGTTTTAGAGAGCTGGAGAAGAGAATCTCTCTGTTTTAAGTCAGCTTTAGTTTTCTCATTTTATGTTTGGTCTCTTTTGTTTAAATAGTGCAGATTGGCAAGTGTTTCATGCTTTTCACTGGTGAATGCTTTGCTTTATACTCTCTTGCAGCCCTCTTTAGCATGCTGAAAGGGACAAATGACTGTTGGGAGGCTTTCGTATTCAAGGACCAGCTTGCCTGTTTCTAGCTTTACTTCATGGAGACTTCATGGAGACATCAGGTAGCAACCTGAATTCTGGCAGGACATCAGTGTGGATAAGTAGGAATTAGGCATTCTTCTAGTAGAGTGAAACTCATAATTTCAGTTTTAAGAATAAAACTCGAGTGATTGCATTTTTGTGAGGAGAGGTCCTGTCTGTGAGCCACATCTTCAAGACTTGAATTAATTCTTTCTTGCTTTCCAAAAGCCAAATACTGTGTTGCTGTATGTTAGTTCTTGGTAATTCCAGGCTTTCCTACTACAATAACCAAATCAAGAATAAGAAAAACAGTCATGCATCCACTGCAGTACCTTTTGATAGATACTGCTAATGTACCTGCTTTTAAGGGGGTACCAAGGTGAGACACTGTGCCTTTAAACCTCTCTTCACTGCAGAAGTAGTAGTGCTGGCTCTCTGCCATAGCACACTTTTTGGGCATGGGCTCTGCTAAATCGAAAGAGACCTGGTATGCAATTGCTTTAGACCCCCATATCTTTCCAGAAAAGTAAGCTTTTTTCTTTCTTAAATTGACTGTGATAATGAAAGCAGAGGTGATTTCCAAAGTATCTAAGCAGAAGTTCTCTTTACTTTAGATGTAGCGCCAAAGAAACCTCTAGGTATAGTTCCCACCTCATTTTCTTCATCCTTCCTGACAAGAAGCTGGTGTAGACTGTGTTTGGTAACTGGTGTTACTGACCAACAGTTCTGCTTCAAACAGAGTTTTCTCCTTTCGTGAGCACTTTGTTATCTGTGATTAAAAGAGTGATTCTATCTTTATCTTGTAAGGGGGAGTCTTGTGTCACTGAAGTCACCTATGCTCTCCTGGGATTTAGATGCTGTTATGCATGCTCTCTTGAATTTGTGAGAATTTACCACTTGCCTCCTCTTTCTGTCCAAGCTGTCTTTTTTGTTTACCTGCTCCCCAAACATGGGCCCATGTCTCAGCTACTTCCTTACACAGTTTGTCGTGTTTGCATGACAGTGGCTAATATGAGTTTGTACTCATTTTCTCAGACAATTGAAGATAATACTTTGCATTCCAGAGTATACCGGCTTTGTTCAGCCAAATTTGCAATAATGAAGGTAACTTTGTAAGAAGTAGCTGGCATACTAGAGAGATTAGTGTCTCAAACTTTCCTACCAAGGCATCTAGATGGCATCTGTCTGCACACTCAGGCTGAGCAAACCCTGTCATTCTTTTCCTCCTGTTCTGGGTGTTTAAATTTGGACTCTAGCCCTTTCAGACAGATTTGGATTGGTTTTTTTGATCCCTTTTCTCTAAGACATTTGTATTTGAAAGAGTCACCAAATTTTAACAACTGTCCTTTCTGGGCTAATACAGTTAAAAATGTTTGGTGCCAGACAGAGTGTGGCACAGTCAATTGAGTAATTCTACAGCATCAGTGAAAAAATGGTAAATGTTTTAATGCAAATAATCAAGACTGCTGTGTCTGGCACTCCAGATTAGCTTCTCTTTCCAAGGGAATATTTTAACTACTGCTTTGTGAGTTCAGTTCACTGTGGCAGGAGGCGCTTCCTTGGATCATTTCTGTAGCAGCACAGTAGAACCTTTTGTAATGCTCTCAATGGCCATGCTCGTAAACTAGTTTCTTCCTGAAGTGTTTTTCTACTGTGTGTTTTGTTTTGTTTTCTAATTGGACTTTTAATAATACTGCTTTCAAATAAACCCCACAAAACAGTAAATAATAACTGAGAACTTGTTAAGATAGATGCTGTTCCAGCATTTTTTGTTGGGAAATGGTATAGCCTTGTGTCAAAATAGGTTTGATTCCAGGATTGCTGAGTTGTGAACGAAAATCTTTGAACACTGGCTAATAAACTACTAAAGACTGAGATGTCTTTGCCCATGTTGTTATGACACCTTCCACTAGATATGTTGTGAGCTGTGGTGTTTCTCTTTCGCTCTTTAGGCATATTAAGCACATCCCTTGGCAGATCATTGACATAAAAATGAGCATGCAAGTAACAGTCCAAGAGCTACCACATCCATGACAAGACATCCATAGGTCCTGTCCTTGTAAGGTAATAGCCACAGAATTCCTGAGTGTCCAGAGATGAAGAAGGAAAAACCAGAACATGGAATACTCATTGTGGTCTCATACGACTGGTAGGATCCTGGATTCACAGCCATAGCAGCCAGCTGGAGACATTACAACTGCTTCAGGCAAATGCATGCTTTTGCTTATTGAGCAGTCTGGACTCAGCTCAGTTTTCCTGGTTGGCACCCGATCCACCTTCCATGACTTCCTTTTTTTAGTACTACGTGGCACAGATTGCAAGTGATGAATGAGTCAAGCAGAGATGCCCAGTAGACAGCTTTGCTACTTTTCATATTATCAGGACATTGACTTTTCCCTACTACCTACTTTTCTTTTGAGTTAAGAGAAACAGGCACACCTTTGCATGTTTTCCAGCCACTTCCTTGTGCTTCTTGCTGCCACTTCTGCTGATTTGCAGTGCTTTAATGGTTAGGTTTGCACCTCATCTGATATGCAATAGCAGCATTTCCTGTGGCAGTAAATGTACTTTAAAAAAAAGTTACTATTCGTGAAGAAATATACTTTGAAATAAAGAGAAGTTTTTTTAATGTAAACTGTCACTAATAGCGCACAACAAAGGATCCTTTCTTCTTGCTTTACAGAAGAACTTGCATAGGACAGCACTGTCCACTGGTGAGTGGAAACAAAAATGTTTTTATCATAATGCTTTGTATCTTGGAAGGAAATGAGAGAAGTTACATTAAAAAAAAAAAAAAAGGGGGGGGGGGAGAGGGGGCAGCAAAAAGCCAAGACCTGTTGCCATAAACTGTCTTTGTTTGCAGAGAAAGCCACCAGATGTCAGCACAGCCTGTTCTTTCATTCTCCAGAACTTGTGCAAGCCAAGAAATATGTAATGTTTATGAAAAGTGCATATCTGTGAATTGGTTTAGCCTGCCTAGGGTTCTGGTGATGAAAGCTAAATCCTTTCCTTGCAGAAAATATTTCTTTTTATATTAAAATCAAAAAGCGGCAAATTGAACTGGTATCAGGGCTTAAATTCCTCTTGTTGGAGGGCATCCTTTGTGGAGCCAGTTCCAGCGTATCAAAATCTTTGCATGCTGTGAGGAGGGGTTTCCAGAACATTCATTTGAAGAATTGTCTGGAAAAGATCAGTGTTAATTTGCTGAGGTTTTGTAAAGTAGACTTTAAGTATGTATTTTTTAACACAAGGAAGACCACACAGAACAGGCACACGTGCAAAGCAGAGCAAAACATCTTCAGCAACACAGCTTAAACCCACAACAAATGTATCCTCCATGCTTCTGACCCTAAGCTCCTGCTATTTCTTCCTTGTAGTGCAAGGGCTGAGGAGAACCTGGCAATGCATTCTGTGGGCTACGCTCAGTGAGCTGAGATGGGGTGTGAGTTTTGGAGCCCAGATCTGAGCACTGTGCACAGCTTTATGCTGTCAGTGATTGAAGTGCGTGTAGACACTGCCTGGTTAAAAGGGTAAATTTGAGTTGGTGCAGAGGGACAAGGTGTGACAAGCTTTCTGCTGAGATTCCTGTCACTTTTCTTGTAGCAGCTTGCAGATGCTGGGGGGACTAACAAAGAGAGGGAAGTTAAGTAGCAGCTTGGTGTGTATGAGAACTGTTTATTGATTCTGAACTATCACTATTAGCCCTCAAACACTGTTCACAATCCAGAGGTGATGCATGGGAAATGCAGCTGTGCAGTCTTGTGCTGTCTGCAGAGGAAGAGCACTATGTGCGTGGGTGCAGCCAGCATGGTGGTGCAGGTGGTTTGGGAGGTGTTATTCTCACTACTCTTACTTCTGCATAGCACCTTCTTCTGCTTCACTAGGGACCAGGACCTTGTCTTGAAGCATTGCATCTTGTTATGGTTTGGATTAGAGAGGTGTGTGTTTGGGCTGGTGATGCAGCTGGGGAGAGGAGGGAGCATACAGCTGTCATCTTCCTGTTAGATATGTTTTATAAGGTATGGCTTGTACCTTTCTCTGATAGGAATAGACTCTTTCCTTTGAAGTGGGCCAAAAGCAGCTAGCCAGAAGAGTGGAATTTTCAATTAGTAATATTCAAGAGCTCAGTACTACAGATGAGTGTAAGAATTTACCTTTGTATGCCCATTTCTGTTCTCTGGCAGCTGACTTAGTGTTGTGTAGCAGGAATGTTGGCAAGAACTGCTGTTGTCTGTTTTCATTCCACGTCTTGGGAAAGTTTAATTCTGCTTTCTATCCTGAAGCTCATATGAAGAGCATATTCTTTAAGGCCAGTGAAATGAGATTTCTAAAATGGATGGTGTGGTTGTGGGCTGTTTTTCACACTGCTTTGAGATCACATCTTTGGCTTTATGCACATGTTTGTGTCCATGCAAATGAAGGACATCAGTTGGTTTTAGGGTCAAAGCCACAATCTAGAAATGAAAGCCTTGCACCACAGCAGTTAGTATCATGGACATTTCTTCACGCTACTCCCCTGCCCCTTCCCTCCCAAATCAAATAAACCTGGTTTTGCAGAAAGCAAACCTGAAACTTGCACAGCAACGTTGTTTTCTAGAGGGCTGGATGAGACAATTACTTAACTGCAGACATCTGATGGTAGATAGCTCTTTAAGCCAGCAGGTTGGCATGCAGCAGCTGAAGCTAGCTAATTGCAGATCAGATATGGGAAACATAACAAGAGTAACTAACCAGCTGAACAGCAGCTGTAGGAGATCCTCCAGTGCTGAGGTTTCTAAATCTAAAGCAGATTATCTTTCTGGGAGGACTGCAGTAGTGCCCCTTTAAGTCTTTGAAAGATTCCAGTAATACTATGGCTTGGAATATGCGATCCCCCTGACTGGCCACACACTGGTTATTTTTAGTCTTTGATTAGGAGAGTCCTGCACATAGTCTGCTAACAAGAACTGTCCCTAATCATAATGGTATCATCCTGATGTATGTTGTATGCTCAGCTTTAAAATGAGCATGGTTCTGACTTACACTAAAAAACCTAGTGCAGAAGTTCTGCAACACTGATGCTGCTTATTACGGCACAATAAAAGAAGACTGTACTGGTATAACAAGTCTCATGTCTCAAACCTGAGCTCAGTGTGTGAAATTTTGAGCTCAAGGATAACACCAGAGTTTTGTTGCTGGTTGCAGCAGGTGATGCAGCCATGCTGGCTAGCTGGGAGAGACTGGAGAAAATATATTGTGTCAAGGTGCAGAAGCAAGTGCACCCCCCTAAAGATGTAACTGTAGTTTGATCTATCACTTTATAATTAAATCCCTGAAAAGCAAGAAACCAAGTGCACTGTGAAAAGCTTCGTATTATGAAACAGAAGGAGGGAGAGAACTGTACCTGCAGAGGTTAATCTTCAGCACAGGAATTTAAATGAACTCATTAAAATTAACTTACAAATTAGCTCATTAAAATGCAGTGCTCCAAATCCAGAAGTTGGTTGAGCTGGCATGTCGCTTCTCTGAAGAAGTGGCTTAAGAAACAGAGAACAAATTGATAGCATTTAAAACTCTCTTTTTCTTTCCAGTCCCATAAACCCTCATTTGGAACTCCCACTTCCTTGAACTCTGTATCAACAGTGCTTTTTGTTTAGTGAATTAAGCTTGTTTGATCCTGTGCTACAAGTGCTGTGTAATGCCACTAGCCTCTTGTAATGAGAGGTAAGTCTGTACCCACTTGTGCCCTCCCACATGGCTTAGAACTCCATAACTGAGGCCCTGGCACCACAGGTCACAGCAATGATCATTTTCACCTATTACCTTGATAACCTGACTTTACCAGCTGCTGGCTGTAGTAGGTTTTACTTCCTAGTGGTTACATTCAAGATAATCACACTACTGCTGCTATTAAACTAAAGATAATATTTAGAGGAAAGAGGGGAAAAAAAGACTCAAAAGAGTTCTGATATAATTATATAGACCTGTTCAGAATATCCTTTATATAACTACAGATGCCAGTGATTAAAACTGGCCTCTTACAGCTTTTCACTTGGTTCTTACATATCTCAGAGGCACATAGTAGGCAATACAGAAAATAAAAATATAAAGAATTTACATTCCAGCTGTATATTCTGCAATAATGTGTATACATATATACAGAGAGAGAAATTCCAAGTACAAACCCAGTTAATTGATAAATTTTAAGCCAACCTCACAGAACCCCCCATTCACATAAAGAAATGTATAGGGAAAAGATAACTGAAAATTCATTAAACTGCTTTTCAGCATTCCAGAATTAGGAGAAATTACTCAAGCTGTTGTGTCAAGTGTTTTAAGGACCAGATGCCTACAGAAGGCATCATTTGAAATGGTGTTCTGCATTTATAGGAACAGCTTTCAGTCTTTAAAAGGGACAGTGACTGGCTGGACAGTATTTTGTCACAGGAGACACTTGACCAGCCTTTTTTTTAGATGCTGTGGAGCTGTGGTAGCTGTGGGGATTTTTAGCTGGCTTGTCTGTCTATCTGGGCTTGTGTCTGGAGCCAGCTCCTCAGGTAGGTCCAGGTGCCTGACTCTGCTTTCACTGATGAAAACCATCCATTTGCCATTGATGGGAAAGGGCATGTGGGTGTGAAAATCATGTGAATAAAGCAAAGGTGCAAACCTGACTTCTGCTGGGTAGAAAGGTGAGACTTAAGCCTTGCAGTGACTCATAATAAAGCCACACCTTTCCCCTTGAAGACAAAGCCTGCAAGGCTGTGTAATGTTCTTTTCTTGCCTCCTAATTTTCTTTTTTCCCTGCCAGGCAGTGGTCTTGCCTGACCCAAAGATCTGAAAAAAAGCTTAGGTGGGAAGAAGAGGCATTGGAATACACTATTGTAAACAGAAAATGTGTAAACTGGTTGTGTTATATTGACTTTGTTTGATCATGAAATAGAAGATAAGACTAAAAGAACAAGCTTGCTGAATCCAAGAATGAGTTAAACTGGACTGTGTGGAATTATACTTAGGTGAAACTGTCTCAAATCCATGCAGAAACTTCACCTACCATTCAACCACAAATAAATAGTGCTGAGTAATCTATCTGCTTGGTGAGTGATTTGATCAGGTGCTGATCTGGGCTAGGTCATAGAGGTAGGTGGGGAAACCTGAATAACCACAGCTTTCTGAAGGGGACACTGTAAAAGAATGGTACCATGTTGCCAAAAAAAAATTAGCTGATTATGAAATATAGACATTTCCCTCATGCTGACTTCTTCCTATTCAGTGAAAAGAATTGGCATTTAGAGCCTTGACTTTAAGCCTTAGGCAAGAACTGAAATCCCTCAGTATCATGACTGGCACTGTAAGCAATATTTGGAGAATATTACTCACTGCAGAATTTGAGGCTGAACAGGGAATTCTTAAGATTCTCTGTGTACAAATTATGCAGGGTAGAAGCAATGTTGGCTTGTAGGGCTTATGCACCCCAAAGTTGATGATTCCTCCCCCCCATTAATAAACTGGTCTAGTAACAGGTACTTTCTTGCCCCATATACTGTACCTCATTTGATGCCGATAGCTGTTGTTTTTCAAAGCAATACTGAACATTGAGTGGTGTCTGTTTACTTAACTGTAGGAAAATGAGACTATTCTAGCCATGTCCTTATATCTGACATTACTGAGTAGTCTTCTTGTATCATGCCAATTGCCTGCTTTTAAATAAGCTTTTGTGAATACCTGTTCATTCTCTGTCTGGTGATTTGGATGTCCAAAACCTGAAGAATTGTTCTGATAAAAAGCAAGAGCGTAAAGGGATGGAAAGTGACAGGTAGAAAATGAAATTAGGACAGAAATCTTCATTGCTTGTACCTTGTCCAAAGTGGGTGTGAAGTCAGAAGAACATTTGATACCTGCTTTGTGATCTAGCAAGTGACTTTTTAAGGTCAAGGCATGAAGGACTATGCCCAAAATGTACCACTACTGTATTTTCATGTTGTAGTCGAGACTTTCTGATCCCTTTGCAAGAGCATATGAAGATCTTACTGCTAGTGAAACCAATGGAGTTTAGAGCTGCTGTTTTGTCTGTGTAAATGGGCATGTTCAGGTGACAATGATTTCTAAAAGCTTCACCCTACTATTTGATGTAAGGCCAGCTGGAAGGCCTTGGTTTTCTCCATGTAATTTTGTGAAGCAGCAGGCCTTTCTGATAATTAGCTTCGCTCTATTTCTGCTTGAAACTTGGGCTTAGTAAAACAAGAACATGCAGCAGCAGCAATTGCCATCTCAGAGCCAGCAGTGCAGACCACATGTGTAATGTTAGGGAAATCTCTCTTCAGATGCTTTTATACTGCTGGAAAAGTTGCTTTATTTCCATAGCTGATGTGCACAGGAACAGTGTACAGGACCAGAAGTGCTGTCTGTATTTGAGAGAATAGGGATACTCGGGCTTGCTGTCATATTTGTATGCTTTTAGTAAGATCTGCAGATATCCTCATAATGTGGATAGTGCTGTTCTTATTTGTCTATAGAGTTCATTGAGGAGACCAAAACCAGAGACAATTCATCTTTCCAAAGCTTGCTGCCTTAATTGATCCAGATACTCAAGAGGCAGATTATCTTTGCTCTCATAAACCCAAGAAAATCTGTGCTACTTCTGCCACCCCCTCCCTTATCCCCCTCCCCCCCAAAAAAGGATTCTGTGATTAACATTGGTGGGGACATGGGGACAGCTAGGGAGGCAACCAAGAAGTACTGGTCTACAGAGCTGCCAGCTAGGACCTCAAGTGAGTGATGTGACTAACAGAGTCCATCGGTTTCCCATGTATGTAAGTGCTGCTAGCTTGGCTTTCACAGTTGTTTTTAAGGCAATAAATGTGCTAGCAAAACAACAATAGAATGTAACTATTACTGTCTAAACTAGTTTCATCATCATCCACTTTCTAAAATCATCAAATTTTATTCTTTAGCCACAATACAATTATACCAAAACATACATATATTTAAGAAACACCTTTATAGAAATGTTGATAGTGCTTTGAAATCCTCTGTCACAGCCAGGGCTCTGTTAGACATTGCTAGAGGTCTCCCCACTTGAAAATTCCCCTGTTGTGCTGGGCAGGACAAACTTCACATATCTCCCCTTCTCCCAGCCCCTCCTGATTCGCAGAAGTCTTTGCTGGATGCAGGGCAAACTGAAGATGACTTTTGCTAGGATCACAGTACATGGGACGAGCAGTGTGAGGGTGTAGGTGGGAGGCAGGTAGAATTTGTACTGGCTCTCATCAAAGGCTCTTGACCAGCCGTATGTGAGTGTGTGCAGAGTGCTGATCACCAAGGCAATAAATCCGAGGGTAGACTAAAAGGAAGAGAAACACAGAGCAGTTAGCAGAGGACCTTGTGCCTGGGTATTTTGCTGTATTTTTTAACAGTATTTTTTAAGTGTGCATAGCACAGAGAAAGCAATGAGTATTCCTGAGTTTCTTGACAGAATAAAACCTTTCCTGGGTAGTGTGCCAGACTGCATTTTTCTTTTTCTAATCAGAGGTTAAGTGTGATATTAGAAACTCAGCAGGACTTTCCCGGAAGATGCTGCCAACTCGGCTGAGAGGTGGGCTCTTGCCTCTGTGTGAAGCAGCAGCTCCCAGCCCCTGCCGAGCACTGAACCGTAGGCTGCTCGCAAATGCTCCTCCCAAGCTGCAGCTGCCTGCTCTGCTGCCTGCCGATCCATGGCTGGTGAGAGGCTGCTGACCGGCAGCGTGAAGCTTCAGCATCGTGGCTCCGGACCAGCAGTTGGCACTGTCAGAAGTCAGTGAAGCTGTAGCTTTACTGTAAAGACACCTTCAGGTAACTGCTGTCATCTACAGGATAATGAGATCGTGGAGACAGAAGTGCTCTGTTCTGAGATGAGCAACAGCCCTGAAGAGTTTCCTTCTCTGTCCTTGAGATCTGTGTTGGTTTGTGAGCCAGACCACCAGGCTTAGTCCTTGAAAGGGGGAGTCAAGAGCCCTTTATTCATGCAGGGAGGCAGCAAGAACCCAGTCTCTGTTCTGCAGACAGGAACATCCCCTAGTTTCAGATGAGATCATGGCTCCCAGGTACCCACAGAGATAACAACTGGCCTGATATTTCCAGCTCTTGCTGAGGGTTGCTCTGAAGAGAGGTTTTATACTGTGGTCCGCTCACTGGTGGTTTCCTTCCAGCATCAGAGTTGCTGGCACCCAAGTGTGCCAGCTCCCCCTGCCCACTGGCACTCAGCAGGAGCTGGGCACTTGCTCCCGGTGGTATCTTAAGTACAAGCCTTGGTTGCTGTATTTTCAAAGAAAAGCATATTGCTCTGCTGCCCTACTTTGCATGCTTGGTCTAAGTTTGCAATAATTTAAAGATGCCTAGAGAAGAAAAAATTTTGCTGCTGATGTCCCTCCCTTAGGAAAGGAAGCCTTTACAAGTCAAAATATCTGGCTCAGTGCAACTAGACAGAGATCAGCAAGAAACAGAGTCTTCCTGAAGGTGTGTCCAGGAAAGGACACAGCAGGGAAATAAGGATCCAGGGCAAGACAGGAGCAAGAATTTATCATAATTTTCTCTTGAAAAAATAATCTTAGCTGGAAAACTACTCAATTCAAAGCATTCCTTCCTATTTTTGATTGAAGGGAAACTGTTTAAAAACCCAAACAACTTTTAAAAATGTACTATGTTGTTACCAACAAGCTAGACCAAGGTTTCTCTAACCTTCAGAGCTAATCATTTAGGAAGCTTTAGGACTGGGCATGGGAGGGAAGGAGAGCTCTAAAACATGCTACCAGATCCTGGTACTTCACTTTTACAGCACCTATCAGGCAGTCATGTGGGTGTCACTGAGTGCTGCCAAGATTTCACTTGTATGACCCTTGCCAAGGTAGAGAACTCTTCTCTGTCTTACAGCTGAGCATTACTCAAGGTTGTGCCAGGAGTTGGGAGCAGCCCTGTGAACTGAACATCAGTCCTGCATGCATCCCCACACACAAGTTTTCTTCCAGTGACAGCTGTCCTTATCAGAGCCCACGTCTGACTTCTAAAACAAAGAGATAACAAGCAGCAAACCTGAACAGGGTCACTTGAAAAATTAAGGAGGATTTTGCTGCAATGTGCAGCTGAACCTAACAGCAGTGCTTGACCCACAGCCCATCCATCATTTATTGACTCTGAGCACTTCTCTAACACAGGCGAAAAAAACCCCTGGACAGCAAGAGGTTGGAAGTAGCAGCTTGAGACTCATCTGGCAGAGAAGAGATGTAAAGCAGGGCGGGGGGAAAAGGGACAGGGTGAAGTCCAAGGGCAGCAGATGCTTTCTGCCCTGGGCAAAAGGTGCTTTCAGCGTCAGCCTGAGCAGGGCTCTATGCATGGCAGAGATGTTGGAGCTGGAAATAATGTTTGTTCCTCTACAGTTTCTCTTTCAACCACTGCTGGAACTGGGGGAGAGCAAGAGTGGAAATTAGTAAGACATAAGGTGAGAAACCATCACAGGCACTCAGGGACCCACCTTTGTGTGTGGACAGCAGGGTGCATTGAACAAAAAAAGCTAATTGGCAAAAAAACCATGTATAAGCTGTTGGTGGCTGGAAACAGCACTGGCAGTTCCTCCAACAGCAAAAATGGGCTGATCTGCTCGTAACTCACTTCAGGGCCTGTCTGGTGAGAGCAGGTGTGTGCCCACAGGGGTCCCATTGCTGCTGCGGGAGGACCTGTGGTCAGCAGGGCCCCGTGGCTGCACCCACCAGACAAGCTGTCAGCCAGAAACAGGCTGATCTGTAAGTGCATGAAAAACAAACATTTTGCTGATCACAGCTTGGCTCAGTATATACAGCTCAATACACACTCGCTATATTGCAATTCAAGAGCATGTGCTTAGCCCTGATACCACACTGAGTTTTGAAGCTCTGCTCTCGTTTATCCTCTCAATGCAGTTTCTGACTATGAAACTTACGGGTTTTTTGTTCTAAACAGTGGCAGGGGTTTCTATTGCACTGTCACAGCATGAGGAATGTGGGACCACCACCCACGTAAGGTGTTGAAGTCCTCTCAAAGACAACTGTATAAGAATGGTATCTACCTAATGCAGGCTTTGCATATATTTTCTATTCTGTATTAACTTTATATCTCTCCCATCTCCTTGGTGTCTGTGAGGCTCCCTATAATGCATCAGCAAAGGTGATTCAGTCGCCTGTGGCTCATTTAGAAATGTCTGGGTAGCATCCAGAGCAAACAGTCCCTTCCCAACCCAAATACATTTCTGACTTCTGCTGCTGTCAGTCTTGTGAAGTCATTAGCTCCATGGAAGTGGCTCTGGCTCACACTTCTTTGACAGGAGGGTTAGAAAAGGTCTGATGACAGATTCTTTGTATTGTGTGATACATGAGTTAAGAAAGAAAGCAGGTCAACTCAACCTTCAAATTCGAGGAGGACTTCACAGGATGGGGAGGTAAAGGCAATCATACAGATTTTTACTTCTCAGCCAATTAGAGTTGATTTGTAAATCACCAGGGAACATTAAAAATGTCCTCTGTAAGCTGATTTACACACAAATAATTTGTTATCCAGCGTCTACATCCTGTACATTTTCTGTTAATCAAAAATGGACATAAAGGGGGATTGTATACTCAATTTAACTTTATGTAATTGAAATTTGTATATGTGCAGCAACTACTATAAAAATTAACTGTTATTTTTTCCTAAAAACTTAGCAACAATCTGAACAGGATTTTTGGCCCATTGGGCAACAGAAGTGTATTTTAAGAGCATGGCAGGGTCCCATGACCCCTACTACAGGTGTACACACTGCTGCTAGAAAATGTCAAACTCGGGAAGCTCCAGGTAAGGAGGGGACTAAAGTGGCTCCTGAATTTGTAACAAACCCTAGCTCTCTCAAATGTTGCTTTTGGTGCATTGTCTCTCAAACACACCAGCCAGTTCAACTGAGAGGCAACAAATTTCTGTCTTTTCTGGGAGACCTCTGCCTGGTGTGGCTGCACTCCACATTCTCCCTTTCCTTCACTTTTCCCTGGCATGGGAAGCCACAATGCCTTTGATGTGCTGTAAAGGGGTCAAGTGCTAAGCATCCCAGATATCTGAGAAAGCAGCCTCATGCTTCACCCCTTGTATTTTACATTGTGCTGCAGTGCATTAATGCAGGGAGGATCACACTGTGCTATGTGAGTGTTAACCTCTGGAGCCTGGGAGCAGTAGCTGTAACTGCTCTTAACTGCCTCAATAACAGCATCACCAACTTCCTGAAGAGTAAATAATTTAAAAGAGCCCTCATAAAAAAACCCCAAACCAAAACAACAAACCTAAACCAACTAAAAACCCAGATGCTAACATTCGAAGAGATCTGTAACCTGCTCTTTTTACAACGTATTTCCACAGTAGGGCACAATACTAGCTGTGCCTCTCCTGCATGTGATCAGCTGGAAGCTTGTGTAGTGCTGTCATGCTTTTATCCCACACGGACAGAAATAGGTGTATGTTTCCATGAACTAAGCCAGCCAGTTCCCACGTGGGGCAGCCAAGAGCTATTTTAGAGCCGACCATCAAGTAAGGGGAGATTTAGACTGGATATAAGGAGGAAATTTTTCACAATGAGGGTGGTGAAGCAGTGGAACAGGTTGCCCAGAGAGGTTGTGGAAGCCCCATCCCTGGAAACAGTCAAAGTAAGGTGGGACAGAGCTCTGAGCAACCTGATCTAGTTATAGGTGTCCCTTCTCACAGCAGGGGAGTTGGACTAGGTGACCTCTAAAGGTCTCTTCCAACTCTGAATATTCTATGATTCTATATTTGTCTGGTCCCAGCACTAATGTACCCTTGGAAAGATGTGGGAAGGGGTCCCAAAGGGCAGATGCTATAGTTGTGTTACATGCACTGGTAGGAGATGGCAGCACTACCTGTCATTACAATATATATACTACGTCACACAACGCCAACACCCTCCAGGAGATCTGCCAGGCTCCCTGGGAAGCCAAACTGAGATGCAGGGGCTTTCAAAGCATCCTTCCCGGCTACAAGGAGGTACTTCATTTGGCATTCCAGGTATGAGATGCCTAAGCCTGGATCAATTTCTCCAACATACCAGCAGCTGCAGCCTCCCCTGAGACATGGTGGTGAGATTTAATATGCTCCCATTGTCCGATCTGAAAGAAAGGTTTAAAGGCAGGTCTTCCTTCTCCCTGAGGGACAATCTCTTTGGGTCAAGCTGTCCTGGAAAGGCTTTTCTATTCAGTGTAAATCATTACTCAGTAGTCCACAGCAAGAGATGAGAAAAGACAAACTGACTTGCTCTTTTGGTGATCGGGGCACTTGTGGAGGAAGCAGGGGAGCAGGCTTCAAACTCCTGCTCTAATGAATATTGAATTATTTATATGGCACTGGAGAACTTCAATAGGAGAAGCTGGATGATAACTATTCATCCCTACATCCCCAAACCCTGCTGTCCCCTTTTGAAAGGTCAGTTGTGTGCTGATGTGATGCACAGGGATGCTCTGCAGGCAAGATGCAAGGGGACAGGGTCCCACTGTGGCTCACCCATTTGGGGGTGCCACATGGGTCACTGCAGTGGGAGCTGAAGCATGCTAAGTACCAGTGATGTAGGAGACAAGTAACAAGGGGGTTTAGGGATATGACAGTGACATGGTGAGTGGAATTTGGCCTTAAAATCGTCTGTAATGTGCAAGAAAAACACGAAGGTTCATTTCACGCTATCCCTGTTTGGTAGCCCTAAGCCTGCCTCCAAGTACATCTCTGAGAATGCTGCAGCCCCCAAGTTTGGGGTTTGTGAATGTCCCACATATGGACTTGGGTCACTAAGGGAATTTGCCTGTGGGAGCTTGGACATTGCTGCAAGTGATAGAAGGGTCCTAAACCAGTGAATTGAGTTTGGAGAAAGAAAAATTACATTCCTAATTCACTTTTTAGAATCAGACATAGACTTTTCATTGAAATCATACGCAGTTCTCTGCTTCTTGGGCTCTGGCATTTTTATAGACCAGTCTAAGCTGTTTCAAACCTATTCTATTGAATATTTGGGTGCATGCAAGCTCTGCCAAACCTGACCTTCCCATCCTCCCAGGTGCTTTCCTCTTCAGAAGCTCCCTCTCTGAAATGCAAGGGCAGATCTGTATCCCACAGCCAGCTGTCTCCATGGTGGGCTACCTGCATACCTCCACAGCCTGGTGCAAAGTCCCCGCAGCAGCTCTGATACGTCATGCATGACTGACGTGCCCAGCTCCAAGGTGGATCTTGCCCATGCAAGAGAACAACTCTGCCCTCTCAAAATGACCCCAAGGCTTTCTGCCTTTCTAACTTGTGTGACTTCAGGAGGTTTTTAGCTGTGAAAGGCAGTGCTGCTCCTGGGCATCAAGCAAGGGGGAGAAAGGACTCTGCAGGGGGGCGTCATGCAGGCAAAGCCCCCACTGTTCTTTTCTCAGGATTTCTAACTAATGCTGCTAAATGCAGGGTGAGAAAGAACTTCAGCCAAGGCATTAAAGACTCCCTCCTGGAAAGCCTGATGCTAATCCTCACGTGGATGCTCATGACACATTACATTTTCCCTTCCCCCCGAGACAGCAGCACCCTCAGCAGACTAGGCAAGCCCTGTGTAGGAGCAGCAGGGCCTCCCTGGGACACAGCACATCTCACTGCCCTGCCATTTCCCCTTGGTGTCACCTCCAGGGCATGGGGTCCATGGCTCTGGGGTGCACGGGGAGGTGTGGAGCAGCAAGGTTTACCTCTGACACCAGTGCACAGCTTGCAGTTGAAGTGCTGGAGCAGGAATGTGCTGGGACAGCAGGTCAACCTCTGCCTTCCATGGTCTGTATGAGGGCCTGACTGACTGCAAAATCACTCTCTGGCATCAGCAAATGTCAACTTTACCTGGATGAAACTGAATTCCCTCCAGTTGAGAGAGTTTGCGATGGATGGAAGTGAAGTGATGGCAAGTAACGACAGCAAGCCCAGGGCAATTATTCCAACAGAAATATAAATCTCCATCCTCCAGACTTCCTCCTCTACCCAGATATTCATCTTCTTCTCCACAGCCTGGCATGACAACGAAGGTTTGTTAAAACAGAGTGCTTAGGAATAGAAGAACTGATTTTTATCAGTATTATTTTTTTGTTTTGGAAGCAGGTTTCCTGGATGAACACTGGGTCCTATTCACACTTCCAGCTCTATTTTCTTGTTTCAGAGGTGCAGAAATGCTCTTTTATCCCACTGCCATTTGGCCATAGCTAGACCTGATCTCAAGCCTGCTGGGAAGAGCTGCTGAATGCTCCCAGCTCCTACAGACTGTAACCACAGCAGCAAGCCCTAAAGTTGCATTTGGAAAGCTAATTAGAATAAGAAGTCGGTTTAAAGCCATGAAAACAAATACAGATGCTTGAATATGCAGTACTCTCCTAATGACCTTTGTTTTAAGTGCATTTAGGAGGGAAATTGTTCATGCTAATGGAAGGGAAGATAGGTTTTATGCTGCATGGCAAAGAGGAACGTTTAAAATCATCCTCTTCAGCCCATTAAATGGCTTTAATTTACTAAACAAAGATGCTGCTAGAAAACAGAAGGTCGAGGGGAAATGAACACAGGATGCTTGCCCAAGATTAATGTGCAACTGTGGCAGTCAAGAAGGACCTGCTCAAGGTTGGAGCTGGGGATGTTGTTTGATGGATGCTTTGAACAGGCACTGCTGCCAAAACCAGCCATCCTGCCTCACTCTACCCCCACGGCCCCTTCCCTCCTCTCTGTTGGGACAAGCACTTGGAAACACTCAGGCAAATATCTAAGCACCAAAAGCAGATTGGTTGGGGGACATTCCTTGACCAGGTTCCCCACTTAGCTGCACAAAGCTTGTTTCATTCCAAGAGTGAGTGGGGTGGAGCAGTGAGAAGCCAGGGACAGGAGTAGGGCAGAATCACATTTTCCCATGGCACTGCCGAGTTACAGAGCCGGCTAAATTGCCTGAAGGTACCGATCTCACACTGGATAAACACTGCTGAGAGTCTCAATAAAGCAATGAAGTCCTTTTCCATTTCCTTGTTTTCCTAGACTATTACCAGTTCATCACCATCATTTTGTTAAACTCCTGGAGGCACGATATGATGAGGATACAACACCAACAAAACAACCTCCCCTGCTGTTCACTCCAGCAGGCACCTACTGTGAACATCAGTGCGAGCAAACAAGGATCTTTCAAAATCTAAGGAGAAAAGATGAGGGGAACACTGCTCCCTCCACCACTGGATTTCTCCCCTCCTAGCATTTTTCCTGCCTCTACCCTACATGCTAGGGGCCAAGCAAGGCTGGTTTCAAAGCCTTGTCTGTGCTTCTGGTGAGCAATGGGATGAGGTGCTTTGATCCTAGCTGTAAATGCATGGGGAACACCCTGCTAAGATGGCTGCTCCTCAGTGTAGATGAGTGCATGTATGTGGTGTGTGGTTGCCCTGTGAAGGAAGTGCTCCTATAGAGAACAGCTTATTCCCACTGTCCCACATGTGCTTTGGAACGTGAATGCAAAAGGTAGGCTGTAATGCTCACTACCCAACATCTGGATATGTGTAGAACATTACTACAGGTGCTGACCTGAAGAGTCCCCAGATTACCTGCTTGACAGCCATCTCGATTAACTGGTAGCGGTGGGAGCGGCGCATGGGCAGACAGAAGCTGTACATGGCATGCAAAGCCGCACAGAAGAAGCTGAGGAGACCAATCTGCTTTCGGTGCTGGAGCCACTGGTCGAGCCAATCTGGGAAGCGCCTGTATTTGGTGCCATAGTAGAGCTGTGAGCAGGCTGCCAGCACCCCAGGCAGGTAGACGAGGGAGAGCATGACATAGGCCACGCAAGGCAGTGTTGTGTTGACCACCTCAATGGGGATCTTGTACAACTTGTTCTTCTGCTCCCTGATGTAAGGGTGGATGACCTGTCGGATCAGGTTGTAAGTGAAGAAGCAAATAAAGAGCCCCAGAGCCAAAAAGATGGGGATTTTCCAGGCTGGCAAGAGGCGCAGGGGAATGTTCTCGATCTCACAGGCTGATGACAAGCAGCCCATGTCCACAGGGGTGAATCCCATAACTTGAGCAATTTCTGCTACAGTGCGCTTGGCATCTTGGTTATTTGAGCAAATCAGAACCTGCAATGAACACAAAGATACACATAGGGCAAAAAGATCAGGCTGCTGGGAAGGAGTGCGTTGGGAGGGATGCTGTGCTAAAGGGAGCCTATGTTATTCCACTGCCATCATGCTTCCTGGCAGGCTTTCTGATGAGGATTTACCACCATGGCTGCCAAAGACCTCTCTCCTGGACAGGTTTCCTTTCATGTTTGCACCTCCACTTTGTTTTACTGGCTGTGTTTTTTAGATAAGCAGAAAATTAAGTAAACACTTTTCACTTAGGCAGAGGCTCCAAAGACTACAAAGTGTGAAGTGAGAGCATTTCTGAGCAAAGAAACACAGAAGCTATGGAGTGGTCTCTCAGTGTCATGGCCAGCACCCAGATCCCTTCTCCTGGAGCCTAAGGCTATTTGCTGATGCTTCCAGACCTTAGCTGCTGAAACTGTTGGGATTTGGCCCTTGTCAGTAGAAAACAATACCTGCTTATTTCCATCTCTGGCACCTGACTGCAGCGTCCATGCAGAAACCACATTAAAACCCTTGACCACAGTGCTGGCTGGGAACAGGGAAGCCAAGTACTCGGCGTTGGACTCCTTGTGGTGGTTGATCTCAGTGTTGTTACTAACATCCACCAGGATCTTGCCTGCCAGCACATCAGCCAGGTCACAGAGGGTGGAGTAGTGTTCCCTGAAAACTGCCACAAAAATGACATCCGTCTTCTTCACTGCCTCAGCCTGGAAGGTGACTTCTGCTGCAGAAGGGAAGAGGCCAGCTTTTCGCTTTGGGTTGCGGCTGCCCACCACCACCTTGAACCCAGAGCACACCAGGCGGATGGCCAACGACCGTGCAAAGTCTCCACTCCCCAGCACCCCGATGGCGCGGCCAGCTGCAGGCGTGGTACTGGGATCACCCTCCATGCTCCAATGGCCCAGGAGGGGTTTGGCCATATCTCCTCTGGACATCCTGTCACGAAAAACAAGGGGAAATGCAAGTTCATTGTGAAGGGTTGATGAAGTTGATGGGTCACAGTCAAGGGGAAAAATGCCACTTAGGCCACTCGAACAGAAGTTGATGTGATTTTTTTGCTCCCAGTAGCCCAGGACCCATCTGCCAAGCTCACCAGCAAGTGTGCAGTAATGTACAAGCACCATTGGAGGGGGACAAAACACCGTGCTGGCTTGGAAGGTGAAGGGTTTCCCAGGCTTGTGTGATCCAACACCTGCTGGATGCACTTATACATCCTTTGCTGTCCTTCATTCCGGCATCTCACACCGCAAAGCCAGGGCAATGCTAACAGGACCAGGACCAGCAGCTCTCAGACTTCCCATGGAACTACCAGGCATCTTCTGAAAAGCCCAGGGCCAGGGGTCCACGAGGATCCCAGAGCCTATATTTGGAAAAGCCAGGGGAATCCTTCTGATTTGCAGGAGCAGAATCAAGGCAGGGAGCTGAAATGAATGTGTCTTAAAAGTGGTAAACTAAGAGTTGTAGCCTTTGCCTGTTCCAATATTTGGGTCTGGCAAGCACTCTTTGCATCAGCTCTTCAATGAGTAATGAGAACTCACCTGTGACATTTTAAAAAAATATTAAAACATGATGGGATTTGCTCATGAAAGATCTTGATAAGCTTTACAAACATTAATGAATTTTGCACTGTGACACTCTGCTCTCTCTAACAGATTAGATATTGAGGTCACGGAGAGGTTTTTAGCAGATAAATAAATTCACAGGCGGCATACCAACCAGCCCTGGAGGTCAAAAGAAACTCAGGCAGGACACTGCCAGGCTGCTCACAGGCTGTGCCACCAGCAGCTTGAATGTACCTCCTGACTTAAGCAGTGTGGCAAATTTGCCTTTAAGGAATGGCAAATTCCTTAAAGGCAGATTTTTAAAGGGCTCAGAAGGTGTCCAAGGGAGCTTACACATCAGGACAACTGGCTCTTGTATTGGGCACAGAGGTAGAGATTATAAAGACCTTGATTCTCAAACTCATGATATACTGGAGACTGAGACTTGGTTTTGGCAGAGTATTGTCTTGCCTTATAGCTAGTCAAGTTCTTTAAAAGTGAAGGTGACCACTCTGATAAGGTGACCTGGTCCCTGGCACAGGCTGTTTTTTGTAGGCTTTTGGAAGTGTCCTTCACCACAGGCTTTTCTGGGATTGGTGCAGCAGTGGTGCAAAGGGGAAGGGCACTTCTGCATGAATAGTTACCAATGGGAAACAAAGGGTAAGAAGAAATAAATAATTTTCAAAATGGGAGTAGGTTATCAGGAGATTTCCCTGAGGATCTCTGTTGTTCAATATACTCATAAGCTATCTGGGAAAGGGACTGAAATATTGAGAAGAGGGAGCTTGTGTGTGATGATCATTTAGGACAGTCAACCTTTATTGTGAAGAAGCTGCAGAAGGATCTCCTTATTCAGAGTGCCTGAGCACCAAACTTCACTTCTGACACATGACAAGAGCTGTCTGTGGTCATAACCCTCCCCCCCTTAACAATATACGCACTTTAATGATCCACAAATTTGTTACAACCACTCAGAAAAATTACCTGAGGGTCACATAACTCTGAAAATACCAGCCTGGTGTTCCCTGGCAGGCATACCTCGAACAGAGCCTGAGTTATCTGGGGAGAAAATCTCTCACACAGCAACCATGATTCCTCACTCCTGCTCCCCATGGAAAGCCTTACAAAACCCCTTCATCAGATGGACCTTGAAACTATAATTAACCCTCCTGGATGCAAAAAAAAAAAGGAACCAAAATAAAAATCACAGTTTAAGTGACAATACTAATTCTATGGCAAAGGTCTCTGTGCTCTCCTTGCCTCTCACCAAGCACCCCTTTTCCTCAGAGACCAAACCTGCATGTTCACAGAAGTGCTCTCAGGAGAAAACAAGAGCCAAAGAAGGGCATGCTGACTTCTCCCCTTTAATAACACCTTTCCTCTGCTCCACACAGATCATGTAGACTTTCATGCTCTAGGTGAGTAAGAGACTCCCATTAAACTCAGAGTTACTCATACTTCACTCTGAAAGTTTCTGCTTCTGTTCCAGACCTGCAGAAGAGTTTGTGTGCCAAAAGGCTGATTTGATGATGCTAACTGCATCAGCTGGGTTAACCCAGGATGCACATGTCCCTGCCTTAGGTATATTCCATATGTATCACAGTCATGGCAGGTTTCATCCAGGAATTTTAGTGGGAAAGGCATACAAAACTATACAGAAAACACTACTATACTACTGTATAAATCCACAGATCAAACAGCACACTGCAGTTCTGCTCACTCCACTGCAAAAAGGCAATAAACCTAGAAAAGTGCCATAGGGAAAGAGAGAGAGAGATGACAAGGGTTGTCAACTTGGAAAAATAAACATATGGGTGATGAGGGAGAAAGGGACCAAAAAAAGAGTCTACCTGTATTTTTGTAAGGCCTTCAATACAGTTCCTCATGACATCCTTCTCTCAAAATTGGAGAGATATGGATTTGATGAGTGGACTATTCGGTGGATAAGAAATTTGCTGGACAGATGCAGCCAGAGAGTTGTGGTCAGTGTCTCTTTGTCTAGGTGGAGACCAGTGATGAGTGGTGTCCCTCAGGGCTCTTGTCTTGGGACTGGTGCTCTTCAATGTCTTTATTAATGACCTAGACAGAGGTATCAAGTGCACCCTCAGCAAGTTCGCAGATGACACAAAGCTGAATGGTGTGGTTGATATGCCAGAAGGGAGGGATGCCATCCAGAGGGACCTGGACAGACTTGAAAAGTGGGCCTGTGAGAATCAGATGAAGTTTAGCAAGTCCAAGTGTAAGGTCTTGCATCTGGGTCGGGGCAATCCAATATATAAGTACAGACTGGGAGAGGAACTCGTTGAAAGCAGCCATGCAGAGAAGGACTTGGGAGTCATGGTAAATGAAAAGCTGGATATGAGCCAGCAATGTATACTTGCAGCCCAGAAAGCCAACCGTATCCTGGGCTGCATCAGGAGAGGCATGACCAGCAGGTCTAGGGAGCTGATTCTGCCTCCCTACTCTGCCCTCGTGAGGCCCCGCCTGGAGTACTGTGTACAGTTCTGGGCTCCTCGGCATAAGAAAGATGTGGACCTGTTGGAGTGGGTCCAGAGGAGGGCCACAAAGATGATCAAAGGACTAGAGCACCTCCCCTACAAGGACAGGCTGAAGAAGTTGGGGTTGTTCAGCCTGGAAAAGAAAAGGCTTTGAGGGGACCTTATAGCAGCCTTTCAGTACCTAAAGGGGGATTACAAGATAGAAGGGGAGAGATTTTTCAGCTGGTCAGATTGCAATAGGACAAGGGGGAATGGATACAAGCTGAAGGAGGGGAAATTTAAGACTAGAAATTTGAAGGAGGTTCTTTACCCATAGGGTATTAAGGCACTGGAACAGGTTGCCCAGATAGGTTGTGGATGCCCCATCCCTGGCAGTGTTCAAGGCCAGGCTGGATGTGGCCTTGGGCAAGCTGGTCTAGTGTGTGGCATCCCTGCCCATGGCAGGGGGGTTGGAACTAGGTGATCTTTAAGGTCCCTTAACCTGGGCCATTCTATGATTCCATGACCACCTGGAGTTTCTTAAGGTGAAGAGCAACCTCACAAGTAAAGCTCAGGTCAACAGGAATGCTGGAGAGCAACATGGAAACATCAGCCCTCTTTGTCCACAACCAGATGTGCTGCAAAACCCCTAGTGTAAAGTAAAGCAGCTCTATCTCAAATTATGTAGGTTTTTTTTTTCCCTGGCCCTTTCTTATCAGGCACTTTATCAAAACCTCACTGCTTTACTTTTTACAAACCTTCTTGCTCCACCTAAATTTATTCGTGGCCAGAATCATTTGTTCTAGGGCCAGCACTATTGTTCAGCCTAATGAGATTTCTTCCCTACACTCCACCCCCATCCTTTTCTGCCACCTGTATGCACAAAATGTTATCCCAAAACAGGGATACAACACCTCTGGCTCTCAGACAAGGGGAGAGAAATCAACATTCAGAGTGTCAAAGCAATTGTTACCTGCAGACTCATTTCATAATCGGTCTAAAGCACCTCAAAAGCTCTCTCCATGCTCCCACTGGGATGTCAATTTTGCTGCAAGCAAATTTTCTTGTAGTGCGTTTTCTCTGTCCTGTAACTGCCACTGAACATGTAGAGAGATGTTGGCAGTGTTTGGAGATAAACAGCTTTGCTGTCTCCAGTTCTTGTGATTAAAAAGGATGACAGAGTTAAACGGCCTTTGAAGTCAGCAGGCTGATTGAAAAGAAAGAAGCCTCAGAATCTTTTCTGTGGATGTTGGTGTGATTATTTCAGTTGTGCTCTGACTGTCAGAGCTCTGGAGCAGGACCTGTCCCTGCTGCACAGCCCCTAAGAGGATGGCAGCTTGGTCCTTGCTGCTGGCTGCCATTGCAAGTCCATTGCTTTCACTGCCACACACTGAAATCCTCCCAGGGAATGAGGAGAAAAGCCCTCTTTCACAGTAAATGCATTTCACCAACAGAAATGCCATGGTCTGTGCCTAAGAGATGCCTGGAAATGGAGTGTCTGATTAGGCAACAGTTTTTTTTCACTTTTCTATCTGTGGAGCATGTAGAACCCACACTCCCTCCTGCTACTACCCTGACTTACAATCTATGGACAATGTCTCACCTGCTTAAAACTCTTCTAAAACTAATTCTTCACCCAAAGTAAGTGCAAAGAGGCGTGGCCAGGATGCTGCAGAGTCACCCAGAGGCAGAAGAGGCCAAGAGTGGATACCACAGTGCTTGGACACATCTTCAGCATGCTGCAGCCTCATTTAAAAACCTCATTTATTGATCTTCCCTAAAAGGAAACTGCACCCCTGCTGAGTTATGGCATGTGCACTTTAAGGAGATCAGTGTCTTAGCAAGGAGGCTACAAGATGATTTAAAGCATGGCCCAGGGAAGTAAACTAGCTTAAATCTTAACCGGGAAGCAGTTCCTTAATTAAAAGACCAAATACAATGTAAAGCTGCCCTTCAGCTAGACTATTAATGACACCCTTATATCACTGCATAGGGATGCTATGTCCAGCTCTAGTATGCTTGTTCCTGTGTGCAGTTCACCAACTGCATTGCAATTACTGCTGTTATCTGCAGGACAGTAGCTGTGATGGGCAATGAGCAAGAAAAGATGCTCCCCTCTGCCAGGCACCCTACCAAAACTGGCCAGAAGGCCACTCCTGCCCCAATGAATGGGATCAGACAGGCAAAAGCTGGGTGAAATGAAGCAGTCAAATCTCTGTTGTACAGGCAGAAGGAGGGAGGGAGGGAGCTCTCACAGAAGAAAAACATGGATAATTCACTGTATTTTGTACCTGAGGCTTGGCAGAGGGTCAGAGGCTGTTAGCTTAGGCTCAGTGCCAGGCAAACAAGGTTTTTCTGCCTCTTTGCCCACACTGAATGGCCTCACTCGGGTTTTGCAGTAGGACAGCCCTTGTGGATGGAGCTGGGCTGCAAGAGCCAGCTCAGGTGTCACTGAACTCACAGCATAGTCAATCTGCCAAGCAGATCATCTCCCACCACTAATGGGGAGCTGGCTCAGCCATTATCCTCTCTCAACAGACGTGGCGGAGAAAGATACTAATGATGACAGGACTCCAGCAAGTTTGCCTGGGAGGACCCTGATATCCTTGACTGCATCTTTAACAATGAGACCATCTTTCTGGGTCCCTTTCACTTCCCTTGGTATAGAAGGATAGCCTAGCTGTTTCTTACAGTCTGGCAGTGTTTGAGTTGCAAACCCTGAAGAAGGATGGACCTGAAGGAGCAAGGCACAAGGCTCCATTTCAATTCTGGCCCAAAAATATCAAGACCTATTTCACTGCCTTGGTATTCATCATAAATCATCAGATAAAAGACAACTTAGTTTTACAATAACTCTGCTAAAAGCCCCAATGTCTTAAACATTGCTGAATCAAACTATGACGAAGAACAGGGCAGCAATCCCACAAGGAGATCCAAGGAATGGTCCTGTCCAGTGAAATCAAACTGGTTCCTGTTAGTATAAAAGTTCGTCTCTGAGCTCTGCATCACATACAGAGCCTGAGCCAGCAGTACCCTGGCTAGAACAACCACTATTGTGTTTTCCTTTGGGGTCAGGTTTTTTGTTTAGACCAACCACAACTGAGTCTCATGTAGCTGTGTATTTAACCTGGTGCAGGTCATCACAGAGGCTGCTCTGTGCTTCAGCTTCTGTGCTGGGGGTCAGTTGCTATAAAACACATTATTATTATCTACATCCCTTAATGAACACATGGGTTGAAAGACCAGCAATAGCAAGTTGCATGAGGAATTAAATGATGTAGCTGAGCGCTTGGTCAAGTCATTGCAGAGGAGCATCATGCTTTCTGTACTAGGACAGTCCCTCTGGGCTCTGCCAGCTGCAGCTGGCACCCAGCTCCATGGAGCATGATCCCACAAACACACAGTCCAGAGGAATAGGGGCAATCTCTGTCCCCAAGGGACTTTCAGTCTGCATGGAGGAACCTTTGAACCATGAAGCCAAAGCCCTATAGCTTCTGTTTGCAGAGCCCTCTGCCCAATGCTGTGCCTGCTGGCATCTTCTGCTGCATTAACCCTTCAGAAGCCCCAGCTGGAGAGGAGCATTCAGTGCCTTAATTCTATATTTATGACTTGCTGTGAGAAGAAACACTTTTTTTTCAGCTACAGCCATTTTGTTTCCAGGGAAAATAAATCATTTAAGTCTCTTTTGCACACCTAAGTGTTCCTCTGAGGAGCACAGCAAGTACCATGTACCTGTTGGGATTGGAAAAGATTTAAGTAAGAAAAAGGCTTATCCAAAGCTGCTTTAACTCCAGCTCTGGTGCACATTTCAGGAGACCTTTCAGTCCTGCCCAGGCTGACTGGAAATAACCCCTTTGCTCTGCAGGTGAGGGAAGGAGGGGGAGAAACCAGGTTTGCTGCCCCTTTCCCTCTTTCTCCTTCCAAAGCAGAGTTAACTCCCTGATGGTGCAAACCAGGAAGTGGCAAAGGGAATAAATCACCCACCAGTATTACTTCAGCCAGAAAAGCCATGTTGCAACCTACCTGGGATGTCAGCCAGGCCATGAAAATGAGGAAACTCTGGGAGCTGGCCTCTCCCCTCCACTCTCATCTTTCAACCCCTTTGCCCATAGGGCACACAGGGCATGGAGCGCTGATGGGGAATGGAGGCTGTTCACCCCACGCCCCTACCACTGGGGTGGGGAGGTGGGACAGGGACCTACCCTGTGGGAGATGGTCGTGCCTTAAGCAGTCATCAGTCGGTATTTAGGCTGTCCCTCTGTGATACAGTGGGGACAGACCTGCTGTGGGCTCTCAGGGTTGCTGTGACCTCAACCTGTCATGGGACCTGCAGTGTTGCTATGACTCCAGACTTGCTATGAGCCTCCAGCGGTCACTGCATGTCCCCCTGCCACTGCCTTCCAACCTGATGCACTTTGCATTCACAAGTCCTCACCCCTCCCACTGCGCCAGGGCAGATGTTTATCTGATTATCTCATTTATTAGGTGTTTACCTGTTACAATAATTTCCATAAACTCCTGCAGCTTTCTTCCTTTTATATCTCTCTACCCAATTAACCTCTCTTACCCCCAAAGGACACTGTGAATGATTTGCCCCCTCTTTCTCTGCAGACACATTTGCATTTAGAGAATGGGTTTCAATCTCCCTTTAGTTTTTTCTGCATAAGTGAAACCCTACTCTCTCCTCAGAACTGCTATTTGCCTAATGTCTGGCAACTCAGCCTCTCTTCCTTGCTCTCATTTTACTTGGAGGATGCCCAGAACTGTATTTTCCAACCAAGCCCCTAACAGGCACTGGCTGAAGCAGAGATGTCTCTTCCCCAATGTGCCACTTCTCTTTGTTCAACCCAGCAGGCTGTTTGCTTTGGCACAACTGCATGACACTGTTGACTCAAGGGCCATGGTGACCATCACCCTATTCTCTGGCTCCCCATGGCTACTGCCAGGCCGGTCACTCACCTGGTGTCCAGGAGGTCAGTCAGTCCTACCACACAGGACATAACACGTACCTTATTCTTTTAGACCAGCTCTCCAATTTGTCATAATCTTTAATTCTTAGTCTCTCCTCTAAAATGTTCCCAGTCCCTCCCAGCTCAGTGTCACCTACCTCCATCACCCACTAATGAAAACATGGACTGACAGGCACTGACCCTCCCCCCTCCACACAACCTCTGCTTTAAACGTTGATAAATATTGAGGATGTTTTTGGGAGCTAACAGTGAAGCCAAAGGCATGCCCCTGACCACAGGATACTCTACACTATGACCAAAATTCAAAAACATCTTTCAAAACAGGGGAAAGTGGAGGAGAAAGGGCTACCAGAATTTCCCACAGAGGCAAAATAATCTCTTTTCCCCACACAAGCTGAGACATTTTGGCTCCAGTTCTCCTACAGAAATACATCAGCCTGTGGTCACTTTGCAGGAACAATTTCCTTTGCCAAGGTAAAACCACCAATATTGGTGCTGAGCAGAAGAATCACTCGCCTACGATATGGAACTGGAAAACAAACTTTTGCCCGACTCTTTTCATCAGAATTATGTACTTTTAAGCACAGTTACCAACAAGTTCTGCCATAAATAGCTTCAAACTCTCCTCTTCCAAATGTGTATACGAAGGCAATGGGCTACCCTTTGCAGTACTGTTTCTCTGCAGCAAATTCCCTGTCTGAAGAGTTTCTCTGATTGTCTGCAAAAAGATCTTGCTGCCTCTACCTGCAGTGTTGATAGAGCAAGGAGAAGCCTGAGAACCCTGTAAACAAGTTTCATAAAATGGGAATCTGAAAGTTTGGAAAGCCAAGAAGTTTCATGGTAAGACTGTGGAGAACACAGTCCTGAAGCAAGACGGGGTTTTGGTAGAGCCGTGCTGATGCTGACATAGCACACAGGACTATCTGCCTGATGTGACTCTCAGTAAGAAAGTTGTTTTCTCTGCTCGTCTTACACTTCTTAAGGGACATAAAGGGATTGTTTACAACAACTTCACGTGCCATACTTAAGTCTTATGTAGCTTCTCTTGCTTTCTCGGGGTTGTGTCTTAACTTGCTTGCTGCTCTTACCCAGTTATGGACTCTTTCACAGTGACTCACTCATTTCTGAGCCTTCCTTTCCCCAAAGGGTGGGGAGAAAAGGAGAGCAGCCAAAATCCCAGATGGTAAAAGCTTCTCAGGTAGATCTAATAACACCCTGCAGCCAGATATGATGGGAAGAGGAAGATTGGTGGGAGATGAGTGGAAGCAAGATGCTTCCACTGGAAATCAACTCACTGCCCTGAGACGCTGGGACCCCAGAATGCTCTGCCTTCCCCTTCCCATCACTGGCCATTTGCCTGTGTCTAGCAGAAACATGTCTGTTCTGACATCCTGGAGAGCAGAACCAGCTTGCTTCACCTTTTCCTCTGCATTGGCAGGGGTCTTACTGGTCACCTGATGGAGGTAAATTCACCTGATCTCTTCTGCTGAGTGACACCAAGCTCTGTGTGCCATTCTGGCTATCCATTTTACACATCTTTCTATTTTTTTTTACTCCTTCAAGCATGTGATGACACCAACAGAAAAGGAGAAACAAGAAGGAGTGCTACTGACCTGTGAGGAGCTGGAGGAAAAGCAAGAGAAGATAGCAGTTGGCTTCACCAGGAAAGGACCACAGACAGACAGTGACTACAGTCATCATGTTGCCTTGTGAATACAGCACTTGTTTTACCTGAGCAAACTATATTCCCTGGGGCACATTCAAAGCATGCCACAGACACATCTGCTGTGCTGAACAGCTGTGATGGGCAGAAGAGGTGGCTTGGAAGGAGAACACCTCAGCAGAAGCTTTCAACTCAGGAGTACCTTTGCTGGAATGAGGCAAGTCTGGTGCATGTGTGTGCAGGAGGGTGTGTACAACATGCCTTCCCTCGAGAACTCCCAACAACTTAGTGAGATCCACACGTGCTGGACAAGTAGAAGCATCACCTATCTTACCACCACTCAGGAGAGCCATCCTGTGCCCAGATACACCAGCTGCTGCAGAGGGAACTGATACTATCTGCCTAGTCAGTTCTGTCCATCTGGGATCCCTCTATGATGGTCTTTAATACATTTTTTAAAGCCAGCTCTGCTGGAGTACTGCCTTCCACATACAACTTTGCTGAGGGCACCCTCTTGGTGAGAAGTTAACTTATTCTAAGTAAATGAAGTGATGCATGTTGGTATCTATTAGTGCTTGCACATGATCAGTAGCTGGTATCAGCTGGTGGACACATTACATAGAGATCCTCATTCTGGAAGCCTACAGTCTGTGGGGAGCTCTTAGGAAATTTTTTTCAAAGCCTGCAGTGGTGTATTCATATGAACTAAATGGAAATGCACATGTTACTATGATCAAGGCTTTATAGAGACTCACTAAAAATCAGACAGCCTGGAAAAAGGATGAGAGGAACTTCTGTCTCATTTCCTTAAATCCTGGGCAAAATGACCAGAATGTTCAAGGCCCCAAAGTACTAAAGGGCTTTTGGAAATAGGACATAAGCTCCCACATTACCAACATGCTTTCAAAATATTTTATCCTTTCAGTTAAGCTACATTTCACTTAGATGAAGATGGGAAACTGCTTAATCCACTGTAGGGCTGCAGGGAAAACTACCCTATAAAGAAGCAGTAAATTAAAATTTGAAGATAATTAGCATTTTCCTCCATCATGGGGTTGACAAAAAACTAACCAGTAATGGTAAACTTATAGATAACAATTTGCTGGAGTTTAATTCTTGGTATGTGACATCTCTTACCACAGCTGCCAGTGCTTTTCCCACCTCTCAAGAGAGCTGGTGTGGCTGGCCTACTTCTTCCTCCATTGGAAAAAATGTGTTTCCTCTGAATCTAAACCTGTTTCTATTTATGTGTGTGATGTTACAAGGTCACAATCAAAGCATAGTTACTAACAATAAAAAGCCAAACAATAATAATAAAAAAAAGCAAAGCAAACAAAAAAAAAATATCATGCTTTCAAAACGCATGTTTTTCTGGGCTTTGGTATGTTTTTGTTTAAACAAAGACTTGTTGAGGCATCAACATTTTTTTCTTTACAATCACAGAGGAAATCAAATATGTGCAGTGACTATGGGATCTTGTATTACTCTACATTTGTTTCACAGCAAATATGATTTTAAAAGAGGAGAAAATTTATGCTTGATGTAGCATTTAAATCTTGTTAGTCCTCCATCTCCTCAGCCCACAGACATACTGACACTGTAGGCGATGGCCCTCTTCTTCCGCTGTCTCTGTTTTGGTTTCTTGCCACAGGAGGCACTTTTCTGTGCATTTGTTTTACTTAGACTATACTGAGGAAAATGATCTGGGGTCCTCAGTACCTGCCTGTCCCGCCTCAGGTCAGCAGGGTGCAGGCATTACAAACACAAACACTTCCCAAGATCCCTGTTTTTGAGCAAAGGGGCTGTCCTGGCCCTGCACAACCCCTGGGTAGACTTCCCACCCTAGGTCACACATCACCTGTGGGATGGTCCTTCTGCAAAGTCACCTCTCCAATTCCTTCACAGCTTTCATCCTTTGCTACTCTAACATGGATCAAATGCTGAAGTCCTCCCCATAAAGCATCCAAACCTTGTATAATTTGTAAGCCTCTACATTGGTTCAGAAACCACAGGGCCGGTTCCTGTTTCCCTCTGAGGGACCATGTGCCCTGGACAAGATTTTCTCCAAGATTTTTCTATATCTCAGTGCTGATTTCTCCCTGGTTAGCTGAAGCCACTCACCTCCTCAGAGCATTTGGGAAGCTGAGAACGAAAAAGCGTAAACCCGAGCACAGACTGCTCTCTGAGGGACACAAGCCGACTGTGTACCCACCCACACCTCACCACCCCACCGCACTCGAGGACCACATAACCAGTCTGCACGGTACAGCAAAATCCTCCCCGTTTCAGGCAGGTTTGTGTCCGGTGCCAGGGACTTTCCCATACCTGCATGGACATGTCCGGCAGCCGCGGGAAAGTGCTTCCAGCGGACACCACTCATTGCAGCCCCGGCGGGTACGAGCATCCCACCGGCCTCTCCCGAGGGATCAATTTGGGACACATCAGTCCTCTCGGAAATTTCTGGCCGGGACTTATCACCAGCTCCAAATCCCAACACTCACAGTGAGGCGGCCACGGCCGAGTCTGGCCCGGGAGCCGCTCCTGCTGCCGGCCCGGACCCCCAAGCCCTGGGGCGGAGCGGACCGCGGGGAGGTACTGGTCCCCGCACCTGCCCCGCCGCAGGGCTCTCGGGGCCGGGGATGTGCCCGGCGGGGCAGGGCCCCGGGACCGAACGCTCCGCGGCGGCGGAGCCCCCGCGGACCAGGGACGGTCACCCCCTACAGGGGCACCCCCGGCGGCGACGCCGTCCCGAGCCACTCTCCGACCCGCACGGCATTGCCTGCCCAGCGCAGCCCCTTTTCTGTGGGTTCGAGCCCCACTCGCGCCGGTCCGGGTTGTGGGGCAGCCCAGCGGCGCCGCACTGTCCCCGAAGGGCGAATCCCGCTGTGCCCGTTCCCCCCTGCGGTGCTCACCTCTGCGCGGCGGCGGGCAGCAGGAGGGCGAGCGGAACCGTCCGGTAGCAGCGAGGCGGGAGCAGTGATGTCAGGCCTCGGGCTCCGCCCTCCTGCCCATGTGCCCGCTGGTAGCCGCCGGGCATCCGCGGCGCGCCGTTCAGCTGCGGTCGGCATGGAACGGGTTGACACGAGACGGCATAGCACGGTATGGCCTGGCAAAGCACAGCCCGGCACGGCTCGGCATGACATGGCCTAGTACAGCGCAGCACGGCATGGCTGGTCTCGGCTCGACATGGCCCAGCCCAGCCCAGCCAGGCTCGTCTTGTCATGGCCCAGCCTGACCCGGCGTGGCTCTGCACAGCCAGGCTGACTGCATGGCCCAGCATGGCATAGCTCAGCACGGCACAGCATGGCTTGGCATAATCTAGCCTGGCATGGCACAGCTGGGCCCAGCATGGGTCTGCATAGCTAGGCTCAGTCCATGACCCAGCATGACATGGTCCAGGGGCAGGGTGGGTGCGGAAATAATGGGCTCCTCAGCCCTGTCGCCACTGCCAGCGCAGTGCTGCACCATGTGGCACTGACTTGGCCGAGGTTAAACATGCATGGATGGCAGAGCATCACCGCCAAGCCTGCAGGGATGCAGTACCCACAACAGGCAGGAGTTGGAGGCAGACCTTAATTTTCTATTTATAAATGCATTTCAGAGACAGCCAGTGTTTCATTTTAATGGGAGGGTGTGGCTTGGTGCATGCTATCAGGGGCTGTGCACTTGCGCTTAAAAGCTGTGCCACAGGGTGTGGAATAGATAATGTTCTTACTCCAGCACCAGAAAAGAGTTGTCCTATTGCAACCAGCCCTCACACAGCTGCCTGGCCCTGCTCTGATAGACCAGCAGCAGTGTGCTGTTAGGCTGCTGAGACCTGGCACTAAAAGTAATGTCTTCAAGCAAAAACACTGGGTCAAACTTACAGGGATTTAAAAAAAAAATCCCTCTGGAGCTTTGGTTCACTCAGTCAAGGGATTGTCTCATCTGTCAACAAACCACGGCACAGCCAGGGAGGTTCTGGTGCGATCTGGTTTTGAAGCCTGCACAGAGCAATGTGTCACCTCTCTGAACAGAGCCTGACATGCTTCCTCTGCAGTTAGGAGGGTTTTCATAATCTACTGGTCTTTGCTGACTACCATCCCCTCTCTGCCTGCCTTGCACACGGGAAGTGTGTTTCAGGGGTGAAACAAGCCTCATGTCTTTCCCCTCTCCTGTGCAGGCCATGAATTTAAACATCTCAGCCTGCTCTCACTGCTGTCCTCTGTGGATGTCTCCAGCCTCCTGCCTCTGTGCAGCCTTCAAATGGGGCCAGCTGCCAGCCAGGGCTGTCTTGGCTCAGGGGGTTACCCATTCATTGCCTTTCTCATCCATGGGGTGAGAGATGCAGAAACCTGCTGCTATGGGGGCATTGTGGGGTTGCTGAGGAAATCTCATGCTGGTGGGTCCTGACAGCATGACCCTGGACAAAAGAAAGATTCAGAGGCTAGGAATGTTCATTCTGCAAACTTGGAGATTCTGTGAGTTCCCTAGGTGTTGGGGAATAATGGAGAGATGAGAAAACCTACTGGCATAGTTAGGAGAAGGAGGACTGCTGGCATATCTGTACTTCATCATGCCACTGTGAAGTCCACCTGTGACTGAACATAGCTGAGAGACCCAGATTACTCCTTACCACCTTCTTCCGTTTTACAGTCTCTGCCTCCTCATGCATTTCTTAATGATAAAGAAATAATTGAACTCTCTTGTGCTTTCTGTATTGTTACCTGTACTCCAGCATTATGTAGAGGACAAATTTTGCTTTTTAATTTATTCATAGAACTTGTAGTCATTGTCTTGTTTGGTCACTGTGATTCATTTTATATGATTCCTTTTTGATCTTTCAGGTCTCTGGAAAGCTGTGGTTTCACCATGTGGGTCTCCCTATGTGCCTTTCCCCTGCACAGGGTATGGCTACTGTTATGGGTTTATGACCATTTCCTTGGGTAATGACCAGCCCCCTGAGGTTCCTTTATACTCAAGGATAAAGGAACTTTATCTACTTTCTCCTTTTCTTTCTTTTTTTTTTTGAGATTTCAATTCCTTTTCATAGAATAGCAAACTTCAGAGTTTTTTCCACTTTTCTGTCACAAAGGAGTTCCTCAAAATGAACACCCATTTTACACTTTTCTCCCTCTTCTTAAACCCATGGCCAGCCCTGCCTGGGCCACTTGTTTGCAGGATGGTTTGAGTCCTGCAGCTCCATTTTTCCTGCAGGAAAGGCAGGTAGCTAAATTCTCTCCAGCTCCTAGTCCTTGACTGGCTCTATTGGTTCGAGAAATGCCCTTGGGAAACATCTTTCTGATGAAGTGACCTGATGTGGGCTGTAAGGTAGCTTCCTTTCTCTTCTACCCAGAGATACCCAGTGTGCTGCAGTCGTACCTGGCTTGGCCAGTGTTTCTGTGTATTTATCTGTTTTGTTGGTGGTGGTGTTTCAATTTTGTTTTTGTGGGTTTTTTTTTCCTTTCTCCTTGCTGATTCTGAGCAAGAGTTTTGCCTGTGTCAGCTGGATCCTTCTTCTCCCAGCAGTTGTCTTTCCTTGCCCATTGCTTGGCTGTCAGAGCCACAGCTCTCTGGCAGCACCATCTGTGTCCCTGTGTCCACTTGGCCATGCCCCCGCTGTCCTCTCAGCTGCGGTGCCACCTGTGCCCCCTCCTCCCCATCCTTCCCCCCTGTGGGGATGGGCAGTTGCTTTGGATCTGCTTGGGGCTGGGGCTGGCAGGGTCCATTGGTGCCCATGTGCCAGCACAGCATGGCTTGGGCGAGCAGATGAACTTCGGCAGCTCCTGACTGCCGGGCCAGGGAGCTGTGGGGAGCCCCCACCTCCCATGTTGTGTCTCAAGGTTCTTACTGGCATACTGCAGCCATTCAAGACGGACACATAGAGGGGTGTACTGGACCAGCTTGCTTCCTACCCCACACCTTATCAGTAAGGTGGATGGGCCCTCCCCCTTCCCCTGTCCCAGGGCATGTGCTCAGACACCAAGATAGTGGTTTCCAAGCCCCCCTGTGCCACTTCCCTCTTGCCATCTCCCCTGGGTGCCTCATGGAACTGTACATTGCCAGCCCAAGGTCTAGTGTGCATAGGAGGCTTCGGGGGGATGAGGCAGCACTGGGCACTGGTGGCTGCATCTGAGCAAATACAGGTGACAAACGCAAAGCTCGGGGACACTATCTCACCTTGCCATCTGCAACATCACAGCAAGGAAATAGCTCCACTTTTCCCCGAAATCCAGGGGTCATAAGCGTCAAGCTTACAGTCTGCAACCCAGACGTATGTGGCAGGGTGGTTGGTAAACATAGCTCCTCCTCTGGTCTTTCCACAGCTCTGTTTTGGGCTGAAAGTTGCTTTCTTGAGGCCCAATGATACTGTTTTGGTTGGGAAATTGGATTAGAAGGGCAACAGGAGTGTCAGTGAAATTTGCTGGCACAGACTGGTGTGTGGCCAGGCAGTGCTGAAACAACTGAGCCCAGAAAGAAGCCGAAAAGCTGGAAATGTGCCTGTGCAGTGCAGGTGAGGTGGAATTGATAACGTGGGGTTAAATGCTGCCAGCAGGCAGAGGCCAGAAATGAGTTTGGTATGGTTGTGAAATAGAGAGCAGGGGGAATGAGCTGAGAGCTGCAGAAATGGGTGCAGGGGAAGCTGTGATGGCTCTGTGAAGCCAGAGTTTGGCATACAGTGTCTTTATTGGGTGAAGGAGTAGTAGCTTGTGTTGTCGTTTGACTCTTCTGGGGTTATCTGGAAGTACCGGGGGTAATGCTGAATCCTGACAATGCCAGGGATAGGCCTGGCTCTATCCTCATGGAGCTGCAAGGAGGGAACAGTCAGAGGGGAGCAGCTTGTAGGCACACTGCAGGCAGGACAAAGCCCTGCAGTGTCCCTCCCAGAGTATTCCATGTGAGGAGGGATGGGCCATACACCCACAGCCCTCCTCCCACTGAGGTGAGTATGTGGGTGACGGTAGCTGTACGGTGCTAAAACTCGACGGGGGTTTGCACCCACATCAATTGCCTTCTCCACACCATCAACTGTGTGTCTCCCACTGATGATCCAGAAATGTTAGTGAAATGCCTGGATTTTGGATGAGACTGTGAAGATGAGGCATGTCTGAGTCTGAGAGGCTGCACAGCCACGCTGGACTCTTCCAGCCTGAGCTGCCAGGTGCTTCCATGGTGCTACCGGGTTACTCATGAGGATGCTTGGGCTGGAAGTGTCCATATAGGGTTTAAACACACCCAGGGTATCCCGAATTCAGACTCTGGCAGTGCCCAGTGCCCCCTCGGGAGTCTGGCAGCAACCCCTGGGGAAGTCGCTTGGAAAGCACAGTTAACACGGCACTACTAGAAAACGGTCTCCTGCCGCTAATCAGCTTCTGGCAGGTTATTGCTTTCCCAGCTGCCTATGTTTTCGGAGAAAAAATGTCATTTATCAGCCCTTCACGGAGGAGACCTGGTAAAGATGCTCTGCGCTGGCGCTTCCAGGCCCTTCCCCGCCTGTCACGCAGGCGCCATCTAGTAGGAAAAGGAGAAAAAGACCAAAAATGAAAACGGGTAGATGTGGAAATGCAGTTTCTTTCTGGGGTTTCTTTCTTCCAGTTTAGTCCAACACAAAGCTGCTCTGGGGCACGGCTGTGATGCCCAGCCTGTGGTTTCGGAATGAATGCAGAAATGCACTTGTATGGGAAATGATAAGGTATGGCGATGCCACAAACTGGAGCATGGATTGTCCAGGATGGGTCCTGATTTATCGGATCTGAAAATAGACTTTGACGTAAACTATCATTCCCAGGCAGCTCCTTGATAACATAGACAGGTCTAGATTTGATTAATGAGTTTTATGGGTTAATTGCAATATAGTAGCTTCAGCTGCTGCCTTCAACTCTGGTGAGTGGCAGATGCTTCTGTTTCCAGCACTGTGATCATCCCATTAGCTGGAGGCTTTACTTACTGCTAAAAACTTCTCTCTGCTACCCATGCATGTGTGATTTTAACATCATGAAGTCGTCCACTTTGGTCATGTCGCATGATTTTACCACAAAGCCCATGCTGCTGTCATCATCTTCTGACAGTCACATGGATTTTCAGTGTGATTTCCCAGCCCTAGGTGTTTGCCAGAGAAAACCTCCCAAAATCAGCCCCTCCCAGGGCAAAATAAAAGGGATTTATAATATTAATTTGCTTTAGACAAGCAAAATTGTTTCATGATTTTATACCAACCCTATGATTTTTGTGCAGCTTGACCCACCCTTTCCAGTGTGGGGAGGTGATAGCTGGGTGCCTGTTATCTGCCACACATGAATTCCCACTGGCAGGCATTTGTCCTCTGCTTTGAATACATGGACACATAGCCCCATGCAGCAGGTCCCTGTGATATGTGTGTGATGTGCCTAGTCCGGTTTGGGCATGTCCCTCTGGCCTTTCCCGTTCATTTTTCCAAAATGCTGGGAACTAGAGGATTAGGGGTGCTGCAGTGTGAGGGGCTTCACCCAAGTCCTGAGATCCAGTGGCTTCCCTTCCAGAAACTGCATCATTGCACTTTGCCCAGAGCAGAACCTTAATTCATCTCCACTTTCACAGATAAAAGCCTGAATTAATTAAAGAAGAGACTAGAAACCACTTTGATTTCCACAACACCAGAAATTCCTAATTATCACAGCTCCCACAAGTGCTGCTATAATTAAGGGGCTATCATTGTTTCCACTGCAGACCCAGTTTTTGCAAGGATTTATAAACTGTGACTGATTTTTTTTACTTTTGGTGAATTACAGTGACTCAGGGCATGGATTCTGGCTCCAGGTGCATCCCTATAAACCAGCCATAACACCACTGAAATGACATCTAATTCCCCCATGGACTTCTTATTAGAAATCCAGAGTCCCCAAAGGCAGCATACTACAGACAGCGTCTGCTCTCCAATTATACTCTGATTATATGAAATAATAAAATTGGGGGCCTTTTTTTCATTGCCTTCTGGTCTTTCTGTCTTTAAAATACACTTGGAGGATGCTTATAGCTTTTTATCATAACCAGAGAGACTAAGCATTTATTAGTATTTTGAAAAGATGGTGGAAACTGGATTTCTCACCTGATCATTGGTCCTCTGCCTCCTGTAACCTTTCCAGAAGCACTGAAGGCATCATGATGACACTGATAGTGAACTACCCAGGCTTTGCTACAGCATAAAAGCAACAAAACACCCCTGGTGAAATAACCAGGCAAATTGCACAGGAGCATCTCTCCTGCAAATACCAGGTCTGGTGGCCACTGGGCAAGGCAGGGTGCTCTCAGCTGCCTTTAACAATCTTGCATTGGAGAAGAGGATGGGAAAAGATGTAGCTGACAATATATATCACTTCTGCATATGTTGAAGTTTATCCTTTGGCTGTTGCAGCTTCCCTGACTTTATCCCTTTCTAAGAGTTTGAGGTCTGCGCGCTGCCAACAGTTTTCCTGATGGGTGGCAGCTTCACCACCTCCAAGGTGGTTCTTTTGCTCCCTGGATTCTTCACAGTTATGGATAAAACTGTCCTGAAAATTCTCCCTAGTCCTAACAGCTGCTTTCCCTCTCTGTTGAATGGCCTGGGCTTTGCTCAAGTTCCCCCGCCTTGACCAGGTGTAGGGTCTGGCTGCAGAAACCAGAAACCCTGTGGGACTTCAGGGCTGGTGCATAACTTGCAGGAGGGAATGAATTTTGGTCTGATATGGGGCAGTGGGCTGTGCTTGTGTGTCTGGAGTACTAGGTGTCCTAGGGAAGGCTCTGTAAAGGGTCTTAAGAAAAAAAATCTAATTTATAGCTTGGAGCTACCCTGTGGCTCCATTACAGGCATTGCAATGCATTGAATATTGAATGCTTGAAATCAAGAGTCTGCCTTGGTCTGAGCTTCCCCAGGTACTTGTAACATGTGTTTAACACCATGCTTTTCATGAAATACTTCCTTTTATCCTTTTAGAAAGGCTAGAGAAATAAAGGCTGTGTTTTGAAGGGAGACTTCAAAATGCAGAAGGACACTCCTTTTCCTCTGACCCAGTGCTGGCTGAAGAAGGGGGAAGCCTGCCTGCCCCAGCCTCATGCCCCACAGCTCTGGGTTTCCTCCCAGCCCATGGAAAGCATGAACACCTTGACGTTAAGCAGAGGCAGCTGATGGGTGGAAAACATATTCCCCCTCCTAGCAGTGTCATTTTAGTAGCCATTGCTTGTGAATGGGCGATGCAGGCATGTTTCAGAATCAGACCAAGCTGTGGCTCTGCTCTTACCCAGTTGTCTCTGCAGGAAGATGGTTTTGTTAAGCAAAACATCACCAGTTTGGGAAAAAAAAAAGTGAAAAGACCAAATGCAAAATTTGTCTGTATTAGACATGCAGGGAAGCATAGGAAGTTAAGAAGATCACAGACAATTGAATTTAATTGAAAAATATGATTAAATAAAATGGGACTTGAATATGAAGAGCTAATTTGAATTAAAGAAACAAGATGATTGCCTGAAGAAAGAAGTTAGAGGATGAAACTGATTTTATTTTGCATCTGGGTTTCAGCTCTCTTTATGTCAGAATGGCTTAAAAAAATCCCCAACAACTACCCCCAAAGTGGTTTTATGTTTGAAATTGTAGTTTTTTTTGAGACAGTCACAGTACACAGGGAAATGGGGCTCTCACCTGATCTCATAGGCTCAGAGGGGATTTGAAATGTGTATGGTAAAATGGAGAGCTTGATCCCAGGCTTAGAGCTTCCCAGAATCATCTCAGGTTTGGTAGCAAGGTTTACAGGTCCCCCTTTACTGAGAGGGGAGCAAAACTCAAACCCTGCAGGCAAACCAGAGTTTTGTCAGTGACAAGTGTGCCCTTGCCTCAGGAATGACAGTGTGTGGGAGTGTTTCCAGGGCTGGAAAAGCCCTGTGCAAACAGCTCCAAGCAGAAGCCGTGGGGACAGGCACTGCTAGTGTCTCAGGCATGGTGGTCGTGGCCAGGCTGTGCTCCTGCACCAGCTTTTGAAAGCAAAATACGTTTTAGGGAAAAAGAATAGTCTATATTCACAGTACAAACAGGGCAGTTATATACAGGCAAGCAGCAGAAATTGGAAAAATAAGAGTTTAATTTAAAGTATTTTTTAGAGTTAGAGGCATCTTTGTTCCAAGGGAGTTCTCCTGAAGGCAGCAAAGTGGTTTAGTGCATTCCCCTCAGCTTTCTTAATTTCCACTTGGTTGCTGCACCCTCATCCTCATTGCCGACAAATGATCCCATAGGCCATAGTGCTACAGCCATGGCCACATCCCACTGCTTCCCAAGGGCAGGCAGGGTCTGAGGGATGGGCCCAGCCAAGTGCCAAGGCGATGCCTCTGGGTGCTTATTGTTCTGGGAGCAGCCAAGCACACCAGGAACTGTGGCTGAGTCAGCAAAGGTCACTTCCAAGCCACCCTGTGGTGTGTCTGGCCATGGAGAAGGCCACAGGCACATAAGCTGGCATGGCTCAGCACAGAGCTTGTCTGCACTCCATAGCACGCGAGCCAAGGAGGATATCAGAGCCCTTGTGATGGAGACAGGAAGGCCTGGGGAGGATGGCAAGAGTCTTGGCCCTTTTCCAGATGATAATTTTGACATTTCACCATCACTTGAAAATTTTGAAATAAGAGTAATTGCAGCAGCAGTGCTCGCTCCTCCTGATTCTTGCTGCCAGACTGGGGGCTGACCTAAAATTGTTTTTAATGTGTATTTAATGCATTTACTGGTAGCTTGTCACTGTCTTTTAACTACTAAACACCTGCACATAGCCTGTGCATGAGCCAATCACAGCGTATCTATGGCCCACCCCTCCTCAGCCATCTCTGCCACATGCTTCATCCCCAGCCTCCCTTCATCTCCTCTGATCCCTGCCTGCCTGTCATCTGCTCCATCCCTCTCCTATCCCAAGAAAACCTAGACAGGGGTGCACTTCCTCCATCACTCCATGCGAGAGCATGAGCATGGTGGTGCCCCTCTTATGAGCTGGTCTGGTAGCACATCCTGGAGCAGGGCGATAACCTGCCCTGCACCCCAGAGATTATCATCTGCCCCAGTATTGTGTGGGGATCTAATTTCTGAGCAAAATCCAGCTGTGATTTCATTAAAAAGCCTCTTGCTCCTTGTGCTCAATATTTAATTTAACATAAGCGTGTGTGTTGAGTTCAGGGTGTTGATTAACCATGACTCTGAGATAGAGGGAAATTACTAATATGGGAAAGCGCAGTCAGTATTTCATGGCAAAGAGTAATTGAGCTAACAGTTGACATATGGAGTTGTGTGGGCAAACTAATTAAATTTTACATCTTCCCAAGCATTTGTGAGCTTTATAAGCGTTTGATTTATATATTAATTAAACCTCAGAGTGAAATAAAGAGGACATAACTATTTATACTGCAAATGTGTCCATCAAAATGAAGGGCTTTAATGCATTTTCAAACAGATACTGAAGTATCTCTGCGAGTCCCCAGCTCAACTCAGCCATGGCAGAACAGGTCAGGACCATGTCCCAGACCATGAGGCCAGACCTGCACTGGCACAAGGTGCTGATCATCCAGCTCTCAGCACGCTGCTGTACATCCCTTCATCCCCTACAGTGTCTGTTCCTCCTCTTCACCATCAGGAATGAGCTCTGTGCTGCCCAGCAGGCTGATATCTCCCTGGTGAGCTGCAGAGCCCAAGTTTCCTGCTGACCTGGGTGCTCTCTAAGTAGCTAGTGAGAAAGCTAGCACATTATTTAAATATTTATCTGACCTGTTAGCAAGGCATTAGAGGTGTTATGGTGTGTCCTGGGATGACCTTGCTGAGGATTTCTGGAGTTGTCTTGTTTACATGATTTCATCTCTAAGGGAATCCCTCATTGTGTGTATTTGTAGCAGGACAGAAGGACAGAGTATTTATGAAGGTCAGCATGATTTTCAGCCTGGTTGATGTTCTGACAGAAAGGAGTTCCTGAAATTATGGGAACAGTCCTTCTCCTTGGGGTTTGCACCCTGGAATGTCAGGCAAGGGGCCATTTCTGCAGCTGGGAGAAGATGGTATTTGGGTCTGCTGATGGTGAGATGTCCCAAAATGCCAAGCCCTGGCCCTGATTCTTCCTTTAGGCTGTCGGTGCACTCTCCTCCACTGACAGATGGCTCTGGAGGTCAGCACACATAGAATCATAGAATGCTTTGTGTTGGGAAGACCTTAAAATCATCTAGTTCCAACCACCCCTGTCATGAAAAGGGTCACCTTTCACTAGGCTGGGTTGCTCAAAGCCTCATCCAATCTGGCCTTGAACAATTCCAGGGATGGGGCATCCACAACCTCTCTGGGCAACCTGTGCCAGTGCCTCACCACCTTCACACTAAAGAATTTCTTCCTGATATATAATCTAACATCTCATGAGTCTGTTTGGATGAGCCAGGAGGCCAGTGCTGGGCTGATGTCAGGGCAGCCCTTGGAGGTGTAGGGCTGACTGTGTGTTTCTGGCTGTGCTAGAATGAGTTGGAAGCTTTTTTGGAGCTTTATTATTCCAGGGCTGAGTGCTTAGGCTGCTCCTGCCTAGGGCAGTCTGTCTGACTGCTCCAGTGAGCATCTCTGCTGCTCTTCAGGGCTGCTCCCATTGAGTCACCAAACTGCCCCTTACTGCCCTATATGGTTTATTCCCAGTGGTTATGATGCTTGTAAAGTTCTCTGATTCCAAAATAAATAAAAAAAAGAGAAATGTTTCTATTCTGCTCTGTGTGATGCCTCGCAGCAGCACAGACAGTGGGTCATGCCATAGCACTCACATCTGTTTCTATATCCTGGCTCTGGCATCCTGATGATGCTAAAAAATGAATGTACCCTTTATATTCCTCATTATTGATGGGTTATTTTTGCCTCTTTTGAATGGAGAAACAGGAACTGTTTATGTCAGCAGTGACACAGAATTCAGAAGACATTAGATTTTGCTAGGAAAGTGGAATTACAGCTAAAACGTGGGTATTAAAAGTCTCTTAAATTTTGTAAATTATTCACAGCAGGTACACAGCTGATACTCAGATCTATCAGTACTGTGAAATAGATGGTAGCTATATTTTAAGAGTCATTCTGCATGCCACTTCGCCATCCCACCTACCCTCTAGGGACTCCATCAATCTTGTTGTGGCCAATGGTCCCTGTTTGCCATGTCAGTGATTAATATCTTGACCCATTGGAGAAGAAGGATTACAAAAGCTTAGTGTTTGTGTTCAATTTAAGTTAGAGGTAGTGGGGACAGGAGCTACCAGGACCAGAGTGGAACTAAACTGGAAAGGAAAAGAGGAGCTGGTGCTCAGTGTCAACTGCTTTTAAGATTTAGTGCTTTGCAGAGCATCCTTTCCAGAAACCTTGGGGGAGGGGAAGTGAAATGCTTATGGCACATATGACCCATATCAATATAGCACAAGGTGAATCGTGGTGCTTCCTGCAATAGTGCATGTTGTTCTGGTCCCTCAACTCATAGTATACGCAAGTGACCTCTCTAACCCTGCAAAAATATAGTCCATTGACAAATATTTCCTGTGGGCTCTGTCCTAGCTCTGAAAGAAGGATTCATTATGTGAGAAGCAAATACTGACTGAAGCCTGTGTCCATCCACTTGGATGTGACTGAAAAGTATTCATGATGTAGGACAACCTTATGGGAAATCAAAGCTGCCTGGGCTCTGAAACTCAGCTTTTGCTTCACTTACATGCTTGCATTTGGAGGAGAGCAGGGGTTAATACACAACCAGTGATTAGGCATCCGTAATTAAATGGCTGACAGCATCTGTATCAGGAATCAGGCTATTGATGATCCCTAGAAAATCTTGGGACAAACATGCTCCTGGTAAGGATAATGTCAACAGTTGTTGAGCAGACCAGCATCATTTTACCAAGCAGGATCTCAAGAACATTCAGCAACAAACAAATCAACACCTTTTCCCCTGAGTTCAGCCTATTAGTACACCTGGGAACAAGTCACATCTCTCTACACAGGGTTGCATTTCATTGGCATTTTCGTTATACTGCTAGAGTACAGTGTGCCATCAATTTGTGCATTCCTCCTCTACAAATCAATGTAGCTAATACAACTTGTGGCATCTTGTGTTCTTTGGGCTTTTGCTGCTCTGTTAGCAGTTCCAATACATTATACCTAGGAATGGAACCAGCACAGTGAATTTTAATTTCATCAAATAACGAGACCAGCAGATCTCTCCACATGATACCAAACCAGAGTATTAGAATAGGGTGCTTTGGAAACAACCATGTGCTGCGTAATGGAGAGGCAGAGCTGGCAGATCACCTTGAAGCAGATCTAATTTGATGCTGCTGGAGTATCAGAAATCATCTAAATGTTCCAGAAGTCGATGGGGGCTTTTGTGTAATGTCACAGGTGGAATCAATAGCAAACCTTAGGGACTAAATAGATGAAGCAATGTAAAATATAAGCAGTGTCCATCCTCTGCTGCCACTGATTTTGAATGGGCTTATGCAAGGCTGCTCTTGGATGTCCTCAGTAAGTGCTGTTTGTCCTGCTGGAACAGGTATCCAGGCCAGTGCAGTCCCAGCCCCAGGGCTGGGGTTCTGCTGGAGGTTGGGTTGCCCATCCTGGCACAACTCTGCTCCTCAGCATCTCTCAGCCCCTGGTTGCATTGCTTGCCTTGCCCTGCATAGTCCCTCTTCCCCTAGTTAGTTTCAGAGAAATGGGGACTGGAAGAGATCCACTGCTCCAAAATAGCATATAAATGTGAAGTGAAAGGTCAAAGCTTCCTACAGAGCACTTTTGCCCACAGCAGCAAAAAATGTAAGGAATGAAAGACTCATGTGATGAAGCCACTGATCAGCTCCAGGTAGCATGGCCATGGCTTCGGGCAACCTTCTGGTTTCTGTTTCCTCTCTGGTTTTTGCAAACTGGTCTGTCAGACCTCGCTTACTGAGAATACCGATGTGAAATTTTAAAGATGCCATTAACTGACTCCTATTCCTCCTCAGTCCTAATGCAAAATCTGTCACTGCATTCTACCAGTGTACCTTTCTGCCTGGATCATATATGAGCTCCAGATTGCTATTGATAGGCTGGATAGCCATGACAATCTTTAGAAAATCTGTGATCTGGTCCTGGCACATTTGACAGATAACACTCAAAATACAAATGTCAAAACAGATTTAGTTTTTTTCCCTTTTCTAACTCGCCCTGAATAGAATGCAAACGCTTTTTGACAGAATCAGTTCAGGAGCCTCCTCTAAGCCAGGCCCTGAGCATTAGGAGAATCTGCCTCTTAAAGCCATATAGATCCATCACTGTTGTATTAAAAAAAATACTCTTACCCTGAGGCAGAATTACTTAAGAAAATCCTGACACGATTAGACACCTTCTCTCTTCTGAGAAAAAAGTAAGTATATTGTTAAAAGATAACTAAGAGGATGCATAAACTGGTAGTATTTAAATGATTTGGCATCATAGTTCTGAAATATCAGTTTGGCATGAGGGTACAAGGAAGGACTTCAATATTTTCTGGGTACCATTGTGCAGCTATGCTGTAGCCTGAGTACATTCTGCTGGAAGCACTCACAAGCACTACGGCTGCCCTTGACCTGCTGACATGGGGTCTATTTAGGCTCTAGGTTGGTAAAGTTCATAAACACAGGCTTAAAAAATTGATAACAATTAAATAAATTGATAACAATTTATGCATGTGCTTTGGCATTTAAGAAGTCCTTTTACCTCAAATCAGCATAATGATGTTGGTTAAACCATGATCTTACCTGTAATGCCTAAGAGCTTGGCCCTACCATTCTGTTTGATGATGCACAAATTAAACAAAAAACCAAGGTCTGCCCCCAGAAGTGTACAGGGTGATTGTGAATGGGATAGGTTACACATGCACGTCTGCACTAGTTAGCAATAAATAATTATGCATATATAACTCTATTGAGTCAATAGATTTAAGCATAGCCTTAAACACTGAGCCCCATCAGGGCCTTAATTAAGAGTGTTACTGAACTATAGGTCCTGCCAGCAGTGGTAAGCTGAGAATTTTAGTTGTAAATATTAACAGGTTCAAGCTTGAATCAGAATATTTTTAAAATCAAGATAGTCTGTTAAATAATACTCCACACATGTATATAATTATACATCAATAGTGTAGAACTCTTCAGACTTCAACCTTAACCATACCAGAAAGGCTGAGCCTATAGCAGGTGGATAACCCCAGCCCTTGCTGACTTGTGTAGGTGTTGGGGAGCAGTCTGTGTATTTTACATTAGATAAAATCTTGGATCCAACCACCTTTGGTAGCTCTTGAGAATACGTGTGATTAACCAGCCCAGCCACAATATGTCACCAGCACTCCACACAAGCACCTCCACTCTGCCAGAGAATGGGGCTTCTGTGCCAGCAAACATAGAAAGCATCACATCTTGTGTCTGGGAGAGGGAAAAAGAGAGTTAAAGGACAGGGGAGAGACTTGATGGGAAGATGATAAGGGAAGGGTGCATGTCAGGAGGATGGGGTCAGGCTCGTCTCAGTGAAGTCCAGTGACAAGACAAGGGCCAATGGCTGTAAGCTGAAGCATAGGAGATTCCGTGTGAAAACAAGTAGAAATTTTTTCCCAGTTCAGGTGCCAGAGCACTGGAACAGAGTGCCCAGATTGGCTGTGCAGTCTCCTCTATGGAGGTATTCAAAACCCATCTGGATGTGCTTCTGTGTGACCTGGTCTAGGGAATCCTGCTCTGGCAGTGGGGCTGGGCTAGATGATCTGTCGAGGTCCCTTCAACTCCTAACATTCTGTGATTCTGTGAAATGGAGATTCCTGGAGAAATGATGGCAGAGTGGGGGAGTTAGTGGCAGGTCAGGCGGGAGCTCTCTTGCTTGCTCATGGAACTGTGTGGGTGTGAGGAGAGGAGCTGTCCTGGTCCACAGGGTGACCTTACATCCCAGCACTAGGCTTTGCAGGTTATGACTGAAAAGCACTTTTTTCTTCATCTTTGCTTTCCATTTTAAAGGATTGTTTCTCCTTCTGATTGTTTGTATTAACCCTTACCTGCTCAGAACTGAAACCACTCAATACACTGAAGTGTTCATCTCCCCAGTGCTAGATCAAGCAAACAGTCCAAGCAGATGGCGGGGCCAAACTGCTTGTATTGGATGCTGTGCCTGAAACAGACTGAGCTCCTGCTGATCCTTTCCTCTGAGGTCCAGGAATCTCCAATGTCTAGTGAAACCACCCAGTCAGGTGTCTGGATGTAGATTTAGCTGGCTCCTCTCCTCTCCTCTCTTTCAGTTATAGGGAGGCTGGTTGAAAGCTATACTCAACACCAAGCAGTGGATATTTACCAACAGAAATGATTGGTCAGAAATCCCAATGCAGTGAGCAGGGAGCCCTGAAGGAGCATGACCTTTGTCAGGGGCTAATAGTCATTCCTGGCAGAGTTCATTTGTGAGGATTAGGAAATGTGAGCAGCCTGTTAACCTGTGTTGGATCTCCATGGCTGAGCATCACGAGTAGTTTGTAGCTCAAGCAGTCTTTACAGATCTTGGCTGCCAGCACCAGCTTTCACAGCACCATTGAGGATCAGGGGATTCACTAGAGGTCCTGATGGGACCCAAACCTTTCCAGCCCTTTAGTGCAGCTCCCTCCTTCCCACCATGGCCCTGGCAGAGTCACCGGGTCATGTTGCTGCTTGGACAAGGAGCAGGAGAGTCTGTCACTCCTACAGATGTCTGGAGCTCTGGGGACCCCAGCTCTGCTGGGTTGTGTGGCCATCTTGTATGTTCTGGTACCACTGCAAACGTGACTGGGGTCATTACCGGGCATTCTGGGATATTTAAGCAAGTATAAAGTACTGAGATATAGAAAAGAGGATGCATCACTTTGTGGATTTACTATTGGGCTAGAATTGGAGATCTGTAATTCTCAGTTTATACGATATATATAGTTCACATACAGATGTGCATCAGTGTGTTCAAAATATCCCATTTTGTGCCTTTATACAAGGAGCAAAGCTGAGGAGGACAAAATCATTTCTGGCAGGCACCTAAATTAGCTTGCCTGGCACTATTTGGAGTTTGGGACACTGAAGAAATTGAGTGTGACTTAATGAAGAGGTGTGACATATAAGTGCAGCACTCGCTGTGCGTGATGCTGAAGGGATCTCACTAGACAGTGAGAACCCTGTCAGCCTACTCTAGGAGGGATGCAATTCCTCTGGGCAAACCCCAAAATGCTCAGCAGCAATGCTTGGTGTGGGCTGGCATATCTCTGTAGCTGGAGGTGGAGGCTTGGCTAGCAAAATTTCTCACAAAATGTAGCTTGAGGTGTAAAGAGGTGTTCTGTCTATATTTTTGTATAGAACTCTTCTCTAATATAAGCTACTAAATAAAATTATTTACTGAATAACAAAGTGGAAGGCAATAAATAAAAACTTAAGGGCTATTCATACTATCTGATTGCAGGTGATTGATTTGAAGGCTTGGGTTCTGAGTCTTTCTATAGGTAATAGAGAGAGATGTTCCCTCAAAGCACATCAATGCTGTGAATGCTCTGGATTATCCTCCTTTTCCCCTCACTCTGCAGAGACACTGGTTGCTTGTGATCACTGGAAGGAAGGAAGTCACTTCCTCCGTGTCCAGGTGGATGCCCTGGTCTGGCAGTGTCTAAACTATTTTTAGCTGTGTGCTCTCATCCTGATACCCAGCCCTCCAGGCTGTCTGTGCTGTGCTGGGCTTGACTGGTGTGAGTGTGCTGAGGTGTCTGACATGAGCTTGGGAGGCTCCATGCTGCCAGCATAAGGGCAGCATCCCAGTAGCAAAGCCGGCTTCTGGTTTATGCTGCTGGAGAGGTAAACCCAGAGCTTTATGAGTGGTGTGTGTGGAATGCCTGGGCCAATTAACTTGGAAAAGGATTACTGCTGTGACACTGGGATGCAGCTGTGACAAGTTCAACCTCTGATGGCCATTGCATAAGGCAGTGTTGATGCTAATATTCAAAGCATCCTGTATTGTCAATGAATTAATTAAAACCACAAGGAGGAACTCTGTACCAATAATTAAAACATTTAAGTCAGCATTGATTTAAGGGGAATGGAGAGAAGGAGAGGAGGATTTGGGGCCAGGGTCCCTGCAGTTGCCCCACTGTGGGCACTGGGAATGTGGGTTGGGAATAGCTATCATGCAGGAGACATGGCTCCCCAGGGAGCTTTATAAGGAGCTCCCCAAGGATATTGCTATGCTAAAGCAAAGCACCAGCTGGATTGCACAAGTGAAAAACAGGCAATGACAAATTTCAAGTGCTTTGTTTCTCTTTTTATATCTTTGTTGAGGATGGGTTGTGCAGCTCAGCTTCCACTGCAGAGCTGTCGCTCAAAGGGGGCCTTGCATGGCTCCGTGTATGGGCTGAGTGATGTGTGACTTGTGCTGCTGCCAGCCTTTGGACACGTCACGGTCTCCTGAGCAGTGATACATGGGTTTTGCTTTCTTAAAACAATGTTCAAGTCAAAGAAGATGGCTCAACAGCAGGATTTTGTCTTCCCGTGGCACCTTGCAACCACAGTTAGTGAGTTGTGCTTACCTGTGCACATCTCCCTCCCAGCTGAAGCAGCCTTTTGTGAGCCCTATGCCTCCCAGCCACCCCGCTGACAACCAGTGTACCAGAAGACTGAAATATGGGGAGTCTGGAGAAAGAAAACTCTTTTCTTTTCCTCCTCAAGGTCCTCCTGTAGGGTGAGTCCCAGCTCTGTCTCCTCTGCCTGCCTGGCCACGGGGTTGAGTATGAGCTCATGAAACTGAAGTGGCCAGTGAAGTGTCTTGTCACTGCAGCACTATTTATTTATTTGTTATTAAAAAAAATAAATCAACATTTTTTTAAATCAATTTTTAAAAAAATTGTTGTTAGAGATTCACAAAGAGAGTGGCTATCTAAATGACCAGGCACTTAAACCAGATATTTATTTTAAAATACTGCCTTGGAAATACGTACTCTCACATTTTGGGGATCTTTTTATTTTTTCCTATTTCTCCATCATTAATTAGGGTGCTTAATTAAAGCTGTTTCTTACTTTGATATTTAGAGGCCCGCACTAATATTTGTCAAGCACAGACATCATCCTGCCTGGAGAACTGTAACTGTTGGATCTTTGTTTGCCCTGATGAGGACAAAGGAGATTTCACCTGTCATACTTTCACCACCCCAAGCCACAAGCAATACACAGGGAAGAACCAAACACTAAGGTTTTGCCCCTCGTGTTACAGTACCTACAAGCAAGCAGACACAGTGGGCTCACAACACAGCCCAGTAGCTAAGATTCTTAAAAAGAGGGAGCTAAACAGCAGCAACATGCAGTGGGGTGCAAAGGCACCAGTTACACCCTTCTTTGAGCTGCTGTTGGCAGGATAGTGATGTCCTGTCCTTTGTTATTCTGCTGGCTGTGCTGAATTGTTCCTCATTTGTGCCCTCTGGTGTGCTTAGGTTTTGTGTTGATACTTTTTCCTCTCAAGTTCCTTGGATAACTCCACACTGAGTTAGGAGAGGAATTTGGTTTGTTGCTTGTGAGAGATGGCTTCATTAACACAGGCACCAGGAGCTCTGGCAGGATATATACCTTGCCATGGAGGCTGATGTGGGCTAGATAATTCATGTATGGCTGAATAAGACAATATGAATATACAGTATATATATATTCATACAATATATGTATGAATATACAATAGGAATGTGAGGAAGGGTCAAGGAGTCAGGTCCTTGTGCTGTACAGTGCCATCTTCCTGTCCCCTCTCTGGAGTCACTGAGTGATTTGATTTGTTGTTTGCAGGGTCACAGGCCCTGTACTTTGTCTGGGGCAGACTCCTTGCCTTGGCTTTTGTGTACTATAAAACATTGCCTAAGTCTAAAACTGTGTATAATGAATAACAAGGATGGTACTGAAACCAACCGCAAAGTCTCCATGGACCCCACCCAGGCTGTCAGCAAATGAGCAAGAAATCAAATGAACCCAGGAGCAGAGCAGCTGGGACAAGTTGGACTTGATGTAAGGACCTGATCCCACACCCTTGAAACAGCTGAACTTAAGTTTTACATTGTGTAGTACACAATCCTTCTGACAGGTCAAAGAGAAAAGCCCACTATATCTTTTCAGCACCTTTGTTCTACATGTTTTGCTGTTAATGGGGATGGGAACTGAGGTGAGATTTTGTGGTGGCTCTGTGGGGCTCAGTGATGGCATTTCTGCAGCAGCAAGGGCCCTCCATCCGCTTGTGAGGCTGTACCACTGCACCAGATGTGATGCACAAGCAATTAAAACTGCTCAGTAGCACAGATGAATCACTTCTTACATTTACCACCCTCTTCTATTTTTATAACTGTTAAGCAAACACAGCTTTTACAGAAGTCCTGGCTGGGACTTTGTAGAAGCCATTCCGCCCACCCATCTGTCTAAATGTGTTTGTAGTGAAATGCTGGCAGTGTTGGCAAACTCAGAGAATGGGAATTCTCCAGGCATGTCCCCTAAATGACACTTTCAAAGGCAGATCTACATACAAGCAACATCAGAGACCGCTAAGAGAGCACACATAAGATCCTGGTTAAAAGAATCACATTTATTCATATTTTCCCTCTATTTATTCTGGGTTGATGTGCATTAGAGAAGAGGCAGAGATGACTGCATTGCACAGTTTGGTAAGACAACAGCAAAGAGAAAACAGATGAGTTCGGTGAGACAGGAGGTGGGAGATGCTGAACTCAGTTTGTAGCACAAGAAAGGATTTGCAGGGCATCATTCAAAATAATTGTGAAAACTATAACTGAAATGATGGAAGCAGAACAAATGTGAAGATCTTTTTTCTTGTGACAAAACATTGCTTTCAGCCAACATTGATTCGGTTTGAAAGGCAGTTTCAGTAGAGTGAAGAATAAATGAAATATGAACATTGTTTTCAGATTTCTCTGTGATACAGAATGATGTAGAAATTAGTCCTTATCCTGTTGTAAGCAATACAGACTGCGATGTCTATGGTTAAGATTTCTAAACATTTTTCATTGTAGGGTTATGGTTTTAATTAGATTATAACTTTATCAAACATTAGCTCTCTGCACAGAATTTTTTCAGCTCGTGGCTGGTGCATATGTATGGTCATATTATATTTGCTTACAAGTAACAATTTTCAGCTAACAGAATGTAGTTATTCTTGGGAATAAATTTAGAGAAAAGCAAGTGATTTATCTATATTATAGAAATTGTTACAGATGCTTTGCCTAGAAGAAACTCCATCCTTTGGAGTGGAAGTTCAAAGTTTGACAGAAGAGATGTTCTCCAGGCTGTATCACTCCTTTTTAAAACCATGAGCTGGGTGAAGTGATAAGGTGAAAAGTCTCAGTTCACATATGCACAGCAGAGAGACAGGAGGGTCCAGCAGCTCCTGTCCTGAGGCATTTTGCCAGTGCCCAGCACAGCCCCCGTGCATTGTGTGCACTGCCCAGGAGGGTGAGGGGAAGCACCTCCAGTGGACAAGCTTTCCCTGTCCCTGCCCATCCACTGGGATGCTGGGCATAGACTGAGGACAGTCTCCAAGTGCTCTCTGTGCTCCTGGGATGGATGCAGGAAGGATGGATCATACCAGGGTGCTGCTTTAGGGGTGTGTATGAAGCGAAGAGATTAAAGTGTTAAATGAGAAGTAGGTGTTAGATTTCGTGTAGGGGGCAGACCTCAGTGGATTTTGGACAGAGTGGCAAGATGTGTGGAGCCCAAAGATATGGGATGGGCCATCGAGTATGAAGGAACTGAGGTGGAGGTGTAGCAGAGGATGGAGAAGGGAAGGCAGGAGTGAGACACAACCCAGACGGAGGCAGCAACAAAGAAAGCAGAAGTGATGTTTATGAGGGTGGGGGATATGGTCCAAAAGCCTGGTGGATAACCCTTCTCCAAAGCCTGGAGCAGACCCTGATTTACCTTGGTTGGAGAGATCAGAGAAACCTACTGAGAAAGCCTGGGTCCATGACTCCCTTGAGGGGCTGGTTCCTCAGCAGAGTGTGCTATGTTCTGTTTACCATCACCCAGAGTGGCAAAATCTGGGTTCTGAGGCCCACATTCCCCCTCCTACTGGTTGCCTCACCTTGGGCTCCCCCCTGTGCCACGAAGTGAGGACAGTTCCTCATCAGGGAGCTTTAAAAATCATTTGCCTTTACAAATCAGAGGAAAAGACACACTGTTTCACTTCAAACTCGTCTCCAGGGGCAATGTCTCCAAAGTCTCTCTGCCCAATGTCATCTGATTTCCTCCTGCGTTTGCATTACGTGCTGGGCTTGGAGGATGCTGAATTACCAGTTTCTTTTGCAAGATGCCAGCCTCAGTCAGTGCTGTTTTGCCTGGTTTTGGGATGTGGGCCGGGGAGCCAGAGGTGCTGGGGAGACAACCCCTGTTCCCCTTTGCCAGCTGTGTGGTGGTGACTTTGAGGAGAAGTTGAAGCAGATGAGTGGGGTGATGGTGCCAAAAGGCACTGGAGCAAGGTTTGCTGGAGCTCATTTGTGGTTCCCTCCAGCTAATAATCCCAGTTGAACTCAGGGTGTATTTTAAGGTTGCATTTGTTAGTGTCTGCAAGAGATTAAGGCACTTCAGTGATACAGCTGTGGAAAAGTACAGGATGAAATTTGTGCAGTATTTAGATGTGCCAAGTGAGATATGTTGTTCTGATGAACAGAACTGTGTTTTCCAATGGATTTGTGCATTTACCTCCCTCCATTCGCCTCCTCCTTCTGCACCACAAATGATGCCCTGTGTGTGACACTCCTGTTGGCTGAATGAAAGTGTCCTTTCTGGCTGGTCAGTCCCGCCAGAGGTGGTGTAACCCTTAGGGAGACTCCATCTCCTTTAACCAGAACAAATATGAATTCAGAGCACTGAATTATGCCTTTCTGATTTTCATGACACTTGTAGCAACATAATGTTTTGAAGGACATTGTCAAAGTTTGGTTGAAATTGTAGGTATGGGGTAAGCACTGATGAAGAGGCAACATGGATACTAAAGTGTCATCTTTTCCTTAGTAACATGGTGAAAGATTCTCCTTGCCACCAAAGAATGAGCGCTATCCTGTCCTACAAGCTCCAGGGAAACGTTGTTGTCCTCAGGGAGTCCTGCATCTTACTGCTTGCATGCAGGCAAGGATGGAAGAGTGTTACTTTGATGTATATTTAATATAACATATACAACAAGGCTAAGCAGGATGCGAAGTAATTTTTTTGTTACTGACATTTTTTGTCCTCATTATTAGCATCATTTTGGGGTCATCTAATACCACAGTGCTGGTACCGGTTCAACAGAGTCATACAGACTGTTTCTGGGCTGATGACCTCTGCCTCTTCTCTGGAGCTGGGTTTTGCCAAATGCTAAGCAATGAGTTCCATCTTCAGGCCAGTTGGGGTCCACCTCAGCAAAGTCCCCACCAAAACAAAGAGGGCCCTGGAGGGCAACCTTTAAAGGCATAATTTAATAGATCTGTGAGGCAGATGTAGAGTGGACTGCATTGCATGAGCACCTGCTAGGCTGAGCCAGAACAGACCCCAGTTCCCTGCTGGTACCAGCCAGGGCTGACAGCAGGTTTATGAGCACTTCATCTCAGAGAGCTGCTGCGTGGGAGAAGGCAAGATGGATGGGTAAAGTGTTTCCAATTTGGACTTTTTGGCACTCTGGCCTCTAAACACCTAGAAGCTGTGTAAATGTGAATGGTTGAGAGACAGATTGTGTTTGTCTGCTGTAGGGAAAGGCTTGCATGTCCATCCTTTTCCGTGCCACCAAGGTCCCAGGTCATGCATGCCATGCTAGATGTCTCAGCCTTTCTCCACTCATGGAGCATTTTCTGAGGAAATGTTGAAGTTTACACTAATAATACAGTATGCAAAGAATTGCTTTAGTTTCCAGATGTTCTGAATATCCTGAGAATTGGTAAAAGAAAATGATCCTCTTTATCCTAATCAAAAGTAATTAAAAGTACACTTAAATAGAGCACAAAATTGTAATTAATTCCAAATGCTTTGCACGTATAAATGACATTAGCTGTTGCTAACTCTGTGATTCCAGAAGCAACAGCAAAGCCCACGTTTTGCTGTCACAGGTGCTCTACAAACATACAGAGACTATCTGGCTGGAATACTTTAGCTCGATAATGGTCTTCTTTGTGTCTGCAAAAATCAAAACCCCATCAAACAAGATCAAGTTTCATTGCTTGCCACAACCAGTGCCATGATTTAGCACTTTAAAAAATCGGTTTACTTTGCACAGCCAGCACAGTGCAAAATGCCACATCTTCAGATCCTGTGCCTTGCAGTCTTGGAGTTGAAGCCTTTTACTCATTCACTTCACATAACTATATCCTTGCCATTTTTCCTTCCTTTGGATAGAACTCTTGGCTTTCAGACAATTCCTGCAGACCCTGCAGCAGTTGTGTCACCATAAGAAGTGTCACTCATAGTGGAAGCAGTCAGGTTTGAAAACCAAAGAGCTGCCTGACTTGCATCCTAGGTGGAGCAGAGAGTGAGTGAGCAGACAGTGAGGGGGAAGCAGACAGATGATGTCTTTTAGCCTTAAGGAAGGCTTAATGGAGTTAAAGTCAAGACTTAGATAGGGCTTTTGATAATGCCAGTAATAACTACTTGTTTGGACTCCTCTAGAAGGAAGTGGTGATCTCATTTTGTGATAAAACAAGTTTGCAAAATACATACTCTCCTTTTCCTAGATGTTTCAATGTGAAGTCTGATAAGGAAGGAGCTGGCATATTCTATTTGGATAAAAATTAAAATGAATTAAATTATTAATTTCTTGGCACAGTATTCATCTTTTGATTCTGAGTTTGCCTAGCACTTTGCACAAGAGAGTGCCAATGCATGACAAGCTTCCTGGTAGCTACTGAAATATGCAACACTCATATAATAAAAGGGTAAATGTCAGCTAGCACACTTTTCTTTTTGTTAAGAATGGGTTGTGCCATATTAATATAATTTTCTTCTTTGTGTGTGCAGCGAAGCAGTAGGTACCATATTTTGACCTTCTAACAAGCTTTTAACACTGTTACACATGATATTCTTGAAGGAAACTAGAGAATATTGTTCCTAACATTTCAGGAACATCCCGTTGTAAGACAGCTAGCAGTACATGTGTTTTATCTTGATTTAAGTAAAGTGTTTGACACTGTCTCCCACAGCATCCTTGCAGATAAACTGAGGAAGTGTCATCTGGCTGATTGGGTGGTGAGATGGATTATGAACTGGTTGAAGGACAAAAGTCAGGGAGTTGTGGTCAATGGGATGGAGTCTAGTTGGAGGCCTGTGTCTAGAGGAGTCCATCAGGGATCAGTACTGGGACCAGTACTATTCAATATATTCATTGACAATGTGGATGAGGGAACAGAGTGTGCTGTCAGCAAGTTTGCTGATGACACTAAACTGGGTGGAGTGGCTGACACACCAGAGGGTTGTGCTGCCATCCAGCGAGACTTAGACAGGCTGGAGAGTTGGGCAGGGAGACAATGGGATTCTGGGGTGTATTAGAAGGGATGCTATTAGTAGGTTGAGAGAGGTTCTTCTCCCCCTTTACTCTACCCTGGTGAGGCCGCATCTGGAATAGTGTGTCCAGTTCTGGGCCCCTCAGTTTAAGAAGGATAGGGAACTCTGGAAAGAGTCCAGCACAGAGCCACAAAGATGATGAAGGGGCTGGAACATCTTCCTGATGAGGAAAGGCTGAGGGGTCTGGGTCTCTTTAGCTTGGAGAAGGGGAGACTGAGAGGTTACCTCATTTATGCTTATAAATATGTGAAGGATGGGTGCCAAGAGGATGGGGTCAGGCTCTTCTCAGCGAAGCCCAGTAACAGGGCAAGGGGCAATAGCTGTATGCTGAAGCATAGGAGGTTCCACATGAATACAAGAAAATTTTTTTTCCTGGTGAGGGTGGCAGAGCACTCCCAGAGAGGTTGTGGAGTCTCCTTCTCTGGAGATATTCAAAACTCGTCTGGGCGCGCTTCTGTGTGACCTGGTCTAGGGAATCCTGCTGTGGCAGGGGGGTTGGACTAGATGAACTTTCAAGGTCCCTTCCAGCTCCTAACATTCTGTGATTCTGTGAAAACTGAGATGAACAGAGGAAATGTCAGCTGGTCATTGCTAAATGGGAAGGTGGGACTTTCCAGGGGTCTGGTTCTGTTTATATTGGTAGTAAAGACATCAACAATAGGATAGGGAACACTTTGTAAACTTACAAGCAGGTGATGACAGCTGGCAGGTTGAAGGAGAAGCTGAGAAGTCCAAATAATAGAGGAAAACCAAAGATGGCATGGGAAGGAGACCAGAATGCCATTTATCAGGGACAATTGGGAGAGGCTGCATTCAGGGATGTAAAAGATGCTGATGGTTTTTTGGAGAAGGATTTGTGGTTGATGGGGATCACAAGCTGCATATGAACCAACAACAATGTGCTGTTATGAAACAGATCAGTAGAAAGGTTTGACCAAAACTTCTGTGCACATCAAAAGATGTTAACTATGGGATAAAGTCCAAGGGAAGAAGCAGGAATGACTGGAGCTCTAGAAAAAAACTGTGATGAAGAAAGGTGGAATGGACTGAGCTTCTGACGGACAGACTGATTAGGGAATCAAGGTAGCAGTTTTGAAGTGTCTGAAAGGCTACCATAAAAAGGAAGGAAATTGTCTGCTGTCTCTATCTGTGATGAATAATACAAGGAACTAGAAGCTTAACTTGCAGCAGAAAAATTAAGACCAGGTGCTGGAAAATATTTTTGTGAATGGTAGAGATTATGAAGCATTGCAACAGGTTTCTTGGGGAGGTTATGAAGTTTCCATCTCTGAAGAGGTTTCCATGTGTTAGACACTGATCATGTCCAAAGGCAGAGACAGCAGTGGAGTACCCACTTTATAGAGATGCCATTGACCTTCTGTTACTCTAAATTACAAGAGGCTGGCCTTGCGATCAAGACAGTGGCAAAAAAAATTCTGTTCTGGTTTACATCTCTGGTGTGGCAGATTTCTTTTGTGAACCTTGCCAGACAGACAGCAGTGTTCCAGAAGCCACCTAAACCTAGCAGTCTGTCTCCAAGAAATCTTGTTTCTGTCTTCTAAGACTTCTGGCTTTTCAGAGAAATAATGTCTGCTGTCACAGTCATTAGCACATTGAGGACCCATTTTCAGAAGAGGATTTAGGGTGTCACTTGAAATCAGATCCATACTAGTAAACTTTCACTAGCCACTAGTAAATACATGGCTAAACATCTGTCAAGTTAGCTTTTCTGTCTAGCATGAACTAAACTAGGTGAATTTAATATTTACTTCATCTACTGCTTTATGTACAGAGCATAGTTAAAAGAGACAGCAGGCCATAGACCGACCACATAGGATGGACGCTTCTGGTTCACAGAAGTCCATTAACTCACACCAGGCTTTTCTTCCACACCATGTAAAGCGTGGAGAATGGCTTGCACCCCTGCTGCCCTTGGAGGAAGGTGACCAGCCATTCCTTCTGTCATTGCCTCTCCTTCTTCTGTGTCCCTGTGGTCTGCTATTGGCCCTGCTCGCTTAGCGAGACATGGCTGGAGGTGAGCACTTCAGGAGGGCTCTCCTCCTTCCACCTGTTTTTCATTCCTTGACTCACTGGTTTTAAGCTGTAAGCAGTGACGTGACAGCTGAGTCATGGACGCACCACCTGGATGCTGTCAGCATCAATCTCTCTTATAAGGATCATAGAAGAACAAAATAGAGAAGACTGCTAGGGCTTCTCATTCGTCTTCCTGCCAGCAGGGCACCGAGCCCTGCAGTGCAGTCTCCGGCTTTGCCCAACCTCACTCTCAAAATCCCAAGCAATGGGCTTGCACTGCTCTCCCCCAGGTACCACTCTGTGATTTAATAAACATCATTACCAAGGAGAAAGTTTCTTTCCTGTGGTTATTATTTAGCCTAAATTTTACTTACGTAAGCAGATAACTTCTTACTAATATCCATGCTAGAGGGTGTTTTTTTTTCTTGCAAAGAAATTCAGTAAAGTGGCAAAGTTGGAGATTAAATGTTTTATTTGTGTTTTGTTTAACAGTTTGAAGAGTCTCTCTGCTGACTGCATTGTCATAGAGAGTGGGGAAAAAAGAGAGATGCAGTCCTATGCCCTGGAGAGCTTACACTTTACATTTAAGCAAGATATGGTGACTGAGAATGACAAGTAACAAGAAGGCAGGACAAGAGTCATATGAAAGAGGTCAGGATATTTCTAAATAAAGCCCATTATCATGCTTTTAATTTGGGTTTATACTGAAAAGTCATCATATATGGCTATGAATTTGAGAACAATTTCACCATATTTTAATCAAACTTTTTTTTTTTAATTCTCACAAAGCTATCTTGACTTCTTTGGTCTGGTGTTTATTTAAAGCTTCATTTTTACAGAAATTCATGTTTTTCTCTCATGACTACTCTTTCAGCTTAACCAGCTTTTTCAAAAACAACTGTCACAGTTAGTCCAGTTGTTAATTCCCTGAGTATCCTAGAGGTATAGGAACTTGTCCAGCTGATCCATGCCACTACCCCAGTACTGGTTCTCCTTGAGCTTTGTCTCCAGCTCTCTGTCTCCTCTCTAGCAACACCCCAAATTACCCTTACTCCAGAAACAGTACTCAAACCTCTTCATCTGGGGCTGATTGTCTGAACACAACAAAACGATTGTCTTTGCACAAACCTTACATCTGCCTCTGCTCAGCAGAACAACTCCTCCCCACTGGGCACCAGAAAACCATAGCAAAGCATCACAGAGCCAAACCATCTGCCCCACCTTGTCCATATGCCTTCCTCCAGCTTTACCCCCTGCTCACTGTGTGTTTCCTACTCCTCACAGAGGCGTAAAACCAACTCCTGATATCATTACCTCTGGGTCTCCAATCGTCACATCTTCCTCTTCATGCTACATGATTAATAGAGGAACACATTTAATTGTGAGGGATGTAAGGTAAAAGTTTATAATGGTAACTGAATGTTATTCCAACAGATGCCCATTTGATGCCATCTGTCGCACCTGTGGGTTTGGCTATTATTTCTTACTAATTTTATTTTTTTCTTTGCCTTCAGGGGACAAATTCTCTCTGGTACCTGACTGCAGGTTTAGTAAACTCCTAGAGGGAAGCCCAAATGCACTTCAGAAGCATTTTTAATGTGTGTCTTTCATCCTGGCAAAACCAGCTGTCCATGCACATCAATTCCCTGCAGTGACTTTTCCCTTCACAGAATAGAAATAATCAGCCTCATTGGATGGGTGTGGAAGTTTTGCTAAATTAAGACAAGGGAGCTGGATAAATGGACTGATTTTAGTGCTCTGACCTTACAGCTGTCCCCTTCCTTCTTCTGAAGTCATGAAGGCTTGAAGGTTGAGTCCTGCTGAACATTTCGGAGGGTTTAGAAAAGAGATGGGTGACTTTCAGCTGGATAGCCTGCCAGGGTTTTGGTGTTATACACACACACATCACTGAGCAACTTGACTTGTTATAGTCAGAAGGCAAGGGGAAGATCTCTTTCTTCTACTAGACCTCCAAATTCAGGTTACTATTCTATATGTTACTATTATATATATTATTTATGTCCAGTGTTAGGATAAGGGGCAATGGGAGCAAGTTAGAGCATAGGAGGTTTAGTGTTAATGTGAGGAAGAACTTTTTCACAGTAACGGTGAGGGAACACTGGAACAGTCTGCCCAGGGGGGCTGTGGAGTCTCCTACTCTGTAGACATTCAAGACCCGCCTGGACTCGTTCCTGTGTGACCTTATCTAAGGTGTCCTGCTTTGGCAGCAGGTTTGGACTTGATGATATTTCTAGGTACCTTCCAACCCCTAGCATTCTATGATTCTATGATTATGTTTGCCATAAATGTACTTAATTATTATTTCATTATTTGTATTTTGTACAGAATGATATAGCTCAGTTAAAAAACCAGATGCTTGGTTGCATAGATAATGCAGAGTTATTCCAGCAGTCACACTGGAAAAGCATAAGTTATCTAAGGAGACAAACTGAACAAGACAAATTTAGGGCCAACCTGTTTCTCCTCAAGCAGTTTCTAAACACATACTGTGAGGCACAGAATTAGGAAAAGAGAGTTGAATTTGCTCTTGCTGTGACCCAAATTCCAGCCTTCAGCTGGTTGAGGGCAAGCTAACTTGGCCTCTTGCTTCATTTTAATTTACTCTTTTGAAGCAAGATGTCATTCAAACCTGATAGTTTGATAGGTGATGTTACTCAGATCCTGCCTTTTGTTAAGGACAGTTTTGTCTCTCTCTAAAATTACTGTAACTCTTCTGAAGACTTGCCCTGGGAACGAGGAGCTCCCAAACAGCTCCTGTTAACATATCTACCATCACCTCAGCTGCCAGGGCCAGGTATCAGCTACTGCTTCCATAGAATTCCTAGCAGTTTCTTGGGGACATGAGCAGCCACGTACTTTGGGGCCAACCATCTTTAGCACCAGTTTCCATAACTGTCTGAGGTTTCTCCGTTCCCACAGAATTTATCTAATCTTTGATGAGTTAACTTCAGAGTGTGACTCTGCTCCAAGAGAAAGCAAGGACAAAAGTCCCACTGGGTCAAAAGTGCAAAGCACTGTTTAGCCACTTTCTTTTCCAGAAAATATAGGTTGAGTTCTCCTGGGTTTTTTAAAGAGCAGCTGTTTTGGAGATGCAAAGATGTTTGGGTCTCACTGATTCTCTCCACACATTTGGTATTTCTCCAGTTGGTCTGGGGTTTGTGAACTGGCCTCTTGCAAACAGCTAAATATACTTGACCAGACAGCCCTGTGCAAGGAGAGAGACAGCAGGTTTTGTCTTCCATGTACATCAAGTGAATATGGTTAAGTGCAAATAGCAGCACATATGATAAAGCTTATCCAGAAGCAATGTCTGTTTGGGTTGTACACAAACTGCTTCTTGTGCAGGATCTGTAATAGATAACTGTGCCAGTACTGGGGGCCTGATTCTGTCTATGTGGACTGAATTTTATGTATTGCTACAGCAGCAAATCCTTCTGTGGGCTATTGCAACTCTGCCTTACAAACAGTAAGACAAGAGCCAGCCTCTGTCCTTGTCCTGTATACTAAAATGCTTTTTCTGCTGTGTAAGACCTCATGTACCCACTCGGAGAATGAAATGGGACTAAATTGAGCATTGTGCTGTTAAGATAAGTACTGTTGGAAATCCCAGCTTAGGTCAAAAAGAAGTGCACAGTATTTGTGAGGAAAGAAGGCAGTTAATATAATAAGCCTAACTATTTCTAAACTTTTTCCTCCATTAAACAAAAATAATCAGGAGGAAGACTGAAACTGTTGATTGAGTAGGTGCTTTCACCACTAAACTAAAAATTATACTCACCTTTGGTCTTCCTCTCCTTCTGGCTCAATGAATCTTTAATTTTTTTATGCAAAGTAGAACAGATTCAACGTAAGGGCATGCGGTGCTCTCCTCCCTGCTCTCCCTGTCTCCCCTGGGTAGCTTGCACTCTGGAAGATTGTGGCAGATTCCCAGGGAACACAGGTTGGGATTTCTTAGGCAGCAAATAGAGTTAAACCCAGATCTCCTCCTCGTCACCCTGCTGACAGCCTTCCTGTGAAATAAAGAGGGCCAGCTGCAGACTGAAGGAGTGTCCTGTGTTAGGGGTGAGAGTACTGTAGGGCTATCGGTTGGACTAGATCATCCTGAGGGTCCTTTCCAACCGTAATGATTCTGTGATTCTGTGTGTTCACCTCCTGGACGGACAGACTCTGATAGTGCCACGTACAGTGGCTCAGCCTTGGGAGCAGGTGTGGACTGAGACCTCAGCCCTGAGCTCCTTCAGTCACCACCTTGCTTTCTTTGTGTCTCCCAGGCGGGAGCGCTAACCAGCCTGCGGAATTATTCTTCTTTCCTCTGCCCTTGTGAATATTTCACCGTTTTTACAGCAGAGTAAATCCTAAAGAACAAGCTGGTGAAGATCATTCTCACAACATCCTGCAGGTGGATGGCTGCGACTATTCTGAAAGACCAGAAAGATACGTTTTAAACATGCTCCAAATCTGGTAAATGGTGGAAGACTTGAAGAAGTCTCCAACATCCCAGATCAGTGTTCTCACCCCTACCTTGTATGTTTTGGTGAGTGTATGCAATACTCATGAGAAGCCTGATCCAGCAGATGTTCTGGAAATGACTGTGAGAAACTATGAATCTGATGCATCTGATGGGCCAGAAACATGTTTTGGGGGTTACTAGCAACCTGAGCTGGGTGGCTGTGCCTTGACACAGAAATTAAGGAGGAGATAAATGATGGAAATTCATGTGCCCTTGGAATTCTGGAGCTTCAATACAAAGAGTCTGGGTTCTCCTCTGCCTTAATTTGGGAATTGTGCCTGACCTATCCAACTCCTCCCCGAGTGGTCAGGCTCCTGAGTCCCTGCACGACATCTGAAAGAAGTTTTTGAGCTAGAGCAACACAAGTTTTTAGATGCTTAAGTATTGCTTTGGCTAATGACAGGAATCACCAAAGCCGCAGCTCAGCCATCATCCAGAGGTCTAGACACCCTGTAGGTGCCTTTATCTCTGGGCACAGCCAGAGGCACCTGAGTTTTGCCAGCCCTGAGCAGCCTGCAATGGAACACCAACCTAACTCACTTTTTAAAATATGTGAAGTGCCTAACTCTAAGAGGGCTTTGGTACTTGTCACCTCAAATACACAAAGGTACCTCCTTGTAAAGGCAGGCTGTACTTCAGATACTGCCCGATAAGCTGATGTGGTGATTTCCTGCTCTTAGTACTGCTGTGCTGTATCCTCTTGTGTAACAAAACCAGGCATGTAGTAGCATAGTAACAGCCTGTATCAAAATTATAAACTGAACGCTGCCTAAACTCTTACTAGCATAGGATCAGTGGGTGGTTCCAGCTGCCTCACTGACCACAGTGCTACTTCTTGGGGCACAGGATGCATTACATCAGTCAGTCCAGAATCCCAGATCTCACTGAAGATCACATTGAAGTTACACACTGAAGTCGCACTGTGTCTACCTTAAAGCAATCTGACAGAGGGATTAAATAGGTGTTCAGTCCATCTCACTGCATCACAGAGGAGTAATTAAATCATTCCCAGATAAGATTGCTAGAATTTGACACCTAACCTAACTGCTGGCATCCCTGCAATCTTCTCTGACTGCTTGTTCAAGTGCTTGACTGTCCCTATTAAGAACTGTGCCAATTTTGTCCTGCTGAAAGTTAAAATAAGTTTCTTCTTTGTCTGTCCTTGTTGATCCGTGGGAATAACAGATCCTGCCACTGAAAATTATTCTGGCTTTGCAGAAGGGTCTGGTAAGCCTCCATTTGGAATATAGTTACCACCACCAGTCACCTCATTATAAGAGTGACTTGATGCAAACAGGGAAGTTGCAACAGAGCCCGAATGATACAAGAACTTAATTATTCAGAAATGGGTTAGAAAAGCTACAGTGTGGCTGCTGCCTTTGGAAAACAGGAGATTAAAACGCCACTTTAGGGGGGTTTGCAGAGCTCTGGGGGAATAGCAAGGATTCACATACACGGCAAGAACAGAGCTAGTGACAAATACCAGAACAAAAGGGAAATTAATAGAAGGTTAAGTAGGGATGATCGGCAAAGCAGTGTAATTTATTTGTGAATTTATTTGTATTTAGCACAGTTAATACATGGAAAATTATACTAAGGCTGTATCAGAACCAACTATTAGAAATCATTTTACAAGGCTTTAGACAAGTGTGGGAGCTTATGATAACACTGTGGGATGCAAGCTGTAATTCAGAGGAGAGGAAAAGGACTTACATCTTTGTCACAGTGTCACCTTTTAAAACATTTAGCTGCGTTGTGCTGAGTAGTAGACATGGTTGCTCTAACACGAGTATCTATACAATTCTCAGGGAAAGTTTTTCATTTACAAGATTAATTTCTCTTCCAGGACAAAGGGATGGACCCACACAGGGATGTAACTGAGACGAGATCTCGTCCTGAAGTATGGTCTTTCCAGAGGGCAAAGCCTTGATGTCCCCTCCTTAAATTTCAAGGATAGCTAACAAAAGAGTCCCAAATACTTTCAGGGCATTTCTGCAGTACCTGGAAAAAGCCTGTATGTCACCATTTGCATACGATGCATCCAGGCCATCAGCTTCAACAAGCTCTGATCAGGCTGAGCGGTTCGCTTCCTCCGACCTGCAGCTTTACCTCTTTTAAGATAAGACAAACTGCCTTCAACTCCGCTGAACCCGCTGGAAATTCCCTTTTCTTATGCACCAAGGAAGCGAGGGACCCTGAAATGTTGCCCTTAGGAAATAACACTGTATTTTTTCATTCGTCCTCGGGACGGTTGCTTAGCCCACCGCTATGAAAGGTGCATGTGTAAGATCACAGTTTACTCTCCAGAGGTGACATCCCTGTGGGTATTTTCGTTGCGAGATCTCCCGCTATACTAGCACCGTTTACTCGGAAAATCAAAGGCAATTAATCACAATTTCCCGACTGGGGGAAAGACACTTGATTTGCACCCATTATTAGGCAGAGAAACCTACACAATACTGTGGTGTAATCCAAACTAAACACTGCTAAAGGTATTTCTTCCCAGCGGTCCACTTGCACCTTGCAAGCCCTACCTGCCGCAGGGAAAACGCCACGAGTGTAACGAACTTTAATTACGCTTGGATGTATTGACCTGCAAGATCCACCTGCGATTTTATTCCTCTCGTATCTGGGCCGCTGAGTTTGGACGGGGGGAGGCTGAGGAAGCCCTGGGGAACATTCTGGGATAACCTGCTGCCTGCTCGGGGCTTTCTCTGTCTCCCTCCAGCAGAAAGCGGAGCGGCTTGGTGGCGACAGGGACCTCACCCAGGGGCCGACCTGCCGCGGGCAGAGAGCGAGGGAGGCATACGAGGATGCTGAGATGGAAGGATGGAGGGATGGAGAGAGGAAGCAGTTTCGGGCGGCAGATGGATGGGGCAATGAGACCCGTCCCCGGCCGTTCCGGTGTCAGCGGGGAGCAGTTTGGGCTGTATCCGAAGGGACTCCTAACCACTGACGGCCACCGGGAGGCTGGAGACCCCGGGGATGTGCGGGACGCCCCGCCGCCTCTCCCCTCCCCTTCGCCCGCCCTGCGCGGCAGGTGGGCCGGTGGCGGCAGGCGAGCGCACCGCGGGTCGCAGCGGCGGCGGAGTCCCGAGGTCCCGCAGGCGGCTCCGCCCCCTCCCCGCAGGCGGGGCCGCCCCTCCCGCCC